>JABWTJ010000293.1:0-180000 GCA_016801875.1 Solanum sitiens
GAAAATAAAAAAAACAGAGCTATGAATTTGCAGATGTGGGATACAGGGCTACCATTCAAACTTGTATTTTTTCGCTGGAGAGCCTGGAAATGTAAAATACCTATGGATGACTAATTATCGCGTATGAAAATTATAGTTGTGTCAAGGTGTTGGTATAGCAATCCATCACAACAACAACAATCCATGCAAATCACGAACAACTAACTTGTGGATAAGAAAAATGGTGGGAAGCAAATTGTTGTTCAAATCTCAAACCTTGAGCAGGAAGGAGAATATTAAATCTAGAGCAATCACAAACACCTACACTGATGATAATAACTTATCAAAAAATACCTACATTGTTACCGTAAGACATGGTGTAACCAGATAGTATAGCGAAAGAACTTGGTAGGTAAAATCCAACCACATTTTCATATTTTCTATAACCTATGCTAGGTTACGACTACTATTGCTACAATGACTACTCTATTTTTTTAGTAATCCTCGTGAAATTCTTAAATTGGTTTCAGAATCATAGTACTTGTTGAGGTTGAGGTCCTACAGGTGCTTTTATGTGATTCTAGCCAAAAGGAGAAAGAAAACAAGCATTTTTCAGCAATAACAGGAGTAAACTAATAAAGAGCTTTTGGATGTATATAGTGTATAGATTGAAATTTCCAAGCAGAGAATATCAAGTTACAAGCTCAAATGTTCACATATCAAGATGAAGAGCAGGCATACAAAAGGAGTATATTGCTTTGTTTATTTTAGAATAGATTCTTTGTTATTTCTTATTTCTCGTGCGACTTGTAAGTATATATCTGGAAATAGTATATGTCAAATAATATATGGTCTTGTCAGTAGGAAAGGACTCTCTATCAAGAAATGTTGCAGCAGTGCATAAGATGATGAAACGGAGAAGCAGGCAGCAAGGTTGCAGCAGTACAATTTGTTTTTAAAAAACGTTTGTGTCGTTATGTAGCTGTACCCAAAATAAAAAATAGAGTGATAGGATGTAGATGTGGGATACAGGGCTACCATTCACATTAAAAGAAAAGTATATTGATATTAATCACACATTCATTGTGATGCGACATCTCAATAAAATGAATTAAAAAGATAGGTATAATGTTACTTACTTGGTAAGTTGAAAAGGCAGTGGTCATTCAGTTGAAACAGATGATGTTATCGGTGGGACTGGTGATTGCTAAGCAGCGAAGAATTCTTTCATTTTCATTATTTCTTTCATCTTATTTTCTATGGTAGATAAGAAATCATTCAAAGATTTGTTCTCCTTGTTAAGGAATTTGTTTTCTTCATTCAAGGATTTGATATCCTCTCGAGTTGAACGTAGCGCGGACAATAATTCAGCCTTTGAAGAAGTTCCACATTTCAAGTATTTTGCCTTTATTCCACCCCCAAATCCAAGTACATGGCTACGAGTTTGAGGTCCACAACATTTTTCAACAATCTCTATAGTAGGTAGGGATGGATCTGCTTGAACCATTTCTTCGAGTTGAGCCTACAAAACATGTAAAAGAACATTTTCTATCATAACACATCAATTTCAAGTGATTAATATATTCAATTTACCAAACGCACATGTTTTTCAATTGCTTCAGGTTCAACAAGCTTGTTATCTTTCTTACGAGTCTCAAAGAAAATAGTCGCCATATCTGGTGGATTGCCATCTTTTCCGCACTTTACATCAAAGTAAAATATGTCAAAACACACATCATATATAGTCTATTTAGGTTAATAATGTTATGATATTACCTTTTGATAGATAATCTCTCTAATAGGCTTGCTACCAATATGATGAAGCATCTTCAACTTAGCTCAGTTTGTTGCATTTCTTTTGCTTCGTGCCAGTATTTATTCAAAATAAGCTTCTAATGCAAGTGCTTATAAAACTATATTTCCCTAAGGAAATACAAACCACTAACATGATGATCCTGGAAGTTTCTTATAAATGAAAGAAGAAGTGAGTTGCATTCTAGAAGGATAATTGGAAATATCAGGACACAGAAAAGCTAGTAAAGTTGCGGATATACTCTCCAAATAGGGATTCGCTCTTGACAAAACTTGTGTAGTCAAGACACCTACAGTCTACCTACAGAATCTTTTGGATCTTAGAAACTAGATAAATGTGGCATGACCAGTTTCAGATTTAAGAAAATTAAATTAGGCATAGGTTAGCTATTTGGTGCAGCTAGAATATAAGAAATTGTGTAGCGAGACATATTCTATACTTAGGTTTGTTTTTAGATATATAAAATGCTAAGGAGGGAGATCAAATTACAGAAAATAGTAGAAAAGTAGAGTATTAATTAATAGGCATACCTGAAAACTTTCAGAAGGAAAATGTTCCTTTACTAACCATTCCCATTCTTTTTTGTCTACTCCGGTTGGAACATTTTTAAGAGATTGTTGAATTGTCTTGTCCTTCAAATATTTTGCATGAAAGTGTCCTATCCATTTGTTATATAACTAATTCATCCATCCCAATATATGATCACGATGTTCATTCATATCAACTCTCTCAAATTTATGCTACAACAATTGAAAAATGAGTTATTATCTACCGTATCGGTAACACTACATAATTTGAATCAGGTGAATATTTGTTAACTCAACGGCTGCCCACATGTGATTCAACTTTTCTTGCTTAATATCATGCCACGATGATACTCCAAAGGGACAAATATTACGATCACGAACAATTTTCCCCAAATGCCTTGAAAAAAGATTGTTATTTGTTCCAACCGTTCGATTATTGTAAAAGGTTACTTTTAGCTTTTGTCCAATTTCAAGTGAAAAAACTTCTTTGCACTTGTTGTTTCGTCGAACTTTTCTTACCTTGGTAGGATTAGATGAACCTAAAGTTGCATAATAATTTGATAAAGAAATAACTATTGCAATCAGATTCAAGTGTAAGACTTAAAACATATGAATTAAGATATCATACCATTTTCACTTGTTTGAGAGTGTTTCATAACTTGATCACTAAATGGACGCAATGAAACATTGGTTTGCATATTCTCTTTCTGGAGAACAATTTTTATCACTTTTTGCATTTCTTGACTAGAGGAGAAGGTAGAACTAGATTTTGTGCTTTTAGAAAGTGTTTCCATATGTTGATTAGCACAAACAACACTTTGGTTGAAAGATCCCACTTTATATTCTGAAACTCCTACAGATGAGCTCAAAGATCCAGAATTTTGCTTTAGACCATTTCCAATAGTAGTTGGTCCCACTAGCGTAATACAAGAGTTTATCAAAAAAATTGAAAACATAACAGAATTTCCCAAAAAATATAAGTCTGAACAAATCTTACTTGTTTTGACTTCTTGGGTGTATTTCTCAACTTGAATAGAAAATGGAGGAAATGAATTATTAATTTGCATGTTCTCTTTCTCAGGAACCATTGAGTTCTTATGTATCGTTTGTATTTCTTGACTAGAAAACATGGTAGACTTTTTAAATCTTTGTTCTCTTCCCTTCTCAATAGAACCTGAAAAAAGAAAGACAAATCATATTACCAATAAGCAATATATTCTGCATCAAACATACCAATCAAGAATTATATCACATGACAGTAGAAGGACTAGAGACGTCTGAAACTGTGTTATTTATAAGTGGACGAATCTATCAGAAGACATGAGAAGGCCTAAAGATGTAAATAGTTTCTTAAGGTAACTCTACATCATAAGTCATTTGTGAACCTTTTTTTATTTCGCATGAGTTTGAGATTGACAGTTAACACTCAAATGGAAAGATTAATAAAAAGTTGACATTTGTTTCAGATTTCGAGTAAACAATAAGTTGTGCATAAAAGAAAGCACTCAAGAATTAATTTAAAGGTTCATTCAATTGTTCAAATGACCAGTAAACCATATGATTTGCATTAAAGAGAACACTCAAGGATTGACAGTCCACACCTCCTTCTTCAAGATAAAATGCAGAAACCAGGAAAAAAGATATTTGTCTTCAACAAAATTAAAGATTTTTCTTATGAACTGAAGTAAAAAAATACAAAATATCTTACTTGTTCAATTTCTTTGATGTACTTCTTAACTAGATCACTTGATTGAGGCAGTAAACTCTTAGATGGCGTATTCCTTTCTCACCCAAAGATTTAAGCTCTCGTCCCCGTCCCTTTCCTATAGCACCAGGCGCGACAAATGTATATCTGATAGTACTCTTCATATTAGAACCGATCTCATTTTCAATCTTCAGTGATTTAATCTTCTGCAAAAAGAGTCAAAAATTTAAATTAGAACCTGAAAAATATGTAACAATGTAGTAATAAAAGAAATCGTTCCCTCATAATGTTTAACAATGAATACATTAATTCTTAAGAAATACTTCACCTCATTAGTTGTTTTTCTTTTCTTTTGTGAAGGACTTCTTAATTGTGCAATATAATCATTCATTTGTTCCTCAATCTCATAGGCATCACAAGGTTGAGTCTTCTCACTACTTTCCAACCTTTGTTGGAATTATCAGTAGCATAAAACACTTGAGATGTTTGGTCCACTAAAATAAACGGCTTATTTGTTTTCAAAAATCTATTCGGATTAACACTCACGAAATCATACTCATACTTTTTAATTCCTTTTACTTCATCATAAACATAAAACCAATTACATCGAAATAAAACCACTCTTCTATCCATGACAAATTGCAACTCAATTACATCTATTAGGACTCCATAGTAATCAATGTTCTCACTATCTTCATCTTTGTCACCCAATACAACAATACCACAATTTTGAGTCCTTAATTTTTATCATAATCTTCTACATGAAATCTATATCCATTAACGACATAACCATTGGAACGCGTCGAATATTTTGTGGGATTGCGTGAAAGTGAGAGTAGATCTTCCATGATACAACTATCATCTCCTTTATGCAATTGTGCGACCTATCAATCAGATTATGTTAAATACTTTAGAATGTGTATTACAATATTAGAATATCAAATTTGATATTTATGTATTACACACCCTATCTTTAAACCATTCAATAAATTGTCGACTCCATTCAGCATCAGACAAGTGTCGAGCATTCTCATGAGTTTATGCAAACTCTCTACAAAATTAAAGTTAACAATAACTCCTCAAATAGAAAATAAATTTCCCTGAAAGAAAAACTAATAATTATATGATAAGAAAGAACTCTCAATACTTGAGATATGGTATGATTTCATCACAATTCTTTAGTATGTATATATGTGCTTGTTCTAATTCATCCGCTTCAAGCTCACAAGGATCTTTAGCTCCTAGAGTTATTCTAGGTTGACTAAAGATAGATAACCCGACATCCAATTGTTCTAAACCACCATCACAATTTCGTTCAGGCCGATTGAATCTTGTGTAAACTTTATGCAGATACCTTGAACATAGTGTCATACATTCATGTGCAATATACCCATCAGCAATGCAGCTTTCTGGACAAAATCTATTACCAATGAGAAATTTCGAAGAATATAACCATCTTTCCATCCACTGATAATGAATCGGTCCAGCAATCTTAGCTTCAGTAGCTAAATGAACAGGTAAGTGCACCATGACATCAAAAAATGAAGGAGGGAAGACCTTTTCTAACTTGCAATGTGTTATGGGTATTTGCGCTTCAATATGTTCCAAGTTATCAATTCTCAACTCCTTTGATCCAAGAACAGTAAAAAATATAGACAATTCAATAAGCGGTTCACAGACTTCTTTGGACAGCATACCACGAAGAGCAAGAGGGAATATATGTTGCAAGAGAACATGACAATAATGACTTTTCAATCAAGATATCTTGTGATCTTTCAGGTTCACACATTGAGAAATATTCGATGAAAAACCATCAGGAACCTTTAGATTCCTTAAGAAAAGGCACAATTTGTGCTTATATTCTGGACACAATGTGTAGCATGCTGTTGGAACTTCAATCTTTTCCCCTTTTTGGATGGGGTGCAATTCTGGCCTGTTCTTCATCTATTGCAAGTCTAATCGGGTTTTAATTGTGTCCTTCGTATTACCTTTGACATTCATGATTGTCCCCATGATATTATCGCATATATTTTTCTCAATATGCATAACATCCAAATTATGTCGCAACAAAAGACACTTCAAATATGGAAGTTAAAAAAAAATACTTTTCTTTTTCCAGTTATCCTCTCGATTTTCATGAGATATCTTCTTTCTATTCTTAGGATCCTTTGATAGTTCTAGCCCTTCAAGATCTTGACCTTCATTAAATATCTCAATACTAGAACGCACTTTTGGTGGGGACCTTTTCTCCATTGTACCATCAAATGAGTCTTTATAATTTCTCCATTTGTGAATTTTAGAAAGATAATGTTGATGACCCATAAAACATTGCTTCTTACCATTAGTCAATCTAATTGAGGAAATTTATTTATTGCAACATGGGCATGCTAATTTTCCTTTTGTATTCCATCCTGATAAATTTCCATAAGCTGGAAAGTCATTGATTGTCCACAATAAAGAATCATGTAATTGAAAATTTGTTCTTGTAGCTTCATCATAGGTCTCAATACAAACATCCCATAACTCCTTCAATTCCTCTATTAAAGGTTGAAGATATGTATCAATTGCATCTCCTGGACCATTTGGACCTGGTATAAGCATTGACAAAATAAAATTGTCTTGCTTCATACACAACCAAGGTGGTAAATTATAAGGAATTAGAACCACAGGCCAAATGCTATGTGATATTTTTGAATTTTGAAATGGTTGAAATCCATCATTAGCAAGTCCAAGTCGAACATTACGAGGCTAAACCGCAAATGAAGGATGAAGTTCATCAAATGACTTCCATGCCATTGAATCAGCCAGATGCCTCATTATTCCATCATCAACTCTTTTATTACTGTGAGTATTTATTTTCCATCTGGATGCACAACAAACTTTGCAAGAATCAAGTAAGTTGTCCTCCTTCCAGTAAAACATGCAATCATTAGTACAAGCATCAATCTTGTCGTATGAAAGCCCAAGTTCTTTAATAATCTTCTTTGCCTCATAATATGAATTCGGCAAATTGGCGCCATCAGGTAACAACTCCTCTTTCAACAATTTCAATAACATTGTAAATGATGCATTACTCCAACGACCAATACTTTTGATATGCAACAATTTGTTCAAAGAAGAAAGCTTTGAAGCTTTTGAATTTTTGTATAATGGCAACTCGAAGTCCTTCAATAGGCAGTAAAGTTTTCTTGCTTCAGCATTTGGTTCCTCCTCAAGTAAATTATCACAATCTCTATGTGTAGTTCCTCCTTCTATATTAGGATATAAATCTCTCAACATTTCTTCGACTTCATCATCACTCTCACATTCATCTACTTCATCACCTTCTTCATCTTCTGATGTATCTTGAGATTCACATTCTGATTCTGATACTGACAGTGGCTCACCCAAACGTTCTCCATGATGATACTAAAAAGTGTAATTGCGAATTATTCCATATACAATCAAAATATGTCTCAACTACTTTACGAGTTCCTAAACTTGTATTGTAACATTTGACACACGGACATCGTATTTCATATTCTTCTCGTGTTTTCTGAAAAGCATAATCCAAAAACTTTTGCACGCCAAGTAAATAGGTTTCATCTAGTCGATTATAAACTAGTTGCATCCACTGCTTACAAGGTGTCATAACCTTTAAGAGTACATAAAATTTAGATTAAATAAATAAATGATAAGAAATATACTTAGATGCACATAGTTACCAGTTACAATAAGATTTTCACACAAATTCTCTCTGTAAGACCAAATGAACAGAAATTATCTGTGTAAAACCAAATGAAAAAGAATTCCTAGAATGATTGTTAATCTTCAATAATATTTTATGTTGTTGGATTAATAACCAAGATAAAGTTTGTATCTTTATTGATATTGAAAAGTTTGATCCACTTGCATAATCTTGTCTTGACTCAGTTTCCCTTATTCCAGTTATTACTGTTAATTTTTATAACAAAAAAGAAGAGTTAATTACCACTATTATATATATATATATATATATATATATATATATATATATATATATCTATATGTACCTGCAAACTAATGGACATAATACATAAAACTATTTTTCCAACTTTATTTAAGTTAAGAATTATCCATGATCAAGAAGGCCAACAAAAAAAACTCAACTTTGAAATCAAGCATCTTCTCAGAAAAAATGGATGTACTCGAATTGGAGGAAATTTATGAACTAACAGGGTATGAGAAAGGGAAATTACCATTTAAATACTTGGGTATCCCTGTATCAGAGAGGCTCTCTACAATTGATTTTGAAGATTTGATTAACAAGATGACTAGTATAGTGAACATATGGGGTTCTAAAAACCTGTCCTATGCAGGTAGAGTACAACTTGTAAATCTAGTACTAATTCAAGTACACTTTTACTGGTCTGGTATACTAATAATGTTTAAGAGAGTAATGAAGAAAATCATTGCAATTTGTCGTAACTTTCTATGGACTGGTCAGTTACACACAAATAAACCCCCACTCATAGTCTGGTACTTGGTGTACAGACCTAAGAAAGAGGGAGGGCCGGCGTTTATAGAAGGGATAACATAGAACGAATCAGTTGTGGCAAAGTACGTCTGGCATATTGCAAACAAAGAAGACACTATGTGGGTGAAATGGGTAAAGCATGTTTATCTGAAAGGTACAGACTGGTGGCAGTACAGTGCTCCGCAAGATTCATATTGGTATTGGAAGAAAATATGTGGAATAAAAATGAAATATAAATCTGGATATGTTCAGAATGAGTTGCTCAGACGAGCAGGGAAATACACTATTAAGAGTGGCTATATGTGGAGAAGGGGACAAGGAGAGGAGTGACCATTCTGGAGAGGGGTATGGAACAACAGCAGTATCCCTAAGCATCAATCACATGTTGGTTAGCTATGCATGGAAGATTACTAACCAAAGAAAGACTGAAGGTAATGGATTTGATCACTGATATGAAATGTGAACTGTGTGGAAGCAATGACGAGAACATAGAGTATGTTTTCTTTAAATGTGCTTTCTCTAAATCATGTATAACAAACATAATGAAGTTGTTCCAAATTAAAATAGTTCAGCAAGATATAAATGGGTGGTGGAATAGAATTGCTAGTAAGGCGGCTTGAAAAGTAAGCAAAGCATTCCTATGGACAACAACAACAGCACTTATATATCAAATATAGGGCACAATAAATGAAGCATGCTTGAATCAACGAGTCCCAAATCCAAGAACATTTTGCAAGAAAATACAATTGGAATGTACATACGAGATATTTGATGTACTAAATGCAAAACACATATGTGGACAATGGATAGAAAATAGGTTGAAAAGAGTGGGAGACCAACAAACAAATTTGGGAGATGTAGACAAGATAGATAACCAAGATTAGCTAGGTTACTATCTTTTCGTTCTATTTTTTTAGGTTTTGATAAGGATGTAATGCTACTGCTGATTTTCCGAATGAGAATATATTGGTTTTTCGACCAAAAATAAAAATTAGACAGAAGCTAAAATTTTGTGCAAACTCTCTATAGTATGTTGGTTCATCTAACAGTACCTACTTTGACTTTTTCTTAAGATTTTCCTGAGAATTACACTTGGATTTCAATGTTTTAACAGTTGATCATCTAATGTTCTGGTTTTTTCTATTTTGAAAATTAAGTGAAGCTTTAAATCTGTAACTAGACATAAATGATATCCATCTTAGTGATTTAAACTAATCAATCAAAAAAATCCCTTCAGAATTTATATTTATATTCAAAGAAATGTCATTGAATACTTAAACAAAAGGAGTTGATTAATACTCCATTACTCTTAATAACTAAGAACAGTGAAACAGAAGTAGAGTAATGTCGAATTTAAATGATAAGTTCTTCATAATCCTACTTCAACCTATGATTCCTGAAGAACCAAATCACTCATTCACATCTATATTTTTATACTTAGAGATTCTGATAATTACTTGTAACCACGAATATGAGTCATTAAAATACAAGTCGTGTACATGCATATGTCTATATCATGTATGTGGCTCGAAAAATCTCAACACCTAATAACTTTTTGCAGATGAAATCATTAATCTATAATTAGTGTTAAAAAAGATAGATTAAGAATAAGTTACTTGAATACACCAGAGAAAAACCATTAATATAACTTATGAAAGAAACTCACAACTCGATCGAAAGATGAACCCACCTGATATTTTGTCTAAAGTAAGTTGTGTTGGATTCTATTTCGAATAGAGTAGCAACAACTCGATCAGAAGAATGAAGCCACCTGAAATTTTGTCTAGACCAAAGTTGTGAAGGATTCTATTGTAACCAGAGCTGCAACAACACGAGCAACAGGAAGACACTATTATCAATTTACTCGAAGAATGTCTTTGATATAAAAACAAAAAACTAAAACACAAGGAAGAAGACAAATCTATCCATTCAAGGATAGAGCACCGTTGAGAATAGGGAAACACACAATATTTCTTACAGATGAAATGATTAACCTAATTAATGTTAAAAAAGATGAAGACGAGAATTAACTTTAATACACAAAAAGAAAGTTATTAATATTATGAAAGAAACACAACAACTCAATCTGAAGATTAACCCACCTAAAAAAAGTTCTCAAGTAAGTTGTGTTGGATTCTACTTCGAGCAGAGCAGAAATAACGCAATCAAAAGTATGAAGCCACCTGAAATTCTGTCTCGAGCAAAGGTGTGATGGATTCTATTTCGACCAGAGCTGCAACAACATGAGGACAACAATACACCTTTATCAATTCACTAGAAGAAAGTTGTTGACATTAGGGCAGAAAACCACAACTCAAGGAAGAAGACACAACCATCCATTCAAGGGCAGAACATCGTTGAGATAAGGAAACCACACAATAATTTTTTTACAAATGAAATTATTGACCTAATTAATGTTTAAAAATATGAAGAAGAGAATTAACCTGAATACACAACAAAAAAACGTCATTAATATTATGAAAGAAACACAACAACTCGATCGGAAGATGAACCCACCTGAAATTTTGTCTCAAGAAAGCTGTGTTGGATTCTATTTCGAGTAGAGCAGCAATAAATCAATCAGAAGTATAAAACCACATGAAATTTTGTATTGTGCAAAGTCGTGATGGATTCTAGTTCGACCATAGTAGCAACAACACGAGGAAGAAGATGACTATATTACCAATTTGCTGGAAGAATTTCGTTGAGATAAGAGCAGACAACAACAATACAAGGAAAGAAGACACATCTATCCATTCAAGCAGAGCATCGTTGAGATTAGGCAAAACATATTCATGAATGAGTTGCAGTAGCTACTGAAGAAATTAGGGCATTTTTTCAGGACAAGCTTCTATTTTGAGAAATTGCATAGTATATACGTAGTAGTCTTTTCTTTTTTCTTTCTGAAATTTTTCAGCGCCTAAAATTTTTGGTGAAAATAAAATTTTCACATGGCGGAAAAATACCCCGCTCAGGTGCCCTCAATTCCCAAAAATTACATTTTAGGACTAGTTAGTAAATTTTTTTAGGGATCGGATTTAATGTCTTTACAATAACATATACCAATAAGGACGATAATATAATCTCATCCCAGTAGATATACTTTTAGAGACAAGAATATACACTCGTCCTTAAATACTGGTCTTAATTAAGTCTTTTTCTTGTAGTCTTAACATGCAGTGTTGCAGCTTTAACGACAGCCACCATCGACGGACCAACCAACGGTCCGTTTGTCAATGGAAAGGCAGTTGGTGAGGTCTCATTGGTTGGGGCTGCAACTCCCCAACTTGCAGAGGTTCTTTTCCAAATGACGGACCAGGTCGATGGGCCGTTGCCTGGTCGATTGGCCGTCGATTGGCTCGTCAACAGTACACTATTTTGGCAGTATTGGTCCAAGTCTTGGGCCCTTCATCTAGGTCCCCTTGTGGGTCCTAGGTTAGGTCGTGCCTATACGTTAAACCCCTAAACTAATTTGTCCAGGTCTTAGGTGAAACAACCCAAAAACGACTATGCTAAGTAAGACCTAAACGAACCTAGAATCCATAGGTTAGACCGAGTTCACACGGCTTGATGCACGTGGAACCAGACCCCTGGACCTATGCACCAGCCAATGCAACCAACTTGGTGAATTAGTTGGGCTAGGCAGGGTTGATTCCATCCATGTTAGGTCCCCGAACACTAGGATTCACCCGATTGAGTCTTAATTGGACTTAGAGGGTTAGTCCGAGGTTTTAAGGGTAAAAAGGTAATTTCGGGGCTAAGGGTAGTATAGTAATTACCCTAGGTTGATATTTAATTAATTAAATAAGGTTTTTAATTAGTCAAAATGGGTGAAAGCTCAGTGGTCAAACCCGAGTTTGACCGGATCTCCACACTCGGGTTTGAGCCTAGTTGGATGCACTAAAGGGACGATTTAAATGATTTTAAATTTGACAAAAATCAGGAGGGGAATTAAAGTAACTTAATATGTAGATTATAATCTGATTTTATTATTTAAATTGTGTTGAATAAATCAACAACAAAACCCCCAAGAAAATAGGCGCACGACTCCCACTAGTAGTGTACTCAATGTGCACTCTTAATTCATTATATATCTACAAACATTTTTCAGCTTAACATTGCAATTCAAAAATAGAAAAATAAAATAAGTCTAATGTTCTAAGAGTTATCGGCATTCATCCATCAAAAACGAAAAGAAAATTTTGTATGCCTATGTGTTTTAAGAAATCACGTAAAGAACTTCACTTGTGAACAAGAATCAACGCTCGGAAGAGAGGTTTGTGTGTGGGTTAGGACGTGTTTGTGGATGGTTGTCAAAGTTGAAAAAGGTATGGGTTTTCTTCTCTCTTGGTCCCTTTCCCAAGATCCCCCTAAGGTTCAGTACGTATTCCAATCGAAAACTAAGGTTGCTCCCGTTGCATGCCCTTGTCATTAGATTCTCTGAAAAGTTGATGTATGTGTTGGTATGTTTGCTGGTAGCTAATCTTAGTAACGTTTGTGATTTTTTGCAATGTGATGTTTTCGGACGGCGTATGATCATTTTATGTGTGTCCGATTATATGTATGTTTTATGTGCACGATAATGCTAATACCATGTGATGCATATTACGGATTGCTTTCAAGAATGTGGTGAATTGTGTTCTATGTAATTGTCGTGTTATTAACATATGATGATGAAACCTTGATTTTCATGAAAAGTAAATAAAAGTGATGATCTAAAATTAAATACTAATTGCCGAATTAAAATGAGTCTAAGAGTCGAACCTGAGACCTCAAGGTTTAGGCTAAAGTATTGGTTAAAGTGGATATAAAAATCAAAACCAACTTGTCTAAGCCTACAGTGTAAGAAAAATGAACTTGAGGACCTAATGCAAATTAGAAAAGACTCAGCTAAATTCAAATAAAGAAAAAGCTACACCTAAGAGTCGAACCTGAGACCTCAAGGATCTAGCACTAGATTAAGAGGTCTTGAGTAAAAAAAAAAGAGAGAATAATGTTCGGTGTAGGATGGGAATCGAACACGGCCTCAAGGCCAAATGTGTGAGATACATAAGTCTCATATATAATAAAAAATTATATGCTGCCCAAGGGATTCGAACACGGAACCCCTAGACCGAAAATTATGAGGCACATATGTCTTACATACAATAAAATAAAACGCAGACACTAGGGATCGAACTCGGGTTCTCTTGGCCAAATGTGTGAAGACACATAAGTCTCACACGCACACACAATGAAAATAAATCAAAAGAATATATGCTGCCCAAGGGATTTGAACACGGGTAAAGTCTAAGATCACTTAAATCATGAAAGTAAGCCTTATGTATGGTGTAACCTGAAAGGGGTACTACCATGAGTGTAAAATACACTAAAGGCCATGTGCATCACATATGACGTAAGTTAGTAGCAAGATGAAGAAATGAACATTCACGTAATGAGGAGAATAATTATGTTAAACTATGATGCTAATGAAAATGGTGACAACATGATAAGAGGCTATGATGAATGGTGAGACAAGTCTCAACCAAGCCTAAGTAAAGGTCACAAAAAGTGCTCACCTAAGAGAGTGTTGAATATTAAGAGACAAGTATGAATCACATTCTATATGTAAGTGTAAGGACAATTCACACTTAATACGTAAAGAAGAGATGAGAAATCATCTAATGAGCTATGACTACGTCATGCTAGAAGCAAGCTTCGATTATGTATGAGTTCAATGTAAATAGGAACTTTAAACTAAGCACCGATAGGCTAGTTATGAGTGGTGATTCCTTCTTTCGGGAAGGGAGGTGGTTCACGTAATTCTCATGAGATGAGACTGTCCACCAAGGTGGGTATGGGCCTCCCTAAATCTCCTAGTCTTTGAACTATGTTGCCAACATAGGGAACTAGCTTGGTTCGAACCCATAAAGCTAGCATGTTTTGGTTTCACTTTGGCCAGTGACTCCACCTCTTTTCGGTATCGGGAAGACACCGAATTTCATGATGCTCACATGATCTATGTCGGTTAAGGTTGAAAGTTCTTCAAAGTATGAAATATAATGAAATGAACGATACCGAAGGTGTTTGTGCAAGACAATCAGGAGGTGAAACCGGACTCAAGTAATGACATTAGGTCATTCATGGTCATTGCACTTCATGATCCCGATGAGAGTCTTATACTTCATCCAAGGTATAGCTGGTGTTTACATCAGCCTATGAATGAATGAAATAAATAATGTGAAGTACGAATGAACGAATGAAGCAGACTCTGTGTTTGCTAAAGGAGGCCCTCGGGTTGAGGTCCCATATGTTGGGCCCTCACTTGAGATGTCTTAATGCTACTCCGTGATTCCAAGGGCTCGTGGATATGAAATGTATGATATATGAAACATGAAATGTATGTTATGTGAACCTATGTATGTATTATGTGTAACATATTCATGGTATGACCTTTCTATTACGAATTAGGCAAGTCAAGAGACTTGACCTCCTAAGAAAGCATGTTGATTAGGAAAAGCCATTTTTGTTTATGCATTACTGTTATGTGTTGTTGCATATACCCATACTTAGTACAAGTGTGTACTAATTCCATACAATATTACTATTTTAGGTGTAGACTCAGGTGGACGTTGAAGGTATCATTGCAGTTGTTCGGAGTCAGAGATTTCATCCGGACTTGGTAGGTCCTCATGCATTCGAGGATGCCTGCCTTTACATTTCTTGATTAGTAGTAGGTTTAAACTAGTGGATATGTTCCACTAGTGTTTCTTTCCTATTTTGTTCAGACGCTTGTAATAGTGCCGCTTTGGCAAGTATTACTTATGACATGAGATTTTATTTATTTCAAGTTGTATGTTTCTATAACTAGATGGTTGATGTATGAGCGATGAACTTCCTTACAAATACGTGTTTATATGAAGTCTATGTATACTTCAAATATAAACAAAAAGTTTTAAGTTTTCCGCTAAAATTAACTGTATGAATGTGTTGAATGCAAGAAAAGGCTTGTCTGTGACCTCTGAGAGGTAAACGACGCCGGTTGCGATTGGGATTCCAGAATCCGGGTCGTGACATTAGGAAAATACTATGCAAGTTTCAAGTAAAACAAACACCTAAAACTCACTCAAATACCTCAAAACACACAAGAACTTTCTAAGGCACACCTTCCGAACGTCATGGACGTTCTTGGTCGACTGACCTCAAAACTTAATCAAACTTCACACACTGACTAAGAACACTAAAGTAACTCATTTTAACTAAAATTAACTAGAGAAATAACCACGAAGCTCTAGTTTACCTTAGTTCGTTTTAGGGAGTTACATTCTCCCCCACATGGGATAACATTTGTCCTCGAATGACAGATAAACTTCAAGAACAGCAAGAACACACTTAGACTCACATAACATAAGACAATCATGATCAAAACATCCAAATCAAAGCATCAACTAACAAAGAGCATCATTTCACACTTTTACACACTTAGCAACATAGGCAACTTTACTAAACTTCACAAGTTTCAAAACTCATTCTTAACTTCCTTTTATGGAGGAACGACCTTCTCCAACATTAAACATGCTCATATACAACACTTTTGTACACATTGAAAATTCAATCAAGACAAGGCAAATTTTTCTCAAAAATCAAAAATCTACAGTGAACATCACTGTACAACTGCCCAACATTTCATTTTTTTCAAAAATTCATCCTTTGAGCAATTCATCAAGATTACATGATCATATGAACTATGAAACCGCATAAACACATTTCATAACATAAAAACAACAATCATAAAGGTTAAGACTTACCATGTTCATCAAATCCAGTTTAGTTATCCTACCTAGCTCCCATCCTATAGGAAGGGTTCTTCTTGGGAGCATTAGGATCTTGGGAAGGTTGATTGACATATTTCCCTATTGCTTTGAGGTTAGGGCAGTCCCTCATCTTGTGGCCTTTATTACCACATGCAAAACAACCATCCGTCCCGGCAAGACACTTACCCGAATGTTTCTTTCCACAAGTAGGACACCTAGCCCTTTCAAAAGTATGACCACCACCTTGAGAATGTTGGTTTGGACCCCTATCCTTGTTTCCCATGGAGGAATCTTGGTGATAGAACCTCTTATTAGGCCTTTGGTGACTAGAATCATCCGACATAGGTCTCTTACCCTCTTGCCTTATCTCCCTAATTTTTGACTCCTCAATTTGTTGTGCATAAACCATGAGTCTAGAGATATCCATGTCATTAAGAAGCATTGCCGTACGACACTCTTTCTCCACCAAGCTAGACACTCCCATCACAAATTTGTTCATCCTAGCCCTAGGGTTGGCTACCATTGTTGGGGCATACTTAGAGAGTTGGGTAAATTTGAGAGAGTACTCTTGCACAATCATTCCCCCTTGACGAAGGTTCATGAATTCAACCATCTTCTTCTCAATCTATTCTAAAGGAAAGAAACCTATCTAGGAAAGTCTCTTTGAATTCCTCCTAATCAACCAGACGTCTTTCTAAGGGTCTCTCACCTCTCCATAGCTCATACCACACTTGATAAACATCCTTAAGTTTGTAAGCGGCTAACTCCGCTTTCTCCCTAGGGGTCACACCCATAGCATCCACCACTTTGAAAACCTCATCTATGAAACCTTGTGGATCTTCATCCACCTTATTTCCATGATAAGTAGGAGGGTTCATCCTCATGAAATCCCGAATTCTAGAAGCGGGAGTACTAGCATTTGGTTGTGGCCTATCTTCTTGATTAGCTTGGCCCACAAAGTGATTGTTGACGACATGAGCTACAGCCGTCACGAGTTGATTCAAATTCATTAGGGAAGCCCTCAACTCCGCATTAGTCCTATCTCCCTCAACAAAAGGAGCTTGAGGCATATGAGGCACTTGGTGTTCCGGAGGAACATGAGGTTCTTGAAGGGGAACCTCCACATTCTCTTCATCTAGGCCCTCAATATGAACTTGGTCAACATGGGGAGGGATTCTCTCATTAGCTACACCTCCCTTCTCCCTTCTAGCAGTCGATCTCCTCGTATTCATTTCCTATAAACACAAAGAGAAGAAGTTGATAAAAGACACCTTATACAACTCAACTCTAAGGCAGAACATTAGAATAGAGAAGAAAATGAAACTTCTAGCATCCTATAGCCTCTTGTCCATGGATGTGTCGCGACTCACACGAATGACGAAGATACTACTAGATGTGGCTTGTGAGACTTCTAGATCCTAAACTAGTTCCTAAAACCTTATGCTCTGATACAAAGTCTATCACGACCCGAAAGCACCCCCTAGAAGCTAGGTACAACTTTCGGAACGTAGCAAGGCATACTTTACCCTTTGGGCTCTCATACAAGCCCTTCAACTATCGTTTATTACATAAGAAATGAAAAGTAGTGCGGAATTTAAAACTTTTCACGATAATTAAATAAAAGAAGTCTTTCATAGATACTAGGAAATCTCATCATCACAAGCCAACTTAAAGACACAACTTAGAATCTTAGGGACACGGCCCTTTACAATAAAAAGGAAAAATACAAAATAACTCTTAATAATGAAACTAAGAAACATAAACTATGTCCTCGAATACCAACTCTTGAGAGATAGAATTCCCAAGCTTCAACTTCGGTCTCCCAAAAGCTTCCAACCTATACATATAAGGTATATAAAAGTGTGGTGTTAGTACAAACAATGTACTAAGTATTACATATGAAAAAACATGTAAGAAAGGGACATTTTAACAAAATAAGCTTTTATGCCAATTTAATGAAACATTCATGAACTTAGGATCAAAACAACATAAGAAGCATCATTTAACACTTAAATAAGAATTTCCATAATTTTGACTTAAAGACACACTTTACAGTGAACGACCAATTTTACAGTAAATCGATTACCTATTACAGTGAACTACTCATGTATACGACTTTCACAAAAGTGCTCTCCTCCAATAGGACTCTTAGGTCACACTAAGTGCATTGTGAGAGTAGAATACCATACTACCACTCCCACTTAGATCTCCTAATGGATTCCAAGGGATTTGAGCACGTTACAACAAATTTTCCAACATTACAGTGAAGTACTAGAAAGCGATAAGTATAAAAGCATTACATTGAATTAAAGACTCCAACAATGGTGGACTTCCAAAGTATTGCAAATGAGGAAGTGAACCCATTTCCGTAAAAGTTTCCCTACCTAAGGATAATCGTAAGATTCTCTAAGGTAAGACATGAAGAAAACGTCTAAACACTTCCTTCAATGCACACCCAAGCGATCCTCAAGAGTACCCCGTTCGGCTTACTCACCTCAGGAGAGCAAGTCACCACTCAAAGACATGACATTAGCAGAACACCCAACAAAACACCAAAGACTTCCCTTTCGGAATGCCTACTTAGTGCAATGAGTAGGATAGCATCCCATACCACCACCTACCTTGAGTAGTACATTCTTTTAGAATGTTTGGCACTAAGTCTTCCCTTTCGGAAGTCCCTACTTAGTGCAATGGATATGTAGCGTCCCATACCACCACCTACCCTAAGTAGCGCGTTCCTTTAGAAGACTTAGTTCAATTAATTTACATAGGTATCACATTAATTAGATGACTTATCATTTCCATTACTTTTGTGGTTGGGTTAGCTTAATCGACAAACACCATGAGAGCTAGGAATGGAATCCCTATATTAAACCCTATCGGATGAGGGATCCTTACTTGCCTAGAGTAAGTTCATACTTCTTAGCTTTTACATGGCTTTCCCAATAGCTACAACTATGCAGTGACACAGTTAAGGGATAGGGAGATTGCTACTAAGTAACTCATTCTCTACTAACAAGGAGTACTCATCTCAAGAGGTAGAATGGAATACAATATCTCAACTCACGAAGTGTATTCCACCTCTTCTTCCTATCCTATCGGTGCTAGGCATAACTCCCCACGGATTATCACATTATAGACTATAGGTTATGGATATCTAGCAAATACGACATCTCAACTCACGAAGTTCATTCATCCTCCGATCTATCTTGGAAAGCTCATTAGGAATAGTGAGGTTGCTACTAGACACTTCCTCTCAACTCACGAAGAGTGTCCACCCCAAGACTCCCCTTCTTACTAAACTTAGCTTCATTCATTTACTTAAAGTGTGTGTGTACATGTGAGCACACCTTTCATATAAGCATCATCTCATATACAGTACTTCTAAACATGCTTTAGACTTTCATTTATCAACTTACACACTTTACAAACTTCACTTAGTCATATTCTTCAATTAGACCAAAATCTAGGTCAAACATAAAATTCAAGCTTCACAATCAAAATACAAGACCCATTTACAATTTCTATTCATTCTACAAATTAGACCTTCAAGATCAAATTCTCAATACATATTAAACAAAATCAATTCATCAAATAAACACCGCCACCAAGAAGGTGGACCATACCATTCAAGAATTAATTTATAAGAAGAAACAATACAATATAAGAAACTCTTCATTTGAACAATCCATAAAAACCTCTAAGCATTTTATCATTAATTCATCAATATAACGCCCTTCGGGGACTAGCTAAACAAACATTACAACACAAGAAAACCATAGTTTATTCTCTACATAAACATGCTCACTTAACCCATTTCTCTAGCTAAAAGTTTGAATTATGCATAAACATGAGTTCATAAGGTTTTTGACATTAAAATCATCAATTAATGCTAGAATAAACACATTTGAATCATTAAAACACTTTTACAGGAAGAGCCATACTTAAAATCAAAGATAGAAGAAAATAGAGTTTTGAAAACTCTTTTTGAAATCTTTTGGAATTGACTCCTTGAATGGAAGAGGGTTCAAGGATGGATACCATACCCCAAAGAGAAGGAAACCCACTAATTTTTATGAAGTCGCACGTCCAAACAAGTCCTTCTTGCCCTCCTTGAGTCTAAGCTCCAATGGTGATTTTGAGAGAGTTGTCTTTAGAGAGAGAGTTTGAATTTTGAAGTGAGGGGTCTTGCCTAGGTATAGGGCTTAAAACTAACTTAATATAACTTAAAAACACTAAAAATATTGACCTAGGGTTATAAAAGACTTGGGATGAATTTACAAAACACCCCAAGACTAAACAGGCAGTGTTGCAGCTTTTGGGACAGACACCATCGACGGACCAACCAACAGTCCGTTTGTGAAGGGACGGGCCGTTGGTGAGGTCTCGTTGGTTGGGGCTGCAACTTCCCTACTTGCCAAACTGCGGGCCGTTGCTTGGTCGATTGGCTCATCAATAGTACACTGTTTTGGCAGTGTTGGTCCAACTCTTGGGCCCTTCATCTAGGGACTCTTGTGGGTCCTAGGTGGGGTCTCAACCAGAATTTAACCCCCTAAACTAAGTCTTCTACGTCTTAGGAACATCCCATGCAAGTTTCAAGTAAAACGAATACGTAAAACTCACTCAAATACCTCAAGACACACAAGTACTTTCTAAGGCACACCTTCCGAACATCATGGACATTCTTGGTCGATTGACCTCCAAACTTAACTAAACTTCACACACTTTCTAATAACACTAGATTAACTCATTTTATGTTAAAATTAACTCGAGAAACAACTACGAAGCTCTAGTTCACTTTAGTTTGTTTTAGGGTGTTACAGATAGTTGTTGAAGCCTTGTATGACATTGTGTGGTATGGTACACTTATGGTGGCGGTGTTTAGTTCTTGTCAATTTATATATTATTTGATTATGGAATGAATTCAAATGGATGAATATATGAATATGTTGTTATGATGATCAAACTATGTGAAGCTTATGCCTACTTTCCTATTCTAGTTGTGATCTAGGTTGTATGTCTATTGTATAAGCATATGTATATCTATGTTAGGGTAAAGTGTAGGTGCTGTCATTGATGAATTAAAATGGTTAATAATCCCTTTCCTACTTACCCCTATGTGAATGCATGGATAGCCAAAGTTAGGAGTCTTAAGTGTAATATGAAGTTTACTTGTCTCCTATGCTATTGAGTGTTGTGTGGTCTATACTTGAAAGTGTAATATGGTATTAAGAGGGTGGTTGCTTCAATGTGTTGTTGATAGCCATTATGTGATCATGTTGACCAAATCGTACACATCCTTACTCTACATGCATGTTTACAAGTAGTATAGGTCATGGTGTCTAAATGAAAGGTAGTTCTCATATTCACTAGTGTGTACTACTATGCATGTTCAGCTTATGTATATGAAGGTATAATATGTATTCCTTAACTAGGATGACTTGATAGATTTACTAGTGTAGGCAAGGGTATGGGACCTTTTCTATGCATTGCACATGTGTACCTTGATAGAATAGTTCCTAGGTTTGGTTTCTATGGACATGAAAATGAATGTATAGACATATTATTAATAGTACTTATATGATATGATGAAGTATGAATGTCCATAAGTGTCTTAGTAGGTTTATATAAAAGGATTTCTCATATAGTTATGCGTATAGACTCATGCATTGATATGAACATGTGTGACATTTATGTATTATGTGAAAGGTTTGCTCAAATATAAGTACACACACATATGAATGATGATCTAGTAAATAGAGGGGCCTTCAAAGGTGTGCCACATTATACTCTAAAACTAGATAGGTGATTGAATATTCTATAATCATATGAGGAATGAATATCGTAAGCCTATGTTTTATGAAAACCGTAATAAAGGCTTTCAATAAAAGGGAACTTAGGTTAACACCGAATGAACTTAACAATAAGAGGTGTTGAATTTTCTTGGAGGAAGATTCACCATTTGTTCCTTATAGAGTGTTGACTTTCCTTAGAGGAATACTCACCTATGGATCCACACGAGGTGGTGACTTCCCTTTGAGGAAGGTTTACCTATGTTTTCTCATGAGTGGAGGACCTAATTTCCCAATGGCATGTAGAGGGATTATACCTATCTCTTAGTTCCATAAACTATGCTTGCCACATAGGATCTAGCAAAGTGAATTCACTTAGGATGCTAGGATGTATCTTAATGTTATACCTTGGCTACGTAGGAACACCTTCAATTGGTGTAAGGCTCTACAACACCAAATTCCATGTTTAGCACCCATGGTCTTAGTGTCGGTTAAGGATATAGTTTCTCTAAAGTAAAATGACATTTAAAATAAATGACTAGGATCCTAACTAGGATGACTTAAGGGAGGTTACTTAGGATAGGTGTAAGTAATAAACTCATCTAAACATTGCACAAGTAGCTCCTTAGGAAGTCCTAGGGAGGTGACCTAATGTGTATGATTATGTTTATGTACTTATGCATGACATTGTAGTAATTGTCTACTTGTTATGAAGATGTGCATGGAATGAGTCTATATGATGTGATCCTATTTTTATATGCACTATGTTGCTTTAAATGACTATATTATGAAGGTCTTGTATTGACATGAATGAAGATGTCTTCACTTACTTGTTGATGTATGAAGTGTTAAGACTTGTGGTCTCATGAAGGGTTTACTAAGTATATTTAACATTATGGGGATTCACAAGTACATTGCACTAGTAGTTTAAGATTGAGATTATGAGTAAGGTCTTATAAGGTTGTATGTGAAGTAAAATAAGTATATGTGCATAATGACTAGGAGTTCACTGTAATGTCCTTATATTCTTGACATTAAATATGTCTATGTTGTACTATACTTCCATGATGGTATGTGTTGCCTTGTGTAGATTGTATGTATGGTTTCCTTGTGGCCTTAGGGTGATGCATTGCACCAAGTATCACTAGAGGGTTACTTGGGAGGTGTATGAGTTAAAAGAAAAAGGGTTCACTGTTAAGGGAAATTAGCTCACTGTAAAGTGACCTCAATTATGACTTAAATTCTATAAGTGATTTAATATGATGTTTGAACTTTGATTATATCTATATGAAGTATGTGAATGATATAAATGTTATTGTATAAAGGTTTTATAAAGATTTACTCATAATGGCATGAAGTATGATTTCAAGAAAATGTCCCTTTTAAATGCATGTTTTTGCTTGGTTGCCATACTTAGTGCATTCTTGTACTAATCCCATTCTTCTCTACTTTTTACAAAAAGTTTAGGTTATGTATGCTTAAAGGATGTCTATATTATCGAGGAGCTTGATATGTGATTCCCAAGCTCAAGGAAAGGAATCCTTAAGTTCAAGGATGTCCTAATGTTCAGTTACTTTAAAGTTTCTTAAATATTGTATATTATGTATTATGTTTTAAGAGTCGTGTCCCTAATGTACTCTAATGTTGTTGAGTCTAAAATGGAAAAGAGACTTAAGGTCTAAATATGTATTATGAATTATGTTTTATATATATATGAAGTGAAGTTTCTAGCATATGATGTATTGTGAAAAGTTTTAAATTTCCGCTAAATTTACTATGACAATACGATAAATGATAACTATAGGCTTGTATAAGACCTTCGAGAGGTCAAGTACGCTATGTTACTTCTAGGGGGTGTTCCCCGGATATGACAACGGGGTCATTCACCATTAAAACTTCATCATTATCAGCAGATAGACCATACCTAAACCTAATAACTTTATTCAAATGTAGAAGACATCATCAACACCTGACACATGATACTAAATTGAAAGACTAGGCATATAATTCACCTTGTGTGATCATCATAACCACACCTCACAATTCATAAACTTTCCTTCAAGGTAATGATCAACACATATAGAGAATGACAAGAAAGTAAACACCGCCACCATAAGTGGACCATACCACACAATGTCATTCAAGGCCAATTCAACTATCAATTGTCTAGAAAAGTAGAGGAAGTAGAGTAATCTTACCAATTCACCAAGTTTTGATCATCATTGATCACTTATCAATAATTCACCATCGACATTAACACAAAACAGTAGAAATAGACAATTAAACAAACTAGAATCATAATTTAATCAACATAGAATCAAGATCACAATGCCCAGATTATACGTTAATTTGAGAATTGAGAAGGATCATGGGTTGATAATTATATTGGATTTAATTTATATTAAAAAGAATATCTAATAATAAATTTATCATAAACATGCTTTTGAAATTGTTTTGAGAAGGAACCCATTGCTAGATAGAAAGATAGAGAGTTTGATCATGAAATCTCTTTTAATACATTGGAAGGAACTCCTTAGATGAATGGATAAGTAAGGAGGAAGTATCACCATACCTTATTACATGAAAATACAAAGACATATTGATTAAGAATCCATGAGAATCCTTCAACCAAGCTGTTCATGAGCTTCATCTCCAATGGAGGTTTATAGAGAGAGTTTGTTCTGAAAGGGAAGGGCGAAATTTGAACAATGAATTAGGAATGGGATTTTTATGTTATTAACTAATTTAATAAACCTAAAATACCCCATAATAAACATCCATATTCTTTTTGGAAGGTGGGGATAATTTCCCAATTCACCCCTTGCATGGCAGCGTTTAACAGACGGGTTCCAGGCCTCATTGACGGAGGGAAGTCGACGGACCATTGGTGCAACGACGGCCCGTACAGCACCTTAGTAGTTTGTGACAAAGACTGTCATTTAGGGGATTAAGCTCCAACGCTTAAATGTGGAGCAACAACCCCTATTGATGGGGCGTAGGTCCATGAATGGTCCGTTGATTGCTAGCTCGTCGTTTGGACACTGCTAAGGCAGTGTCTAGGAAGCATTTGGGTCCTCCTCAAGGACACCTTGGGTGGTCCTTTTGGAGTTGTGACCGAAAGTTTTGAACCTAATTAGGATCATAAACATGTTAAGGTCCTTCCCTATCAATTTCAGCGTCAAATAACATGTAAAACATACTAAGGCACCCTAGAACACACTAGCACGTCAAGTCTCCTCATACTCGTACTCAAGTACTAATATCATAAAACCAATTTAAAAGATTGTAAAAGACTTGAAAGGCTCTATCTCACTTGACTCTTAGTTTTCTTGAATTTGAAATGTGAATTCGAGTTACTTTTCATGATATAAAGGTTCTCTTGATGATTAGATGTAGTTTAGAACAGTTATAATCATGAAGAGAGTGAACATACTTTTTAAAACAGCTCTGACATGACGAACGATGGAAAATTAAGGGAGCATGTTGTCGTGGCGCATTGAGTAGTGCGGGGCGCCAACCCCTAATATTTAGAGCACCATTTCTGTCACATCAGTGGTATGTCTCCCTAGGCCCTTCCAAGAAAACCCAATGAATTTCCCTCTTTTTATTTTTGGCCCTAATTCACCTAGAATCGACTGGTTTCTACCGAACTCTCTTAGATTGAATACCCAAAATTCATACACAAAAATTTACTAAAAACAACACTCAAACTCATAACAATTATCTCAATAAGTCATTGAAACCCATCATTAAAGAGTTAGAATGAAAATTTAAGAAACTCATAAGGAACATCAATACATGGATTTTCATGGACGAAATTAACTAAGGAAACTCATGATTTGAGTGAGGGTAAACAAACCTATCATTATGAAAACTTAAATACCTTCATCCTTGGAAATATTGATTGAAAATTGCAAGAAAATCTTGAAAACTTGAATCTTTTGTTGTCAAGACCCAGGGGTACCCCCTAGATGTAACACAACTTACTCGACCAAGAAGGGGTATTATACAAGCCCTTTGCATATCATGAACATAAGCAATAGAATTGATGTAGAATTAAAATATTTTAAAATCAAAGACTTTTCATATAAACCAAGGGGAATTCTAGACATTGTCTCAATAAATCATCTAATACAATCGAGTATCAATAAGGGCTAAAATCATTTACTACATAATTGCAAAAGAAGAAGTAGAAGAAACTAGAAATGAACAACTTCCGTCCTCAAATCATGACGACTCACCAAGCGTGGAGAGAATCAATCCAAGCATTGCAGAAAGGGAGAAGTACACCTCAATAACTGGAACCTACACTTATAGAAAAATATAGAAAGTATGGGTTAGCAAAAAATTGCACTAAGTATGATAGTCATGCGTAAAAATCCTTAAAACATGTTAAAAATGGATATTTAGTTCAACCCATGCATTTTATCAAGTTTAAGAGTCATGATGAATATTTTGAAGAAACATAAGTAAAATTGTCTCATAAGGGACGTTAAGCTATACTTGTGCAATTCATAGATATGATCTCATAATCCTATCGAATACTAACTACCACATTTAGGCCATAATTATTATAGATATTATAGTTTGTCCTCATGCATACCAAATACTCATAGACAAGGAAACATTCATGTTCATAACTTGTAGCAAGTGAAGTCACTTTTAACAAAAATTCATATCATACACATAAATTTATATATCTTCATAGCATAAGGAAACCACACCACAACCCCTTTCAAAGTCTACTTGTGCATTGCATAAGTAAATTCACATACCCCCACTCACACAAATTAGAGCTCAGTGAGAAGTCATAAGTATAGTTCATGTTCATGTTCATGTTCATAATTCATATTTTTGTCATGTATGTAAATAGCCTTAACAAACGTAGGCCATGTGTGCTACATAGAATCCACTGTCATGCCCCCACACAAAAAAGAGGTGTCCTACTTGCCTACGGCAGAACTCATGTTTGATATATTAGGTGGATCCACAAACTAAACATCTATTTGCGCACATAGTTACGGGATAAAGAGATTGCTATCAGAAACTCGTACTGAGTGACGTAGAAGGTTTCCATCTCATGAGATAATTTTTTTGGGAACCTAGTGTGACTGACCTAAAAGGAACCCATTAGGAAGACGAACTAACTAGTGTAAAATCTTCGATCTAATATTCATATCCACTCGGTGCTAGAAGTAATTACCTTTAAGCTCATGTTAAGTTCAGGTTGAAGGAAGAATGCCCTAGCACACAAACCAACATGGTATCTGGATAGCTCATAGATTTATTAGGGGAGAATGGCCTTTCGACATTAGAATAATTAATATGTGAGTAACATTTCACATCATATTCATAGTGTGTTTATAAAATAGCATTTCCAACAACTCAACAACATTATCATAGTCATAGATATTTCATGCATAATCAAGTCTAAGTGTAGGGGAAAAATGATCATTCAATAATACCAAAGTTACACCATAGTCATAGCATCTTCACTTTCTAGGTGAATCATAAGCTCATACAAATTTGCATAAACATGTACAAACACTCATAATTTTCCTTTGAAGGACCATGAATCACATTCTACCTAAACATCTATAATTAATGTAACGACCCTAAAATACACCCTTGAAGAAGGGAGCACTCTTGAGTGGTCACAAGGCGTACTTGACCCTTCGGAGGTCTTGTACTAGCCTCTTAGCTATCATTCATTACATAAGACATGAAAAGTAGTGCGGAATTAAAACTTTTCATGACATTAATAATAATAAGGAAATATTTTATAAAGTACTAAAGAGTAAGTCTTATCGTCACAAGATAACTTAAAGACACATCTTAAATATCTTAGGGACACGCCCCTTTACATTGAAAGAAAATACATAATAAGTCTTATACAATTCTTAATATAAGAAACTAATGAAACATAGACTATGTCCTCGAATATATGAGGACATACCGAGTCTTGAGAGAGTCTATTCCAAAGATTTTCCTTCTCGACGTCCACTTGCTTCCAACATATACTTATAGACTATAGCAAAGTATAGGGTTAGTACAAACATTGTACTAAGTATGGAATTATGCAAAAACATGCAAAAGAGGACATTTTAGTAGAAATAAGCTTTTATGATGATTAAGTAAAACCTTTATGAATATAGAAGTAAAATAGCATCTAAATCATCATTTAGCACATAGGATAGAACGTCCATAATTGTGGTACAAAGATGCACTTAACAGTAAACTCAAGAAAACCTTCCAATTAACTCACATCATTTCAACTCACAGTGAACTCATTTCCTTTGAAATTTCCCTATCAAAGGTAATCCTAAGACTCACTATAGTAAGAAATGAAGGAATTACCCACACAATCCCTTCAATACACACCTAAATGATCCTCAAGACTACTCATTATAGGCTTACTTTGCACGGGTAAAAAGTCCACATTCTATAACTAGACACTAGAGAAACATGCTTTCATTTAAGGACTTCACATATGTGCCCATCTCCAAGGCAATCCACAAGTTACACAAGGTGCAATGTGAAAGTAGAATCCCATACTACTACTCCCACAAGGTGCTCCTTGGGAATTCCCTTAGATTAAGCACACCACATTCATCATTCATAAACTTCATCATACAAGACATAACCTTATCATTCTTTTCTAACATTAGACATTAAGTCACATAACTTCATAATCATTACATAATGACTCATACACACATTACCTATAAAGACATACAAGACTCCCATTTCAAGTTCCTACTCGTGCAATGGATAGATAGCGTCTCATACCACCACCTACCCTAAGTAGTACACTCTTAAGGAGACTTAGTTCATTACATTCTTTTGTGGGGGCTAGCTTTATCCACCATTGACCATGAGAGATAGACAAGTAATCCCGACATTAACCCCTATCGGATGAGGGATCCTCACTTGCCTAGGGTAGGGTCATTCTCTTAGCCGTTAAGTGGATTCTCAAATAGCTACACCTATTAGGCGTATAGTTAAGGGATAATTTGAATGCTTCTAAGTGACTAATTCTCCACTAACGAGGAGTACTCATCTCAAGAGGTACATTGTATAGAACATCTCAACTCGCGAAGTGTAACCACCCTTCTTCAAATACTATCGGTGCGAAGCATAACTCCCCCACGGAGTCTTAAACATTCATTACTAAAGGTTAACAGTTAACTATTGGACTCCACATCTCATGTCACGAACGGTATCCATCCTCCATCCTATCTTAGAAAGATCTTGGAAAAAAGTGAGGTTGCTACTAAACACTTCATCTAAACTCACGAAGAATGTTCACCCCAAACTCCCCCATTCATATTCATTAACTTCATTCAATAATTCAAGTGTGTGTGTGAGCACATGTGAGAACATCTTTCACATAATCACCATTTTCATAACATTGACCTCTATACATGCTCATACTTTTATTCATCATTTTTCACACATTAGCATGCTTAACATATAAACATTCTTTCATTGAACATAATCTCCACAAGACATACAATTATACCTTCATAAAACATACCAACATGAACATCATCATTATGAACTTACTTCACATATTAAGCCTGCAAGGTCATAGTCACCATACACATATAATTACATTTTCATAAATTACAAGTAATTACCACCACCAAAGGTGGACCATACCACTCAAGAGCATTCCAAATTAAGAACTAGACAATATAACCAACTTACCATTCATCTGAGCTTTCACCACCTTTCCTCTATTTCTCCAATAGCTCATCATAAGTTAGCATTTAAGGCAGTAGCTAATCATAAAATAACATAAAGATATTCAGCTATAACAATTTCTAACATTATCTAGACATATACACTAAACTCACTTCATAAGGTAAAAGTTGGAAATATGCATGAGCATGGGTTCATTGACATTTTGACATTAAAATCATCAACTAATACTAAAAACAACATATTTCAATCATAAAAACATTTTCATGTAAAGACATGCTTAGAATAAAAAGTACAAAAAGTTGGAGTTTTGAAACCCTCTTTGAAATCTCTTAGAAGTGGCTCCTTTAATGAAAGAAAGCTCAAGGATGAACTACCATACCTCAATGAGAAGAAACCCACGAAATTTTGATGAATACAACGTCCACAACCTTCACCTTTAGCCCTTCTTTCAGTTCTAGCTTCTATGGAGTTTGAGAGAGTTGTTTCTTGAGGGAGGGGTTTTGGATATTTGAGAATGAAGTCTTTTCTAGGTCTAGGACTTTAAACGGACTTAAAAATACCCTAATGAACCTAAAATAATCATCCATGGTTCACAAAAGACTTGGTTTTAGTTTACAAAAACAACTCAAGATTGGCCAAATATTTGACAGCTTTTCACATGTGCAAATCGACGATCCAAAGCTACTGCACGTCGTCTGATCAATGGCCCGTCCTGCTGGGGTGTCGATTGCATTAGAGATTCATTCATGGGGGTTAATATCCAACCACTAAGGGTGGAGCTACTCTCCAAAATGAAGGGGCGTCAACAGGACGACGGTCCGTTGATGAGGGGTCGTAGGTTGCATAGTTCTTGGCAGATTCTGCCTAAGTGTTGGGGTCCTCGTCTAGGTACCCTCATGGGTACTAGGTGGAGTCGTACCCAGAATTTAAACCCCAATACATGGTCATTTAGATCTTAGGAGCCTCCACCATGAATTGGAATTCTTAACAACACTCCAAACATGCCAAGGCACACAAGAACACACCTAAGAACATAGACGTCTACTCGTCGAACGTCTTCAATGTTTTTTGACGTTTGACTCCCAAACTCAACTATACCTTACACACTGCATACTAACATCATAAATAAGCATTTAAGGACTTTGAAACATCATTTGACACTTGCTTGGCTCTAGTTTCACCTAGTTTTTTTTAGGGACGTTACATTCTCCCACATTTGGAACAACATTCGTCCTCGAGTGACACTAAACACTTTTAAGTACATCAAGGGCTCAACTAGAAGAATACAACACATCGCATCAAGGGAAAAACATTCATAGTAAATGAACCAAACTCACAAGGAACACTAACTTTATATCATCAAGCATTCTCAAGAAACACAAGCAATTTGGAACAGGTTCCACAAATCAAAGTACACATTTATTTCTTCATTTATGGAGGAAATACCTTCCCCAACATTGGACATGATCATATACATCATTTCTACACACATTGCAACCATTCATCGTGGATATACAATTTAGTTAAAATTTTCACTTTCTTTATAGTGAAGCATGCATAAAAATTCAATAATTCATCTTTTAAGCAATTTATAATAAAGGCATGACAATATGAGAGACAAGACCATATAATCTTATCTTACAACATAAACAAACAACCACCATAAAGAATTAAGACTTACCGTGGCTTTAATTCTGGATTAGCTCCTTTACACATTTTCATTATTTCTTATTATAATCCTTACTAAGCATCTTCAAGGTCTCCTACTTTATAATCCCACTATACCTATCATAAGGTGGGAAATAATACTAACCAAACTCATGAACATCAAAACCAATAATCATCCCTGCAAGTAAAGCATAACACCCTCCTCTTATGGTTCAAGATAACACAAACTCTTTTAATCATCATCTCATCCAACTCTTAGGAACCACATAACTTAAACTCATGGAATTAACTCCCTCTTTCTCTTTCCACCCACTAAGGAAGATTCATTTGGAAACCCACGATCTTGCTATATAGATTCCACCATTTTCTAGAATTACCTCACAACTACCTTTCTAGGCAAACATACAATCTTTCCTCCTTAGTGTAAATCTACACAAGAAGTTCACTACAATCACAAGGACAACTATGAAACATTACCCACACAAGAGGGTTACCCTCAACTCTTACAAAATTACCATATTCCTTCAACACTACTCAAAGTTACACCTTAATAGTCGTCAACTATTATTGCATATAACCATATGATAACTCATTTTATCCAAAAAGGACTTCATTCTACTGATATAACTCTTATCATGCTAGAACTACATCATCATACAACTTCACCTTATAATATCTCCAATCTCATAAATAACACATAGCCATAAATGGCACCACATAATAATCTTCCAAATCCACCTTCTCCCTCACTCACATTGTCATAAAACCACAATAAGCATCAAAACTCACATTTTTCTCCCTCCATCCTTTCTATATCACCCCTTCCAAGCAATCACAACTAGAAGACTACCGAAAAAGGGAAACAAGAGAGAGATAAAATGGAGTTAATCTCTATAACACGATGCGAGAGTAATGAATAAAGTGAAACTTCTATCATCTTATAGCCTCTTGCTAATGGATGTGTCGCGACTCACACCGATAAATCAGACTCTACTAGATGTGTCTTGTGAGACTTTGGATCCTAAATTAATTCCCAAAACCTTATGTTCTGATACCATGTTTGTAACGACCCGCAAGTACACCCTAGAAGAAGAAAGCACTATTGAGTCGTCATAAGGCATACTTGACCCTTTGGTGGGCTTGTACTAGCCTGTTAGCTATCATTCATTACATGAGATATGAAAAGTAGTGCGGAATTAAAACTTTTTATGACATTTAACAAGGAATTATATTTTATAAAATACTAAAGAGTAAGTCTCATCGTCACAAGCAAACTTAATGACACATCTTAAATATCTTAGGAACACGGCCCTTTACATTGAAAGAAAATACATCATAAGTCGTATACAAGTCTTAATATAAGAATATAAATAAACATAGACTATGTCCTCAAATATATGAGGAAATATCGAATCTTGAGAGAGTCGATTCCCAATCTTTTCCTTCTACACTTCCACATGTTTCCATCCTATACTTATAGAGTATAGAAAGTATGGTGTTAGTACAAACATTGTACTAAGTATGGAATTTGCAAAAACATGCAAAAGAGGAAATTTTAGTAGAAACAAGCTTTCATGATAATTTAGTAAAACCTTGATGAATATAGAAGTAAAATCGCATATAAATCATCATTTAGCACAAAGGATAGGACTTCCATAATTTTGGCACAATGATGCACTTAAGTGTGAACTCAAGAAAAACCTTACAATGAACTCACTTCATATAAACTCACATTGAACTCATTTCAATTGAAGTTCCCTAGCCAATGTCATCCTAAGACTCACTAAGGCAATACATGAAGGATACGCCCATACAATCCTTTCAATACACACCTAAGTGATCCTCAAGAGTACCCATTGTAGGCTTACTTCGCACAGGCAAAAGGTCCACATTCTATAACTAGACACTAGAGAATGATGCTTGCATTTAAGGACTTCACATGAGTACCCACATCAAGGTAACCCCCATTTTACACAAGGTGGAACGTGAAAATAGCATCCCATAATACTACTCCCACAAGGTGCTCCTAGGGAATTCACTTAGATTAAGCACACCACATTCATCATTCATAAACTTCATCATACAAGACATAACCTTAACATGCTTTGTTAACATTAGTCATTAAGTCACATAACTTCATTTTCATTAAATAATGACGCATCCACACATTACATATAAAGACACACGAAGACTCCCCTTTCAAGTGCATACTCGTGCAATGGATAGATAGCGTACCATACCACAACCTACACTAAGTAGTACACTCTTTCGGAGACTTAGTTAATGACATGTAATCCTTACATTAAACCGTATCGTATGAGGGATCCCAACTTGCCTAGGGTAGGATCATTCTCATAGACATTACATAGATTCTCCAATAGCTACACCGATACGGGCGCATAATTAAGGGATAAGGAGATTGCATCTAAGTAACTCATTGTCTACTAAAAAAGAGTATTCATCTCAAGAGGTACATTGGATACAACATTTCAACTCGCGAAGTGTAACCGCCCCTTCATCAAATCCTCTCGGTGATAAGCTTAACTCCCCCACGGAGTTTTAAACATTCATTACTAAAGGTTAATAGTTAACTATTGGACTCCACATCTCATGTCACGAACGGTATCCATCCTCCATCCTATCTTAGAAAGATCTTGGAAAAAAGTGAGGTTGCTACTAAACACTTCATCTCAACTCACGAAGAGTGTTCACCCCAAACTCCCCCATTCATATTCATTAACTTCATTCAATAATTCAAGTGTGTGTGTGAGTAAATGTGAGAACATCTTTCACATAAACACCATTTTCATAACATTGACCTCTAGACATGCTCATAATTTCATTCATCATATTTCACACACTATCATGCTTAATATATACACATTCTTCATTTAACATAATCTCCACAAGACATATAATTAGAGCATCATAAAGCGTATCAACATGAACATCATCATTATCACCTTATTTCACATATTAAGCCTTCAAGGTCATACTCACCATACACATATAAATACATATTCGTATATTTCAAGTAAACACCACCACCAAAGGTAGACCATACCACTCAAGAGCGTTCCAAATTAAGAACTAGACAATATAACCAACTTACCATTCATCACCTTTTCTCAATTTCTCCAATAATTCATCATAAATTAGCATTTAAGGCAGTAGCTAATCATACCATAACATAAATATATTCAACTACAACCATTTCTAACATTATCTAGACATATACACTAAACCCATTTCATAAGCAAAAGTTGAACATATGCATGAGAATGGGTTCATTGGGTTTTGACATTAAAATCAACAAATAATACTAAAAACAACATATTTCAATCATAAATACGTATTCATGTAAAGACCCAAGCTTAGAGTCAAAAGTAAAAGAAGTTGGAGTTTGAAAATCCTTTTTGAAATATCTTAGAAGTGGCTCCTTGAATGAAAGAATTTTCAAGTATGAACTACCATACCTCAATGAGAAGAAACAAACGAAATTTTGATGAAGAAAACGTCCACAACCCTCACCTTTAGCACTCCTTGAGTTATAGCTTCTATGGAGTTTGAGAGAGTTCTCTCTTGAGAGAAGGGTTTTGGATATTTGAAAATGAAGTCTTGTCTAGGTCTAGGACTTTCAACAAACTTAAAATACCCTTAAGACCCTAAAATAATCAGTCATGGTTCACAAAATACTTGGAGGGAATTTACAAAAACACCCAAAGCTTGGCAGAATTTTAAATAAATTTTCACAGGTGCCAATCGACGACCCCTAGCTACTGGAAATAGTTTGATGGGAGGCCCGTACTTTTGGGGTATTGATTGAATCAGAGGCTAATTCATGGGGGTTAAGCTCCCACCACCAAGGTTGGAGCTAAACTCCCAAACTACAGGGTCGTAGGTCAAGGTATTCACGGAAGACCCTATTCATGAAGTCCATAAATGCAGCAGGTACATTCGTGAGACCAAATGACATGACTAAAAGCTCATAGTGACCATAGCGGGTACGAAAGGCTGTCTTTGGGATATCTCCATCCCTAACCCTAAGTTGATGATACCCTGAACGAAGATCAATCTTAGAGAAGAAACTAGACCCTTGGAGTTGATCAAACAGATCATCTATTCTGGGGAGTGGATACTTATTCTTTATGGTGACTTTGTTGAGCTACCGATAATCGATACACATTCTAAGGGTTTCATCTTTCTTCTTTACAAACAACACTGGAGCGCCCCAAGGGGATTTGCTCGGCTGAATGAAACCATTGTCAGTGAGATCTTTTAACTGCAACTTCAACTCTTTGAGTTCAGCTGGAGCCATTCTGTAAGGAGGAATTGAGATTGGTTTAGTATTGGGCTCTAAGTCGATACCAAAGTCAATCTCTCGAAGGGGAGGGACTCCAGGTAAATCATCAGGAAACACATCTAAGAACTCATTCACTACAGGTACTGAGTCTATGGAAGGAATGTCATGATCTAGATCATTAACACTCACAAGATGACACAATAACCCCTTGGACATCATTTTATTGGCCTTAAGGTTAGAAATCAAGGGGTTAGGACGACTCGAATTGAACCCCTCCCAGACTAACTCTTCTTCATTAGGAAAGCGAAATCTCACCACTCTACTACGACAGTCCAAGCAAGCATAACAACTGTGAATCCAATCCATGCCAAGAATAACATCAAAATCATGCATGGGTAACTCAATCAGGTTTGCACACATAGTTTTACCACTCACAACTATTGGGCAAACTTTGTATACTCTATCAGTTCTTACATTCTCTCCTAAAGGTGTACTAACCACTATAAGATCATGTAGAACTTCAGGCAATACCTCAAAAGTAAGAGCAAGCAGAGGAGTTACAAAGGAAAGTGTAGACCCTGGATCAAATAAAGCATAAACAGAAGTTGAGAACACTAGCAGCATACCTGTGACCACATCAGCAGACTTCTCCTGCTCTTCTCTGCCCTTCAGGGCATAGAACCTGTTCCTCTTAGGAGGCTCGGCTGCTGCTGCACCCTGTGGATTAGGCCTAGACTGAGTATTACCTCCAGCCTGACCTCTGTTCTGTGGACAGTCTCTGACCATGTGTCCACTCTTACCACAACCAAAGCAGGCATTAGTGCCTTGTCTGCACTCTCCACTGTGAGCTCGGACACACTTAGCACAATTCTTCTTAGTACGCTGCATCTCACCTCTATTTCCCTTCTTGGGCTCAGGTCTGCCTCCATTAGGTGTATCACTCCTTTGAGGATTAGAATTCCCAGAACTCTGTTGTCCCTTTTTGAACCATGGCTGCTCACGGACGCCAAAATTATTCATGTGGCCTCCATGACTGGGTCCTGCCTGATCTTGAGGCCTGGGCCTCCTCGCATCACGAACTCCTCTTTTTTCTGCAGCTGTCCTCTACCTACTGGACATGCACCATCAACCTGGAAAGATCCATATTATCATGGAGCATAGCAGATCGACACTCCTCCTCCAGGTCTCCATTAATTTCTATGAGGAACCTGCTCATCTCATCCCTGCTGTTAGAAACCAGGGAAGTAGCATACCTGGGAGATTTCTACAAAGTTCAGTATTATCCTCATTCTTTCTATTAAATACTAGGGAAAATAACATACCTTGACAGCTTAACAAACTTCAGGGAATTCTCCCTGACTGTCATAGAGCCTTGTTTGAGGTTGATGAATTCCTCAACCTTGGCCTCCCTCATCTCCCTGGGAAAGAATCTCTCCAGAAATGTTGTCTTGAACATCTCCCAGTTGACTGGTACTCCAACTAAGACACGACTATCTTACCACATCTTGCACCAAGTCTGTGCAACATCCTTGAGCTGATAGGAAGCCAGCTCAGCCTTCTCAATATCAGTGGCCCCCATAGCCACCAGAATCTTATGCACCTCATCTACAAACTCTTGAGGATCCTCCGATGTCTTAGACTCTGTGAAAATAGGAGGATTCATCCTCGTCAAATCCCTCAGCCTGTCAGCCATGCTACGAACCGGTGGGTTCTCCCTCTGAACATCCTGTCGGTTGACCTGGGCATTCATAGCCTGGGCCTGCATAGTAATGGCCTGTACCATTTGGGCCAGAGATGCCCTCACCTCAGCATCAGTCAACCCAGCTGGGTTAACTGGTATGGCCACTGCTTCAACTGGAGCCTGGGGTAGATCCTGATTACCCCTAGCAGCTGCTCCTCCTCTCCTCTGACCATTTCCTCTCCTAGTGTTCATTTTCTAGAAAAACAAAAAGGATTGATGTTAGACACGCTCATAACACCAAGAATTCAGACATTCAGAAAAGCACGATAAGATCAGAAGAAGGGAAATTTTCCTACGCATCATGCAGTCTCTAATCCAGGATAGCGGTGCACTTCACTACCATGACGTAGAAACTACTCAATGTGGTTGATGTGAACTTATTATTTTCATAATTTAACCTAGTGCTCTGATACCAACTTTATCACAACTGAGATCTAGACCCCAGGCGAGACCGGCGTCGTTGACCTCTCAGAGGTCGCAGACAAGCATACTTACGTCATTCTTACTCTACATAGGTTAATTTTAGCGGAAAATTTGAAACTTTTTGTTTCTAAACATTGCTTACTAAACATTTTTAATGCATTCGTAATTTGCTCAACATCAACCATCTAACATTAAGAGATAATCAAATTAAAGAAATAGTTCAATAAATCTCAATTGTATAATTGCCAAAATGGCACCAATACATAGTCTGAATAAAATAGGAAAGAAACGCTAGTGGAACATGCTCCACTAGCTCAACTCTAAAACTAAGCTACAACATAAAACAGTAGCATCCTCGAAAGCATAAGGACCTACCAACTCCGGATGAATGCTGGATGTCTGGATAACTGCAATGATGATCCTGTAGCTCTATCGTCCACCTGTGCCTGCACCTAAAATAGTAGAGTTTGTATAGGGTTAGTACACACTTGTACTAAGTATGGGTAGATGCAAGCACACACCAAGAACATGCATGAGAAATAATAGCTCTTTCCTAACAACATGGTTTCTGGAAGTCAAGTCAGTGGACTTGCCAAATTGAGATTTGGAAAGTTTCCTAATTTGGATTAGGAAAGTAAATGATCTTTCCAAATTTGGATTAGGAAAGTCAGTGAGCTTTCCAGATTTGGAATAGGAAAGTTATGCCATGAGAATAACATACATCATCATACTTTTCATATTTTCACACAGCACATAACATTTACACATAGCATATATCATATAGCATACAATACATTTTACATGTAGCACATAACTTCGTTCATATCATTCATTCATATGCCATGAGACATTGGAATCATGGACTTGACATTAAGACATCCCAGAAATGAGGGCCCAACATATGGGACCTCAACTAGGGAGTCTTCATTTGTAAACACAGAGTCTGCTTCATTCATTCATACGTACTTCATTTCATTTCGTTCATAGTCCAGTGTAACCACCGTTTATACCTAGGATGTAGTTTAAGACTTTCATTAGGTTCGTTGTGCAATGACCAAGAATGACCTAATGTCATTACTTGACTCTAACTCACCTTTGATTATTCTATCCTAACACCTTTGGTATCATTCATTTCATTATGTGCATCATTTGAGGATGGCCTCATTCATTCATTGGGAACTTTAACTTTAACCGACATAGATCATGTGAGCATCATGAAATCCAGTGTCTCCCCCACACCGAAAAGAGGTGGAATCACCGGCCAAAGTGATCCAATAACATGCTAGCGTACATGGGAATTTAACCCCGCTAGATCCCTATATTGGTAATATAGGTTCAAAGACTAGGAGATATAAGGAGACCCTACCCGGCAAGCCGGACGGTATCATCTCATGAGAGTTATGTGAACCTCCGCCCTTCCCGAAAGAGGGCATCACCGCTCATAGCTAGTCTATCGGTGCTCAGTATAAAGTTCCATTTCATTCATCTCATACGTCATGGAAGCTGGCTTCTAGTATGAGGACTTCATAGCTCATTAGATGATTTCTCATCTCATCATTAGTATTAAGTGTGTTAAGCTCTATACTCTCATTAGAGTGTTCAAAGAGACTGGTCTCTTCATTATCTTACACTCTCATAGGTGAATACATGTTGGTAACATTTACTTAGGCTCATTTGAGATTACCCTCCTCATTTACATTAGCCTCATATCATGTTGTCACCACATTCATCATCATTTGCACCTTTATTTTTCTTAGTTATTCACCTCTTATTACGTGAATGTTCATTTCGTCATATGCCAATGCACTTGGCCATTTGGTGTGTCTCACACCCTTACTTAACCCCTCTAGGGTTCATCATTTCATTTCATACATCTTAGTTTTACTTACTTTTGAACGTATGTTAGACTTATAAGTCTATACACACAAGACATGAGGCTTCATTCATACTTCGTTAAGTGATTCTTACATTCCTAAGATTATGTAGTACAAGACTTATGTACCTTGTATTTATGCCAAGATCTTGAATTTGATCTAAGTAGGTGGCATTATTCTTGGACGTTTTGTTCACGTATGACTTATGTATCAATACGGAAGTTTGGGCAAGGAATCCCAAGTCTTGAATCAATTGGATATCATTTACATTTTAAATTGATTTTATTCTAATATTCTTAACATTTTAACTTTAAGTCAAATCACAATATTAACATTGAAGGATTACTTTTCTATTTAAAATTTTCCTTGCATTGGCCGATGGGTTGTGGGTTCGAGTCCCCACAACCCCATTTTCATTTTTCATTAACATAATATTCTCCTATTTTTTTCTTAAACCAAGAGGTTGTGGGATCAAACCCCCACAGCCTCTTTTATTTTTCTCTTAATTTCGCCCAAGTAAGGAGGTTGTGGGTTCGAACCCCCACAGCCTCCTTCTTTATAATTTATTTTCGCTTAAGGGCTGTGAGGTGGTGGGTTCGAACCCCCACAGCCCCATAATTATATTTTCAATATTTTTCTCTAAGTTAAGAACATGGGCAGTGAGGTCATGGGATCAAACCCCCACGGCCTCACTTGTTTTATCATTAAATTTCACGGCCAGTAGCTAAGGGATTCGAATCCCCTTAGCCCCAACACTTTTTTTTATTTTATTTTCCCTTCTACTCTTCATGAATTCTGACCGAGTGGTGATGGGTTCGAATCCCACTCCCCTCATTAATTTTTCTCTTATTGATGCCCTTGTTCAGACCCAGGATCGAACCCCCCAGCCCTCACCCTTTTCCGTGTCTATTTCGCCCAAGGATGAGGTCACGGGTTCAATTCCTAGTGGCCTCATTCTTTTATTTTGTAGTAAATTTCCAGATTCATATGCATTTATACTTAGTCTAAATTAACTTGTACAATGCTAGAAAATTTAGTCACTTTATAACTCATCATATTAGTGCATTACTTAGCACAAGGTTACATTCATGGATTCCGTTTTAACATAATTTCAAGAGCATCATTCATAGAATCAATTGGTTATGAGATTCTTATTCAAATCAGCCTCATTTTCTTTTTATGAACATCACGATCTTCATGACTTTATATACATAAAATTAACAACCACAACATTCACAACTAAGGCAACAAGGCCGAAACTATTGTCATGTTCACACACATTTTTACACAATTCCGAAACACGTACATGGATTGTCATTCTTTTCATAAATTAACGTACATACAACACATTCATATCCAGCCCAACATCACATAATCCTAAGTCTACTAGCATTCGTACCAACCTACGAATTAGTTTGGAGCTAATGACAGGGACATGCAACGGGGAAAGCAACCTTAGTCTTGAGCCAAATATTCTGAGTCCTAGGCGTCTCTTGGGAAAGGGATCAAGAGTAAGAAGACCCATACCTTTGTTTTCTTGTTAACTCTCCAGAATGCTGCCCAAGAACCTCTCCAAAAATCAGTCCAAACACCCACACTCACACCTTACCCGACTAGCGTAGTATGTTTTGCTTAACGTTACCGAATTGCTTTCTCTTTTGTGTTTTGCCTGTGAATTCTTCAAGCATGAAGAACTTATGTTTTCTTTCTGACTTTTCTCACGTTTGCAGCCAGAGAGATTGTGACAAAGAGAGAGATTAACGTGTAGGAGATAGTGGGGGATGGGAGATAGTGGTCTAGTAGAAATAGGACTTGTTGGTAGGACTTAGTCAACTTAAATAATTAATAAAAATTAATAAAAATCTGATTTCTTTTTTCCTAAATCATTTAATATTAATTATTTATTAAAATTAAGTTACCAAATTAAAATAAAAGCAAGTTAAATCTTGCTTCTAGTGGGGCTCGAACCCGAGTGACCCCTATTTGCGAAAATGGGTCACTTCGGGTTGCCCCACCCGAATTCCTTTACTTAATTAAATTAATTAATTAAATAATTAATTTCTTAGGGTAATTACAATATTACCCTTGGCCTGGAAAAGACCATTTTCCCCTTGGACCCTCAAAACTTAAAATTTCTTCTTTTGAGTCTGGTAAAAACTCTTTCGATTAAACCTTCATTTTCGTGATCCTCACATGGTTGGTTCTAACCTTTCCAAGCTCAATTAACTCCCCAAGTTAGTTGGCTTGTTGTAGTAAAGGTTCTGAGGTCTGGTTCTACGCGTATCAATACGTGTGGATCTTGGTCTAATCGCAAGCATTCTTGAAAAACCTAAGTTTTGATCCTATTCATTTTTAGGGTTGTTACATAGACATTAAGTCACATAAATTCATTTTCATTACATGATGACTCATCTATACATTACATATAAAGACACACCAAGACTCCCATTTCAAGTGCCGACTCGTGCTATGGCTAGATAGCATCCCATACAACCACCTACCCTAAGTAGTACACTCTTTAGGAGAATTAGTTGATTACATTATTTTGTGGGCGCTATCTTTAACCGACCTAGACCATGAGAGCTAGACATGGAACCAATACATTAACCCCTATCGATTGAGGTATCCCCACTTTCCTAGGGTAGGGTCATTCTCTTAGACTTTACATGGATTCTCCAATAGATACTCCTATGCGGGCGCATAGTTAAGGGATGAGAAGATTGCTTCTAAGTAATTCATTCTCTACTAACGAGGAGTACTCAGCTTAAGAGGTACATTGTATACAACATTTCAACTCGCAAAGTTTAACTACCCCTTCTTCAAATCCTCTCGGTGCTAAGCATAACTCTCCCACGGAGTCTTAAACATTCATTACTAAAGGTTAAGGGATAACTATTGGACACAACATATAAAATCACAGCGGGTATCCATCCTCCAACCTATCTTAGAAAGCTCTTAGAAAATAGTAAGGTTGCTACTAAACACTTCATCTCAACTCATAAAGAGTGTTCACCCCAAACTCTCCCATTAACATTCATTTACTCCATTCATTCATTCAAGTGTGTGTGTGAGTACATGTGATCACAGCTTTACAAAATCACCATTTTCATAAAATTGACCTCTAGACATGTTCATACTTTCATTCATCATATTCCACATACTAGCATGCCTAAAATATACACATTCTTCATTTAACATAATCTCCGTAAGACATACAATTAGAGCTTGATAAATCATACCAACATGAACATCATCATCTTCACCTTGCTTCACATATTAAGCCTTCAGGGTCATACTCACCATATACATATAAATACATACTCATATACTTCAAGTAAACACCGTCACCAAAGGTGGACGATACCTCTCAAGACCATTCAAAATGAAGAACTAGACAATATAACAAACTTACCATTCATCCATCTTTTCAACACCTTTTCACAATTTCTCCAGTAACTCATCATAAATTAGCATTTAAGGCAATGTATAATATAACATAACATAGTGATATTCAACAATAACAATTTCTAAAATTATTTATACATATACACTAAACGCACGTCATAAGTTAAAAGTTGGAAATATGCATGAGCATGCGTTCATTGGGGTTTTGACATTAAAATTATCAACTTATACTAAAAACAACATATTTCAGTCATAAAAACTTTTTCCTTTAAAAACCCATGCTTAGAGTCAAAACCTTCATCTATAGCTCTTCCTTGAGTTGTAGTTGTTATGGAGTTTAGAGAGTTCTTTCTTCAGGAAGGGGTTTTGGATATTTTAAAATAAAGTATTGTCTAGGTTTAGGAATTTAAACCAACTTAAAATACCCTACATACCCTAAAGTAATCAACATGTTTCACAAAAGACATAGGGTGCATTTACAAAAACACCCCAAGCTTGGCAGAATTTTGGACAGCTTTTCACATGTGCCAATCGACAACCCCTAGCTACTTTGCGTCGTCTGATAGACGGCCCATCCTACTGGGGCTTCGATTGCATCAGAGGTTTATTCGTGGGGTTAATCCACAATCACTAAGGGTGGATGTACGCCCCCAAACGAGAGGGCATCAATAGGTCGACAATATGTTGATGAGGGGTCGTAAGTTGCACAGTTCTTGGCAGATTCTTCCTAAGTTATAGGGTCCTCTTCTAGGGCCCCTTAAGTGTCCTAGGTGAAGTCGTACCCTGATGTTAAACCTCTATACATGTTCATCAAGGTCTTAGGATCCTCCACTATCAATTTGAACTCTTGTAACATTCCAAACACGCCAAGGCACACAAGAACTCACCTATGAACATGGACGTCTAGTCGTCGAACATCTTGGGAGTCCCTTGACTCTCAAACTCAACTAAACCTTACACACGGCATACTAACATCATAAATAATCATTTATGGAGTTTGAAACCTAATCTCACACATGCTTGGCTCTAGTTTAAGCTAGTTCATTTTAACGACGTTACAATTACTACATTATATATAGAGAATCTCAAGATTTAATAAACTCAATCAATATAGACATAATTTACTCACATGCTTTTATAATCATTCCTAGTTTTCTTTTTAATTCTATCTGTGTGACTTAATTAGGGAAATTTAAGTCTAAAAATCTTATATACTTAGTTGGAAAATGTAACTCATTATAGAATTATTTAATAAGAAATAACTAAAGACGCTAAGTTTTGAATTTGAAATCAGCCTACTAGCACACTTTAGCTTGCCAACATGTACCTCCTACCTCACCACGGAAACTAGGCGTCACGCCTAATGATACCTTGGCTCGCCTAAATTTCTAGAAGGCCTCCCTAAGGAGGCAGGTGAGCCCCAAGGAGGGGGGGTGGGGCTTCCCACTAACTAGGTAAGTTCACTTTGCTAATCGCCAAGGGACATGGGCGATGGTTCTCCCATTGCCGAGTGGTCCAAGTGGAAAAATTGTTTTCCTTCAATTTTCATAGGTAGTTAAAACCCATGCCCTCTTCCTAGACTCTTATCCATTTCATTTTATCTCTATTTAGGTTTACACATTTTCGAAATGGTACATTATCTTCCCCTTGAGAACAATCGTCCTGAAATGGCGATTTAGACACCTTAATGAATTATGATTGAAGATGAGCAGCCCATCATACATGCAATATCAAAATAAATAATGCACAATTTAAAGGAGGAATAATCAAGTCCATTTCAAGAGATAAAAAATACAACGCAAGGAAGTGGGAGCTTCAACCACAACCCATTATGCACAAAAGTCATCATTTCACATTATCATAGGAGGAACTACCTTCTCCAACTCAAACCAAGCTCAACACAACAATATGGAGCCAATATGTCATTTCATATAAAATATAACTAAGCATGTTTATCAAATAGTCTCATGAAGTCAACTATGTAATAATCATACTAAAATGCACAAGAACATGAGGAACATATAAGTCATGCAATCTCAGTTTATACTAAACATGAATTCTCACAATAGCATTCATATAACAAGGAAAATCACGAAGAACACATATAGCACATATAACTTCTAATCATACCAAACTCAAGAGAAACTACTATGATTAACCGAGAGCACCCACTAGTCTTAAAATGGCGTAGCCCTTAGCATACACGTCTTTGCATAAGACATCGAATAATGTTGAAATTTACAACTATTAATAATCATTGTCAAACTCTTTCATAAATGGAAAATATATTATCTAAACGTCGTCTTATTAACCATTTAAGTACATAATAAGAATCTCTAAATAGGGACCTTAGCCCTTTACAATAGAATGTATCATAATAGGAAGTACAATAGTAGTCTATTGCAAAATAGAAATCACATAGTTGTATCATATTTTCCTAGGAACATGAGGACATACTAAATGGTCTTGGAGAATGCAATCCAAGACTTCACTTCTCCACAACAAGGACCTACTAGTCGGGACCTATACTTAGTAGGATAATAGAAGAAATGTGGGTTAGTACAATCAATATGTATTAAGTATTGAACCATGAAATTAAAAACATTTAAAATGTGCGCAAATTGACCTTTAGTTTAAAACACGCTACTTCAAGTTAAAATCCATAATGTACATTCAAGGAATACACAATCAATCCATACCATAAGATAAAGAGACATTCATGATCATAAGTAAAATTATACAACGACATAGTTCATATCTTACATTCTTGAGTTCATTTGACATCGCATCATGAAGACACCACCCACAATCTTCTTTCAAGTTCACTTGTGCAATGTACATATGAAGTCCCATACACCCACATATACTAAGAAAAACCATCAAGAGTTCAAAAGTGCAGTCACATACATCATTACAATAATAATAAGTGAAATGAACTGTAACATCATTCATAAGTTTCCATACATAAAGTAATCACACGAGCACTCTTCTTAAGACCCACTTGTACAATGCATAAGAAAAGTCTCATATCCTCACCTAAAAAAAGTAGTATCCCTGAAGAAGCACTAGTTAGAGTTAATGTTCTCATCTTATTTCATATTCTCAAGGCTTTGCGAGATTTTTCCATATCCGACATAAACCATGTGAGCTACATGGAATCTTGTGGTAAACCTCCACATCGAAAAGAAGGTGTTTCACTTTCCTAAGGTGAAACTAACATGATAGAATCTAGGTCGATCCACTAGCTAAAACCTACCTTGGAACATAATTAAGGAACAAGGAGATTGCTACGAGAAACCTGGACTTGCTAAACATAGAAGGTTTCTATCTCATGAGACAACACATATATTGGGAACCCGAACTTGCTAAATGTAAAAGTAACCCATATGGGGGGCTGACTTGCTAGACGTAAAAGAGTCCATCTCGTATTCATGTTCACTCGATGCTAAGCACAAATTCCCTTTTAAGTAACATTTAGTTGTTACTTAAGCATTTGTTCATAAATAATGCCTTAGGGATTCCTCATTTATCATAGAGCTCAAGGGTTTCAAGGATGAGAATATCCTTTCATCATCGAACCAAAAACATATGAGAATATATCTTTCATATCATAGTCATATAGTATGTTCATGAGAAATTCCAATCTATTCTACATGCTAACACCTCCATAATTATCTCATAACAGTTATGTTCATATCATAGAATGCTTGATCATAACTAGGGTTATAGGGAATAGGAAACCACAATTTAAATGCACAATACATAACTCAATTAAGCACCTTCACCATAAGTGGATCGAGAATTCGATATAAGCATACTATTTACATTGAAAGCCCTTACTCATAGACTTCAACGTTTCCTTCAACATTCGACCCAAACTTCATGATATTCATTCATAATATGGAATATCATCATAATACAATATTAAATTACATAGAAAGATACTAGATTATCATTCTTCATTCATTAATCAAAGCCCACCTGATGTCTAAGGAAGGACTTCAAGGTTTCCTTCAACATTCGATCCAAACTTCATGATATTCATTCATAATATGGGATATCATCATAATAAAATATTAAATTACATAGAAAGATACTAGATTATTATTCTCCATTCATTAATCAAAGCCCACCTGATGGGTAAGGCAAGACCACAGACCCTCCCACAACCGTGGTGATGACCACGGTCCGTGGTGATGGCCTTGGTCTCTTGGGAGAAAGGTCTTCCAGCCTTGGTTCTATGTGACCTTCACAAGCAACCCCTCTCCCTCGTCAAGTGCACCAAGGCCCGTAGTGGTGCCCATGATGCCTTAGTAGTAGCTATCCCAATTGAACCCAACTCCTTAAAAGCCAATGAAGTATCATCCCCACCTTCAAGAGGTGTGAAGTTGTCCACATCTCATGGTCCACCTCGTGAAGGGTGGGAAGTAGCCACTGGCTTGGGAAGCCTTGGCATGTTTGCTTGGCTTGGCCTCTTGGACATGGCTCTTGTCTATTTTGCCTTATACCTCATACCCCATATAAACTCCAATTGATATACTGACTATTGGAGAAATCATATTATATTTTTTAATCGTATGTTTAGGATCTAGTTTAACATAGCATTTTCCAGAGTGTTACAATATCTCCCCCTTAGGAACATTCGTCCTCGAATGACATTTTAAGCGCTTATAGAGGAATAAAAATTCAAGACTAGAATCCCGACAAGCATGACACATAATAATAATGCAAAACAAAAAGGAGGAAACATCCACTCCATTTTCACAACATACTAAGGCATCACAATGTAGTAGGAATCACAACCACAACCCAAAATGCACAAAACTAATCATTTCATACAATATAAGGAGAAACTACTTTCTCCATCAAATATAATCCTAAACATAACATAAAAGAGCCAATATGCTATTTTATCAAAACATAATTAATAATATTCATTCCAATATCTCATGAAGTCAATTACAGCAATAACATATTGAAGTGCAAACCAATTATGAGGAACATATAATTCATGACAACTCAAGACACTTTAGACATGATTTCTCACAACAAGATGCACACATAAGGAAAATCATGAAGGGCACAACAACACACAAGACTCTTAACTTGCGAAATCTTAGGAGGAATTACTAACCTCAACTTTGACTTGGAGAAGAGGGAAAAAGATGAGCATAAAAGAAATTCATAACGTCCTCGGCCTCCAAAGAAGCACTTTCCACTAATTGATTCTCCAATGTAACTTTGTGGAAGCTACCTCTTTATTCCTAAACTAATTCATTTGCCGGTCGAAAATTTCAATTGTCCTCTTCATCAAAAAGGTTCTCATGAAATCATATGCCTTCTAGCGGATGGATGGATACCGGATCGCTTATGCATTTCTTAAGCAATGAGACATGGAATAAAGGGTTAACCAGAGCCAACTCATTAGTAAAATTAAACTCATATGCAACATTTGCGATACGTTTCAAATTCTCCAAAAGTCCCACATACCGGGGACTAAGTGTACCTTTGTTGTTGAACATTTTTACCCCTTTCATGGGCGAAATCTTCAAGTATACCCATCACTTACCTAAAATTCATGATCTTTCTTTCTCTTATCTGAATAGGACTTTTGCCGATGTTGGACCGTCTTCAACCTATCTCTAATAAGATGAACTTTTTCAGTGGACTCATAAACTATTTAAGGACCAATGAAATCAAATTCACCTACTTCAAATCACCAAATCAGAGACCTACACCTCATCCCATAAATTTCTTCAAATTGAGCCATAGCAATACTTGAGTGGTAACTATTATTGTAGGAAAACTCTATCAACTATAAATGGTCATCCCAATTACTCTTTAAATCAATGACATGTTCCCTCAATATTTCCTCTATGGTTTGAATGGTTTGTTCTGCTCGACCATCTCTTTTTGGATGAAATGTGGTACTAAGTTTCACTTTGGTACCAAGTCCATTTTGGAAAGCCTTCCAAAATTGAGAAGTAAATTGTATACCTGTATCTTAAATAATAGACAATGTACCCTATACATCCTAAAAATCTCCTTGAGGTACAACTTAGCATAATCTTCAGCTGGATAAGAGGCATTGACGGGAATAAAAAGGGCGGATTTGGTGATTCTATCACCAATGCCCCAAATAGAATCATGTTGCCTACGAGTACGAGGAAAACCTTCCAAAATGTCCATTTAAACATCCTCCCACTTCTAAGTGGTATTACCTATATCATGACACAAGGCTCCCGAATTCGATGTTCAACCTTAACTTGTTGAAAATTCAGTCAGTTGGCCACAAAGTCTGCTATATCCCTTTCCAAGACATTCAACCAATAAATCTCCCACAAGTCACAGTAATATTTGTTGCTCCTTGATGAATAGAATATCGCATACCATGGGCCTCTTCCAAAAATTGTCTTCTTAACTAATCCACATCCGGGACATACAACTTACCTTGCTATATATGTACCCTATCTCCCCCTTGGGACAAAGCCTAGACGGATTTCATAAGTACGGATTCTTTAAACTCCATCAAGATGGGATGAAGGTGCTTTTTAGAGTCCGCAACAACTACTAAGGTGGAATCACAGCTATGTTGGACCATGAAACCACCTTTTGGAGAATCTACTAGATGAACTGCCATCCGGCCAACCTATGAAAATCACGGACTAACTCCTTACTCTAATATTCGTCATGGAACACACTTCCCATAGAAATATGACTAAAAGATTCATAAGGTATATTGGCTTTTCCGTGATTGTAAAGGACACTCATATCATAGTCTTTCTTAAACTCTAACCACCTTCTTTACTGGAGATTAAAGTCTTTTTCAGTAAACACATATTAGAGACTTGTGTGATCGGTAAACACATCTACATTCACCCCACAAAGGTAATGTCTCCATATTTTTAAACTGAATACTACAGCCGCTAGTTCAAGATCACATGACACATAGTTCTTTTTATGAACATTGATTTGCCTTGAGGCATAATCTATCACCTTACCATGTTTCATGAGGACACTGGAAGATCCCGAAAATGAAGTAGGTTAATCCAAAGACTAACATGGATTTCCTGATGGTCTAAGGTCCTAAATTGGTCTATAATGTATTATTGAGGCAGTGTCTAAGCGTTTAGGTGCATTGGAAGTAAAACTTCAAGGGACGACTAAGACGTTCACGAGTAAGTCACCTATGTGCCTAATAAGTGGTTATATGTGTTTATGTGTGATTCATGAGGTTATGAGGACCTTAAATGAGTTAGTATGGTGTATATAGGAAGTGTGTCAAGTTTCGTGAAGTTTATAGATCAAATGTCCAAGAACGTCCATGACGTTTGAAAGGTTTGCCTTGAAATGACCATGTGTGTATTGGCATGTTTCGTCAAGTTTTACATTTTTGTTTTGGGTGAAATACATGTGAGAGGTCCTAAACTAGTATACGAGCATTTTTGGGGTTGAAATGTCTAGGGAAATATCCCCAAGGACCATCAAAGAGTCCTTGAGGAAGGACCCATGTTGGTGGCTAAAACTGCCCAAGACAGCTCAACCTAAGGAGGAAATCGACGCCCAGTGGGTCATTCGATGCCGCGTAGGTTAGGGGAAGATTGTGGACAATAAGTCTTGGGAGAGGCCAAGCCAAATACCAGTCTCATTCCCAAACCACGGACCAACAGGATGGTCAGTTGGTTAAGGGACGAGCTGATGATTGGCATGCCGTGGGTGGACTGTCTCCTGCGCAGCTTCACTGTTAAGTGAAGGGTGAATTTATAAATTCACCCAAAGTCCAAATAAGAAATTTAGCGATTCCTTGAGGGTCGGGTGAATTTGTAAATTCACCCAAAGTCCAAATAAGAAATTTAGCGGTTCCTTGAGGTTCTTTTGTGTATTTTAGACATGTATATACGTCTTTAAAACTTGGAAGAATTCATTCTTCCAAATCAAGACCCAAATTCTCCGAGAAATTCCTTAATGTGAATTACTCAATGAGAACAAAGGCTAGCACCGAGTGAGTATTGTAAGGGAAGTAGTTCTAGTTAAAGGATGAGGCTAGAATACAAAGTAAACCCTTCATTTTCCTTAATCATGTGACTACATGGATATGTCCAAGTTCTACCATTGGCAAGCACTACAATAAAAATTGTTATTTAAGGCCAACATTTAGGGACAAGTTAATAATCTCATCTCAAAATGTACATGTAGTAGGACGGGATTATATTCTCGTCCCTAATTATATATGTTATAGTGAAGGTACAAAATCTTGTCTTTAAAGAAATTTCTAACTGGTCCCAAAATAAAATGTAGTGAGAAGCGGGAAAAAGAACATTTTTTATTTTCACAAAAACACATCAGCCACCAGAAATTTTCCCAAATAGTAAAAAAAAAATTAAAATAAAACCCCATGTATTTTAACAATAGAAAGCACTTAATTAAGTCGCTTCATATTTTCAATACACTGAAACCCTAAATTGACTTCATCACATATTGATGTAGCAGCTCTTCAAATGACAATTCACTTGAAAAAAATTATGCTAATACCTTAAGTTTTCATCTGCGCATTCTCAACATAGAGAAATCAAAGATTGTAGGTCCTCAAGTTCGACCCTCTTTTGCAAGTTGACTTATATCTAATTAGTTCATGGGAATCGCTTTTGGAGACATTTTGTGGAAAAGCCTGTTGATGGTGAGTTTTTGTGCCTTCCCATCCTTGCGAGGATTTTAAAAGTATATCTCCTATTTTATTTTGTTTGTTTTATTAGCTTAATATATAATTTCATTAGAATTGCAAATAAATGCTCTGACATAGATTAAAAGGAAAAACTCATATTTTTGTGTTCCTTGAAAATTTTTGAGAAATAAATTATGAATTTGATTGTATTTAAACAGTGGGATAGACATTGATGCCTCTTAGCTAACTTTGTCTTTGACAAGAAACCACAACTATACCATATTATATTATATTTTAATTTCTAATGGAGTTAGATAAGTTAAATATTATTTTTGAACTTAGACCTAAAGTCTATTATTTATATCTAATGACTGCTATCAGAGTGCAGGTTTATCTAACTTTTAGAATTTGCTTTCGCATCTGCCGTATTTTGATGTTATGCAAATAGCATTTACCGTGACTTATTTTGTCTCTCATTGTTTGATAAGGTGATGATCACATAGTAATAATATATAACCCTAGTTAAGTAGGCAGTTGAATGAAGGAATTGTACCGAAAGGTAAAAATTAAAATGAAATTGTTTTTTGCTCAAAAAATTGAAAATGCATCAATTTTTGATTTGGCGAACTTCCTTTTGAGTCAGACACTGTAGCTCCTCTGCTATGACCATTCTGCAAATGTTCTTGTATTTCTTAATCAACCACTCTCCTGTGTAGAAGCCCCAAAATCCTGATGTGTGATTGAGAATGATCTGTCTTGATTTAGTTAGTATTCTTTAGTTGTAGCTTGGATGCAAATATTTTTATACTAAAAGTTTTAAGAGATATTACACATTTTTATCAAAAGAGGTGCATTTGTTTGCTTTACAGTTATAGCCTCAGTTTCATTTTACATTCACATGATAAAATTTCATTATAAATTATACGTTGTAGGACATCAACTTGGACCCTCTTCTGCAAGTTCGACCCTCAACCCTCAGCAACACTGGATATTCCTTTTCTTGGTTCCCTTTTGTGTTTGTTTTGTTAAAATTTCTCTGTATATTAATCTTCACTATCTGATCATTTTCTGTATGTGTATAATTAGTCAAAGATTATTCACAATGACAGAACATCATACTACGGAGCTAAATTCAATATCACACGGCCTATAATATCACATTCCCAATATAGTACCCGATAACAACTACATATACTTCAAACTATCTGACCATAGATGTTTGTATTACATAGAGCTTATTTATCGAGGATTCTGTATGATTTTGTACAACTTAAGTAGTGAAGCATATAAGTACCACCAGAGCTTATATCAATCTTTATGGAGCTTTAGAAAATCTTAGGCTACTGTCTCGCTATTACCTCGCTCTTCTTGATTTAATTTTGAATTACCTGGCAATCATCACCCCTTGTTGAAGTTACTAGACGACTCACAAAACAATAATTCAACTATTCGAAATTTATATTTTCCTCACTTTCTAAAGTTAGTTCATATTGTAGTATGTTCGATGACATCAACCTACCAACTTTACCGTCATTGCCCCATCCAAAATTGGCAACTCAAAAATTTTCAGCAGCTTCACCATCATCTTTAGCAAATATCTTCATCCCTGATCAGCTATCAATGCTCATTTAACAACTATCAATTTGCCAGCAGGTTGTTTTAATGCTATAGAGATAAATTTAATTTCACACTTGTAACACCTCTATTTTGAGGTAATCTTGATACAACCATTGACTCCACCAAAAAAAATTGAGCTTTTTGTCATGCTAGCAATGAATCCTGTAGCCTGTGAAAACTCCCTGAAACAATAAAATAGCAGTTGCACAGACCTGATCTCACATTTGTAGAAGAAGAAAAATCCATGAGCAAAACAAATTTATGTGACCTTTGTAGGCATGTTTGTGGAAAACGAGAATTAGTAGTTTCAAGTGCATTTTTTATTAGTTGTTATTGCGGTTTCAATCAAGTACTTCTTGTAGTTCAATATGAAAAATTCATGGCGTGGTTACTACATCTGAGAGCTTTCTTACTAATTTTCTCTTGTTACTGCAGCTTGTTGATGTTTCTATCGAATTGATGAATTTTACACTTCTTTTCCGGTGAGCACTTTAACTATTTCTAGTGTAAATTCTTATATATTTTTATAAACCAATAGGTATTTATCATCTATGCAAAATTTCTTCTTACATACTATAGCTTAGGATGTTAATTGATAAAGATTTTTTTTGAGAAAATATTCAAATTATATGTATAATCCTTTTGCATAGAATTTTTTATCAATAAAATAATTATGTTTAGTGATTAAAAGAGTATGTACAGTTTGTGGTAAACTAGCGGACGAACTAGTTTCTTGTCTCTAAATGTTAATCTAGGGCGAGATAGTTGCTTGTCTCTAAAGGTTAATCTAGGACAAGACAATTTCTAGTCTCTAAATATTAATCTAGGACGAGGTTTTCAGTTGTCGCAATAGAGTTATTTACGAACAGATATTCACTCATCGCAAAAAAGATTTAATTGTCTCTAGAAGTGCATTAGCGACTGTATAAAATGTCGTCTCTAACAACAATTAGCGACCAGCTGTAACAACTCGTCGCAATTAACCATTAGCGAATAAGCTTATTAGGACGGGTGGCGACCAACATTTTGCCATCGTAATAGGCCATCTGCGACTAGATATGGACATTTAAGGACGAAATTTCCCTTTGTTATAGGATGTTTTTCTTGTAGTGAAGTAGAACACCCTCATCGGAGTAGGAGAGAACTCTGGATTACGTGTTTTGATACCCGAGTGACCCCCATTTGCGAAAATGGGTCACTTCGGGTTGCCCAACCCGAATTCCTTTACTTAATTAACTTAATTAATTAAATAATTAATTTCTCAGGGAAATTACAATATTACCCTTGGCCTGGAAAAGACCATTTTACCCTTGGACCCTCAAAACTTAAATTTCTTCTTTTGAGTCCGGTAAAAACTCTTTCGATTAAACCTTCGTTTTCGTGAGCCTCACATGGTTGGTTCCAACCTTTCCAAGCTCAATTAACTCCCCAAGTTAGTTGGCTTGGTTGTAGTAAGGGTTCTGAGGTCTGGTTCTACGCGTATCAATACGTGTGGACCTTGGTCTAATCGCAAGCATTCTTGAAAAACCTAAGTCTTGATCCTATTCATTTTTAGGGTTGTTACATTATCCCCCCCTTAGGAACATTCGTCCCCAAATGACACTACTACTTCATGTTGTAATGCCAGTCAGATCATAATAAATGAACTATACACAGTCAATCAATAGCAACAAAATACGGGGAGGTAAGGAAACATAGGTTTAAGAGTATAAAGTCTAACCTCAAGAGCTGAACAGGTGAGGGTAGCGGGCCCTCATGTCGGCCTCAGCTTCCCACGTAGCACCCTCAACAAGATGATTTCTCCACAATACTTTCACTGTGGCAATCTCCTTGTTCCTCAGCCGCTTGACCTGTCTGTCTAAGATGTCAACCGGTACCTCCTCATAAGACAAGTCTTCATCAACGCCCAAACCTTCAACAGGTAAGATTGATGCTGGATCACCTAGGCACTTCTTCAACATACATACATGAAAGACTGGATGGACAGAAGCTTACTCTGCGGGCAATGCCAACTCATAGGCCACCTCACCCACACGATGTAGGATCTCATATGGCCCAACATATCTCGAACTCAGCTTCCCTTTCCTACCAAATCTCATCACCCCTTTCATAGGTGATATTTTTAAGTAAACCTGGTCACCAACATCAAACTCTAAGGGCCGCTTTCTGTTATCAGCATATGACTTCTGCCGACTGTACGCAGTAGTCAACCTGTCCCTAATCATTCTAACCTTCTCTAAGGCCTCCTGAATGATCTCCGGCCCCAAAATAGATGACTCTCCAACCTCGAACCACCCAACTGGAGATCTACACCTCCTACCATACAGTGCCTCAAACGGTGCCATCCCAATGCTGGAGTGATAGCTTTTATTATACGAGAACTCTATCAAAGGCAGATGGTCATCCCAGTTAACTCTGAAGTCAATCACACACGCCCTCAACATATCCTCCAATGTCTGTATGGTGCGCTCTGCCTGCCCATCTGTCTGAGGGTGAAAGGCAGTGCTAAGCTTCACCTGCGTGCCCAAACTCTTCTAGAAAGATCTCCAGAAATGAGAAGTAAACTGAGCTCCTCTGTCTGAAACAATAGACAAGGGAATCCCATGCCATCTCACAATCTCATCAATATAGAGTCTCGCATAATCCTCGGCTCTGTAAGTAGACTGCACAGGGATAAAGTGGGAAGACTTAGTCAATCTGTCCACAATAACCCATATAGAGTCATGCTGCCTCCTAGTCCTCGAAAGCCCAACCACGAAGTCCATATTAATGTCCTCCCATTTCCAAGTCAGAACCTCAATAATCTGAGTCAGACCACCAGGCTTAAGATGCTCTGCCTTAACCTGCTCACAATTAGGACACTTGGCCACATATTCTGCAATGTCCTTCTTCATGCCATCCCACCAATAAATATGCTTGAGATCATGATACATCTTGGTGGAACCTGGATGTATAGAATATCTGGAACCATGGGCCTCTACAACAATCCTGGTCCGCAAATCATCCACATCTGGCACACACAGCCTGTCCTGATACCTAAGTATGCCATCACCTCCCAAAGCGAAAGACTCATTCATCTTCATCAGCACTGAGTCCTTCAGCTCCATCAACACGGGATCTAGATGCTGACCCTACTTGACTTCAACTACTAAGGATGATTCAGAACTAGGATGAACTGAAACATCTCCACTAGTGGAGTCAACCAAACGCACACCCAGTCTGGCCAGTCTGTGTACATCTTTTACCAGCTCCTTCTTCTCATCCTCAACGTGAGCTGTACTTCCCATGCTCATCCTGCTCAAAGCATCAGCTACAACATTAGCCTTACCTGGATGATAGTGCACATTCATGTCATAATCCTTCAACAGCTCCAACCATCTCCGCTGACGTAGATTCAACTCCCTCTGTGTGAACACGTACTGGAGACTTTTATGGTCTGCGAACACATCTACATGCACTCCATACAGATAATTCCTCCACATCTTCAGTGCAAATACCACAACTGCCAAATCCAGGTCATGAGTGGGATAATTCTTCTCATGAACCTTGAGTTGTCAAGATGCATAGGCTATCACCTTACCAACCTGCATAAGAAAACAACCCAAACCAACCCTAGATGCATCACAATAAACAGTGTAATTCTCACCACACTTAGGCAAAGTAAGCACCGGGGCTGAAGTGAGTCTGTCCTTGAGCTCCTGGAAACTCTTCTCACAAGTCTCCGTCCATTCGAACTTGGCTTTCTTCTTAGTCAAAGCTGTCAATGGGGCAGCAATGGAAGAAAAGCCCTCCACAAACCTGCGATAGTAACCAGCCAATCCCAAAAAGCTACGGATGTCAGTAGGAGTAAGAGGTTTTGGCCAGTTCTTCACAACCTCAGTCTTCCTGGGATCCACCTCCACACCCTGATCGGACACAACATGACCCAGGAAGGTTACTGATCTCAGACAGAATTCACATTTGTTGAATTTGGCATACAACTGATGCTGTCTAAGTACATGCAAGGTTAGTCTCAAATGCTGTTCATGCTCTTCCTTGGTCTTAGAGTAGATGAGAATGTCATCAATGAATACTATGACGAAAGAGTCAAGGTATTCACAGAAGACCCTATTCATGAAGTCCATAAATGCAGCAGGTGCATTCGTGAGACCAAATGACATGACTAAAAACTCATAGTGACCATAGCGGGTACGAAAGGCTGTCTTTGGGATATCTCCATCCCTAACCCTAAGTTGATGATACCCTGAACGAAGATCAATCTTAGAGAAGAAACTAGACCCTTTGAGTTGATCGAACAGATCATCTATTCTAGGGAGTGGATACTTATTCTTTATGGTGACTTTGTTGAGCTGCCGATAATCGATACACATTCTAAGGGTTTCATCTTTCTTCTTTACAAACAACACTGGAGCGCCCCAAGGGGATTTGCTCGGCTGAATGAAACCCTTGTCAGTGAGATCTTTTAACTGCAACTTCAACTCTTTGAGTTTAGCTGGAGCCATTCTGTAAGGTGGAATTGAGATTGGTTTAGTATTGGGCTCTAAGTCGATACCAAAGTCAATCTCTCGAAGGGGAGGGACTCCAGGCAAATCATCAGGAAACACATCTAAGAACTCATTCACTACAGGTACTGAGTCTATGGAAAGGAATGTCATGATCTAGATCATTAACACTCACAAGATGACACAATAACCCCTTGGACATCATTTTATTGGCCGTAAGGTTAGAAATCAAGGGGTTAGGACGACTCGAATTGAACCCCTCCCAGACTAACTCTTCTTCATTAGGAAAGCGAAATCTCACCACTCTACTACGACAGTCCAAGCAAGCATAACAACTGTGAAGCCAATCCATGCCAAGAATAACATCAAAATCATGCATGGGTAACTCAATCAGGTTTGCACACATAGTTTTACCACTCACAACTATTGGGCAATCTTTGTATACTCTATCAGTTCTTACATTCTCTCCTAAAGGTGTACTAACCACTATAGGATCATGTAGAACTTCAGGCAATACCTCAAAAGTAAGAGCAAGCAGAGGAGTTACAAAGGAAAGTGTAGACCCTGTATCAAATAAAGCATAAACAGAAGTTGAGAACACTAGCAGCATACCTGTGACCACATCAGCAGACTTCTCCTGCTCTTCTCTGCCCTTCAGGGCATAGAACCTGTTCCTCTTAGGAGGCTCGGCTGCTGCTGCACCCTGTGGGTTAGGCCTAGGCTGAGTATTACCTCCAGCCTGACCTCTGTTCTGTGGACAGTCTCTGACCATGTGTCCACTCTTACCACAACCAAAGCAGGCATTAGTGCCTTGTCTGCACTCTCCACTGTGAGCTCGGACACACTTAGCACAATTCTTCTTAGTACGCTGCATCTCACCTCCATTTCCCATCTTGGACTCAGGTCTGCCTCCTTTAGGTGTATCACTCCTCTGAGGATTAGAATTCCCAGAACTCTGTTGTCCCTTTTTGAACCTTGGCTGCTCACGGATGCCAAAATTATTCATGTGGCCTCCATGACTGGGTACTGCCTGATCTTGAGGCCTGGGCCTCCTAGCATCACGAACTCCTCTTTTTTCTGCGGCTGTCCTCTACCTACTGTACATGCACCATCAACCTGGAAAGATCCATATTATCATGGAGCATAGCAGATCGACACTCCTCCTCCAGGTCTCCATTGATTCCTGTGAGGAACCTGCTCATCTCATCCCTGCTGTTAGAAACCAGGGAAGTAGCATACCTGGGAGATTTCTACAAAGTTCAGTATTATCCTCATTCTTTCTATTAATTACTAGGGAAAATAACATACCTTGACAGCTTAACAAACTTCAGGGAATTCTCCCTGACTGTCATGGAGCCTTGTTTGAGGTTGATGAATTCCTCAACCTTGGCCTCCCTCATCTCCCTGGGAAAGAATCTCTTCAGAAATGCTGTCTTGAACTTCTCCCATGTGACTGGTACTCCAACTAAGACACGGCTATCTTACCACATCTTGCACCAAGTCTGTGCAACATCCTCGAGCTGATAGGAAGCCAGCTCAGCCTTCTCAATATCAGTGGCCCCCATAGCCACCAGAATCTTATGCACCTCATCTACAAACTCTTGAGGATCCTCCGATGTCTTAGACTCTGTGAAAATAGGACGATTCATCCTCGTCAAATCCCTCAGCCTATCAGCCATGCTACGAACCAGTGGGTTCTCCCTCTGAACATCCTGTCGGTTGACCTGGGCATTCATAGCCTAGGCCTGCATAGTAATGGCCTGTACCATTTGGGCCAGAGATGCCCTCACCTCAGCATCAGTCAACCCAGCTGGGTTAACTGGTATGGCCACTCCTTCAGCTGGAGCCTGGGGTAGATCCTGATTACCCCTAGCAGCTGCTCCTCCTCTCCTCTGACCATTTCCTCTCCTAGTGTTCATTTTCTAGAAAAACAAAAAGGATTGATGTTAGACACGCTCATAACACCAAGAATTCAGACATTCAGAAAATCACGATAAGATCAGGAGAAGGGAAATTTTCCTACGCATCATGCAGTCTCTAATCCAGGATAGTGGTGCACTTCACTACCATGACTTAGAAACTACTCAATGTGGTTGATGTGAACTTATTATTTTCATAATTTAACCTAGTGCTCTGATACCAACTTTGTCACGACTGAGATCTAGACCCCAGGCGAGACCGGCGTTGTTGACCTCTCAGAGGTCGTAGACAAGCCTACTTACGTCATTCTTACTCTACATAGGTTAATTTTAGCGGAAAATTTGAAACTTTTTGTTTTTAAACAATTCTTACTAAACATTTTTAATGCATTCGTAATTTGCTCAACATCAACCATTTAACATTAAGAGATAATCAAATTAAAGAAATAGTTCAATAAATCTCAAATGTATAATTGCCAAAATGGCACCAATACATAGTCTGAATAAAATAGGAAAGAAACGCTAGTGGAACATGCTCCACTAGCTCAACTCTAAAACTAAGCTAGAATATAAAAAGTAGCATCCTCGAAAGCATAAGGACCTACCAACTCCAGATGAATGCTGGATGTCCGGATAACTGCAACGATGATCCTGCAGCTCTATCGTCCACATGTGCCTGCACCTAAAATAGTAGAGTTTGTATAGGGTTAGTACACAGTTGTACTAAGTATGGGTAGATGCAAGCACACACCAAGAACATGCATGAGAAATAATAGCTCTTTCCTAACAACATGGTTTCTGGAAGTCAAGTCAGTGGACTTGCCAAATTGAGATTTGGAAAGTTTCCTAATTTGGATTAGGAAAGTAAATGATCTTTCCAAATTTGGATTAGGAAAGTCAGTGAGATTTCCAGATTTGGAATAGGAAAGTTATGCCATGAGAATAACATACATCATCTTACTTTTCACATTTTCACACAGCACATAACATTTACACATAGCACATATCATATAGCATACAATACATTTTGCATGTAGCACATAACTTCGTTCATATCATTCATTCATATGCCATGAGACATTGGAATCATGGACTTGACATTAAGACATCCTAGAAATGAGGGCTCAACATATGGGACCTCAACTAGGGAGTCTTCATTAGTAAACACAGAGTCTGCTTCATTCATTCATACGTATTTCATTTCATTTCGTTCATAGTCCAGTGTAACCACCGGTTATACCTAGGATGTAGTTTAAGACTTTCATTAGGTTCGTTGTGCAATGACCAAGAATGACCTAATGTCATTACTTGAATCTAACTCACCTTTGATTATCCTATCCTAACACCTTTGGTATCATTCATTTCATTATGTGCATCATTTGAGGCTGGCCTCATTCATTCATTGGGAACTTTAACTTTAACCGACATAGATCATGTGAGCATCATGAAATCCAGTGTCTCCCCCACATTGAAAAGAGATGGAATCACCGGCCAAAGTGATCTAATAACATGCTAGCGTACATGGGAATTTAACCCCGCCAGATCCCTATATTGGCAGTATAGGTTCGAAGACTAGGAGATATAAGAAGACCCATACCCGGCAAGCCGGACGATCTCATCTCATGAGAGTTACGTGAACCTCCGCCCTTCCCGAAAGAAGGCATCACCGCTCATAGCTAGTCTATCGGTGCTCAGTATAAAGTTCCATTTCATTCATCTCATACGTCATGGAAGCTGGCTTCTAGTATGAGGACTTCATAGCTCATTAGATGATTTCTCATCTCATCATTAGTATTAAGTGTGTTAAGCTCAATACTCTCATTAGAGTGTTCATAGAGACTGGTCTCTTCATTATCTTACACTCTCATAGGTGAATACATGTTGGTAACATTTACTTAGGCTCATTTGAGATTACCCTCCTCATTTACATTAGCCTCATATCATGTTGTCACCACATTCATCATCATTTGCACCTTTATTTTTCTTAGTTATTCACCTCTTATTACGTGAATGTTCATTTCATCATATGCCAATGCACTTGGCCATTTGGTGTGTCTCACACCCTTACTTAACCCCTCTAGGGTTCATCATTTCATTTCATACATCTTAGTTTTACTTACTTTTGAACGTATGTTAGACTTATGAGTCTATACACACAAGCCATGAGGCTTCATTCATACTTCGTTAAGTGATTCTTACATTCCTAAGATTATGTAGTACAAGACTTATGTACCTTGTATTTATGCCAAGATCTTGAATTTGATCTAAGTAGGTGGCATTATTCTTGGACGTTTTGTTCACGTATGACTTATGTATCAATACGGAAGTTTGGGCAAGGAATCCCAAGTCTTGAATCAATTGGATATCATTACATTTTAAATTGATTTTATTCTAATATTCTTAACATTTTAACTCTAAGTCAAATCACAATATTAACATTGAAGGATTACTTTTCTATTTAAAATTTTCCTTGCATTGGCCGATGGGTTGTGGGTTCGAGTCCCCACAACCCCATTTTCATTTTTCATTAACATAATATTCTCCTATTTTTTTCTTAAACCAAGAGGTTGTGGGATCAAACCCCCACAGCCTCTTTTATTTTTCTCTTAATTTCGCCCAAGTAAGGAGGTTGTGGGTTCGAACCCCCACAGCCTCCTTCTTTATAATTTATTTTCGCTTAAGGGCTGTGAGGTGGTGGGTTCGAACCCCCACAGCCCCATAATTATATTTTCAATATTTTTCTCTAAGTTAAGAACATGGGCAGTGAGGTCATGGGATCAAACCCCCACGGCCTCACTTGTTTTATCATTAAATTTCACGGCCAGTAGCTAAGGGATTTGAATCCCCTTAGCCCCAACACTTTTTTTTTATTTTATTTTCCCTTTTACTCTTCATGAATTCTGACCGAGTGGTGGTGGGTTCGAATCCCACTCCCCTCATTAATGTTTCTCTTATTCATGCCCTTGTTCAGACCCAGGATCGAACCCCCCAGCCCTCACCCTTTTCCGTGTCTATTTCGCCCAAGGATGAGGTCACGGGTTCAATTCCTAGTGGCCTCATTCTTTTATTTTGTAGTAAATTTCCAGATTCATATGCATTTATACTTAGTCTAAATTAACTTGTACAATGCTAGAAAATTTAGTCACTTTATAACTCATCATATTAGTGCATTACTTAGCACAAGGTTACATTCATGGATTCCGTTTTAACGTAATTTCAAGAGCATCATTCATAGAATCAATTGGTTATGAGATTCTTATTCAAATCAGCCTCATTTTCTTTTTATGAACATCACGATCTTCATGACTTTATATACATAAAATTAACAACCACAACATTCACAACTAAGGCAACAAGGCCGAAACTATTGTCATGTTCACACACATTTTTACACAATTCCGAAACACGTACATGGATTGTCATTCTTTTCATAAATTAACGTACATACAACACATTCATATCCAGCCCAACATCACATAATCCTAAGTCTACCAGCATTCGTACCAACCTACGAATTAGTTTGGAACTAATGACAGGGACATGCAACAGGGAAATCAACCTTAGTTTTGAGCCAAATATTCTGAGTCCTAGGCGTCTCTTGGGAAAGGGATCAAGAGTAAGAAGACCCATACCTTTGTTTTCTTGTTAACTCTCCAGAATGCTGCCCAAGAACCTCTCCAAAAATCAGTCCAAACACCCACACTCACACCTTACCCGACTAGCGTAGTATGTTTTGCTTAATGTTACCGAATTGCTTTCTCTTTTGTGTTTTGCGTGTGAATTCTTCAAGCATGAAGAACTTTTGTTTTCTTTCTGACTTTTCTCACGTTTGCAGCCAGAGAGAGTGTGAGAAAGAGAGAGATTAACGTGTAGGAGATAGTGGGGGATGGGAGATAGTGGTCTAGTAGAAATAGGACTTGTTGGTAGGACTTAGTCAACTTAAATAATTAATTAAAATTAATAAAAATCTGATTTCTTTTTTCCTAAATCATCTAATATTAATTATTTATTAAAATTAAGTTACCAAATTAAAATAAAAGCAAGTTAAATCTTGCTTCTAGTGGGGCTCGAACCCGAGTGACCCCCATTTGCGAAAATGGGTCACTTCGGGTTGCCACACCCGAATTCCTTTACTTAATAAATTAATTAATTAAATAATTAATTTCTTAGGGTAATTACAATATTACCCTTGGCCTGGAAAAGACCATTTTCCCCTTGGACCCTCAAAACTTAAAATTTCTTCTTTTGAGTCCGGTAAAAACTCTTTCGATTAAACCTTCGTTTTCGTGATCCTCACATGGTTGGTTCTAACCTTTCCAAGCTCAATTAACTCCCCAAGTTAGTTGGCTTGGTTGTAGTAAAGGTTCTGAGGTCTGGTTCTACGCGTATCAATACGTGTGGATCTTGGTCTAATCGCAAGCATTCTTGAAAAACCTAAGTCTTGATCCTATTCATTTTTAGGGTTGTTACATAGACATTAAGTCACATAAATTCATTTTCATTACATGATGACTCATCTATACATTACATATAAAGACACACCAAGACTCCCATTTCAAGTGCCGACTCGTGCTATGGCTAGATAGCATCCCATACAACCACCTACCCTAAGTAGTACACTCTTTAGGAGAAATAGTTGATTACATTATTTTGTGGGCGCTATCTTTAACCGACCTAGACCATGAGAGCTAGACATGGAACCAATACATTAACCCCTATCGATTGAGGTATCCCCACTTTCCTAGGGTAGGGTCATTCTCTTAGACTTTACATGGATTCTCCAATACATACTCCTATGCGGGCGCATAGTTAAGGGATGAGAAGATTGCTTCTAAGTAATTCATTCTCTACTAACGAGGAGTACTCAGCTTAAGAGGTACATTGTATACAACATTTCAACTCGCAAAGTTTAACTACCCCTTCTTCAAATCCTCTCGGTGCTAAGCATAACTCCCCCACTGAGTCTTAAACATTAATTACTAAAGGTTAAGGGATAACTATTGGACACAACATATAAAATCACAGCGGGTATCCATCCTCCAACCTATCTTAGAAAGCTCTTGGAAAATAGTAAGGTTGCTACTAAACACTTCATCTCAACTCATAAAGAGTGTTCACCCCAAACTCTCCCATTAACATTCATTTACTCCATTCATTCATTCAAGTGTGTGTGTGAGTACATGTGATCACAGCTTTTACAAAATCACCATGTTCATAAAATTGACCTCTAGACATGTTCATACTTTCATTCATCATATTCCACATACTAGCATGCCTAAAATATACACATTCTTCATTTAACATAATCTCCGTAAGACATACAATTAGAGCTTGATAAATCATACCAAAATGAACATCATCATCTTCACCTTGCTTCACATATTAAGCCTTCAGGGTCATACTCACCATATACATATAAATACATACTCATATACTTCAAGTAAACACCGTCACCAAAGGTGGACGATACCTCTCAAGACCATTCAAAATGAAGAACTAGACAATATAATAAACTTACCATTCATCCATCTTTTCAACACCTTTCCACAATTTCTCCAGTAACTCATCATAAATTAGCATTTAAGGCAATGTATAATATAACATAACATAATGATATTCAACAATAACAATATCTAAAATTATTTATACATATACACTAAACGCACGTCATAAGTTAAAAGTTGGAAATATGCATGAGCATGCGTTCATTGGGGTTTTGACATTAAAATTATCAACTTATACTAAAAACAACATATTTCAGTCATAAAAACTTTTTCCTTTAAAAACCCATGCTTAGAGTCAAAACCTTCATCTATAGCTCTTCCTTGAGTTGTAGTTGTTATGGAGTTTAGAGAGTTCTTTCTTCAGGAAGGGGTTTTGGATATTTTAAAATAAAGTATTGTCTAAGTATAGGAATTTAAACCAACTTAAAATACCCTACATACCCTAAAGTAATCAACATGTTTCACAAAAGACATAGGGTCCATTTACAAAAACACCCCAAGCTTGGCAGAATTTTGGACAGCTTTTCACATGTGCCAATCGACAACCCCTAGCTACTTTGCGTCGTCTAATAGACGGCCCATCCTACTGGGGCTTCGATTGCATCAGAGGATTATTCATGGGGTTAATCTACAATCACTAAGGGTGGATGTACGCCCCCAAACGAGAGGGCATCAATAGGTCGACAATATGTTGATGAGGGGTCGTAAGTTGCACAGTTCTTGGCAGATTCTTCCTAAGTTATAGGGTCCTCTTCTAGGGCCCCTTAAGTGTCCTAGGTGAAGTCGTACCCTGACGTTAAACCTCTATACATGTTCATCAAGGTCTTAGGATCCTCCACTATCAATTTGAACTCTTGCAACATTCCAAACACGCCAAGGCACACAAGAACTCACCTATGAACATAGACGTCTAGTCGTCGAACATCTTCGGAGTCCCTTGACTCCCAAACTCAGCTAAACCTTACACACGGCATACTAACATCATAAATAATCATTTACGGAGTTTGAAACCTAATCTCACACATGCTTGGCTCTAGTTTAAGCTAGTTCATTTTAACGACGTTACAATTACTACATTATATATAGAGAATCTCAAGATTTAATAAACTCAATCAATATAGACATAATTTACTCACATGCTTTTATAATCATTCTTACTTTTCTTTTTAATTCTATCTGTGTGACTTAATTAGGGAAATTTGAGTCTAAAAATCTTATATACTTAGTTGGAAAATGTAACTCATTATAGAATTATTTAATAAGAAATAACTAAAGACGCTAAGTTTTGAATTTGAAAGCAGCCTACTAGCACACTTTAGCTTGCCAACATGTACCTCCTACCTCACCACGGAAACTAGGCGTCACGCCTAATGATACCTTGGCTCGCCTAAATTTCTAGAAGGCCTCCCTAAGGAGGCAGGTGAGCCCCAAGGAGGGGGGGTGGGGCTTCCCACTAACTAGGGAAGTTCACTTTGCTAATCGCCAAGGGACATGGGCGATGGTTCTCCCATTGCCGAGTGGTCCAAGTGGAAAAATTGTTTTCCTTCAATTTTCATAGGTAGTTAAAACCCATGCCCTCTTCCTAGACTCTTATCCCTTTCATTTTATCTCTATTTAGGTTTACACATTTTCGAAATGGTACATTATCTTCCCCTTGAGAACAATCGTCCTGAAATGGCGATTTAGACACCTTAATGAATTATGATTGAAGATGAGCAGCCCATCATACATGCAATATCAAAATAAATAATGCACAATTTAAAGGAGGAATAATCAAGTCCATTTCAAGAGATAAAAAATACAACGCAAGGAAGTGGGAGCTTCAACCACAACCCATTATGCACAAAAGTCATCATTTCACATTATCATAGGAGGAACTACCTTCTCCAACTCAAACCAAGCTCAACACAACAATATGGAGCCAATATGTCATTTCATATAAAATATAACTAAGCATGTTTATCAAATAGTCTCATGAAGACAACTATGTAATAATCATACTAAAATGCACAAGAACATGAGGAACATATAAGTCATGTAATCTCAGTTTATACTAAACATGAATTGTCACAATAGCATTCATATAACAAGGAAAATCACGAAGAACACATATAGCACATATAACTTCTAATCATACCAAACTCAAGAGAAACTACTATGATTAACCGAGAGCACCCCCTAGTCTTAAAATGGCGTACTTGACCCCGAAGGGGTCTCATAAAAGCCCTTAGCATACACGTCTTTGCATAAGACATCGAATAATGTTGAAATTTACAACTATTAATAATCATTGTCAAACTCTTTCATAAATGGAAAATATAGTATCTAAACGTCGTCTTATTAACCATTTAAGTACATAATAAGAATCTCTAAATAGGGACCTTAGCCCTTTACAATAGAATGTATCATAATAGGAAGTACAATAGTAGTCTATTGCAAAATAGAAATCACATAGTTGTATCATATTTTCCTAGGAACATGAGGACATACTAAATGGTCTTGGAGAATGCAATCCAAGACTTCACTTCTCCACAACAAGGACCTACTAGTCGGGACCTATACTTAGTAGGATAATAGAAGAAATGTGGGTTAGTACAATCAATATGTATTAAGTATTGAACCATGAAATTAAAAACATTTAAAATGTGCGCAAATTGACCTTTAGTTTAAAACACGCTACTTCAAGTTAAAATCCATAATGTACATTCAAGGAATACACAATCAATCCATACCATAAGATAAAGAGACATTCATGATCATAAGTAAAATTATACAACGACATAGTTCATATCTTACATTCTTGAGTTCATTTGACATCGCATCATGAAGACACCACCCACAATCTTCTTTCAAGTTCACTTGTGCAATGTACATATGAAGTCCCATACACCCACATATACTAAGAAAAACCATCAAGAGTTCAAAAGTGCAGTCACATACATCATTACAATAATAATAAGTGAAATGAACTGTAACATCATTCATAAGTTTCCATACATAAAGTAATCACACGAGCACTCTTCTTAAGACCCACTTGTACAATGCATAAGAAAAGTCTCATACCCTCACCTAAAAAAAGTAGTATCCCTGAAGAAGCACTAGTTAGAGTTAATGTTCTCATCTTATTTCATATTCTCAAGGCTTTGCGAGATTTTTCCATATCCGACATAAACCATGTGAGCTACATGGAATCTTGTGGTAAACCTCCACATCGAAAAGAAGGTGTTTCACTTTCCTAAGGTGAAACTAACATGATAGAATCTAGGTCGATCCACTAGCTAAAACCTACCTTGGAACATAATTAAGGAACAAGGAGATTGCTACGAGAAACCTGGACTTGCTAAACATAGAAGGTTTCCATCTCATGAGACAACACATATATTGGGAACCCGAACTTGCTAAATGTAAAAGGAACCCATATGGGGGGCTGACTTGCTAGACGTAAAAGAGTCCATCTCATATTCATGTTCACTCGATGCTAAGCACAAATTCCCTTTTAAGTAACATTTAGTGTTTACTTAAGCATTTGTTCATAAATAATGCCTTAGGGATTCCTCATTTATCATAGAGCTCAAGGGTTTCAAGGATGAGAATATCCTTTCATCATCGAACCAAAAACATATGAGAATATATCTTTCATATCATAGTCATATAGTATGTTCATGAGAAATTCCAATCTATTCTACATGCAAACACCTCCATAATTATCTCATAACAGTTATGTTCATATCATAGAATGCTTGATCATAACTAGGGTTATAGGGAATAGGAAACCACAATTTAAATGCACAATACATAACTCAATTAAGCACCTTCACCATAAGTGGATCGAGAATTCGATATAAGCATACTATTTACATTGAAAGCCCTTACTCATAGACTTCAAGGTTTCCTTCAACATTCAACCCAAACTTCATGATATTCATTCATAATATGGAATATCATCATAATACAATATTAAATTACATAGAAAGATACTAGATTATCATTCTTCATTCATTAATCAAAGACCACCTGATGTCTAAGGAAGGACTTCAAGGTTTCCTTCAACATTCGATCCAAACTTCATGATATTCATTCATAATATGGGATATCATCATAATAAAATATTAAATTACATAGAAAGATACTAGATTATTATTCTCCATTCATTAATCAAAGCCCACCTGATGGGTAAGGCAAGACCACAGACCCTCCCACAACCGTGGTGATGACCACGGTCCGTGGTGATGGCCTTGGTCTCTTGGGAGAAAGGTCTTCCAGCCTTGGTTCTATGTGACCTTCACAAGCAACCCCTCTCCCTCGTCAAGTGCACCAAGGCCCGTAGTGGTGCCCATGATGCCTTAGTAGTAGCTATCCCAATTGAACCCAACTCCTTAAAAGCCAATGAAGTATCATGCCCACCTTCAAGAGGTGTGACATTGTCCACATCTCATGGTCCACCTCGTGAAGGGTGGGAAGTAGCCAGTGGCTTGGGAAGCCTTTGCATGTTTGCTTGGCTTGGCCTCTTGGACATGGCTCTTGTCTATTTGGCCTTATACCTCATACCCCATATAAACTCCAATTGATATACTGACTATCGGAGAAATCATATTATATTTTTTAATCGTATGTTTAGGATCTAGTTTAACATAGCATTTTCCAGAGTGTTACAATATCTCCCGCTTAGGAACATTCGTCCTCGAATGACATTTTAAGCGCTTATAGAGGAATAAAAATTCAAGACTAGAATCCCGACAAGCATGACACATAATAATAATGCAAAACAAAAAGGAGGAAACATTCACTCCATTTTCACAACATACTAAGGCATCACAATGTAGTATGAATCACAACCACAACCCAAAATGCACAAAACTAATCATTTCATACAATATAAGGAGAAACTACTTTCTCCATCAAATATAATCCTAAACATAACATAAAAGAGCCAATATGCCATTTTATCAAAACATAATTAAGAATATTCATTCCAATATCTCATGAAGTCAATTACAACAATAACATATTGAAGTGCAAACCAATTATGAGGAACATATAATTCATGACAACTCAAGACACTTTAGACATGATTTCTCACAATAAGATGCACACATAAGGAAAATCATGAAGGGCACAACAACACACAAGACTCTTAACTTGCGAAATCTTAGGAGGAATTACTAACCTCAACTTTGACTTGGAGAAGAGGGAAAAAGATGAGCATAAAAGAAATTCATAACGTCCTCGGCCTCCAAAGAAGCACTTTCCACTAATTGATTCTCCAATGTAACTTTTGGAAGCTACCTCTTTATTCCTAAACTAATTCATTTGCCGGTCGAAAATTTCAATTGTCCTCTTCATAAAAAAGGTTCTCATGAAATCATAGGCCTTCTAGTGGATGGATGGATACCGGATCGCTTATGCATTTCTTAAGCAATGAGACATGGAATAAAGGGTTAACCAGAGCCAACTCATTAGTCAAATTAAACTCATATGCAACATTTGCGATACGTTTCAAATTCTCCAAAAGTCCCACATACCGGGGACTAAGTGTACCTTTGTTGTTGAACATCTTTACCACTTTCATGGGCAAAATCTTAAAGTATACCCATCACTTACCTAAAATTCATGATCTCTCTTTCTCTTATCTGAATAGGACTTTTGCCGACGTTGGACCGTCTTCAACCTATCTCTAATAAGATGAACTTTTTCAGTGGACTCAAAAACTATTTAAGGACCAATGAAATCAAATTCACCTACTTCAAATCACCAAATCAGAGACCGACACCTCATCCTATAAATTTCTTCAAATTGAGCCATAGCAATACTTGAGTGGTAACTATTATTGTAGGAAAACTCTATCAACTATAAATGGTCATCCCAATTACTCTTTAAATCAATGACACATTCCCTCAATATTTCCTCTATGGTTTGAATGGTTTGTTCTGCTCGACCATCTCTTTTTGGATGAAATATGGTACTAAGTTTCACTTTGGTACCAAGTCCATTTTGGAAAGCCTTCCAAAATTGAGAAGTAAATTGTATACCTGTATCTTAAATAATAGACAATGTACCCTATACATCCTAAAAATCTCCTTGAGGTACAACTTAGCATAATCTTCAGCTGGATAAGAGGCATTGACGGGAATAAAAAGGGCGGATTTGGTGATTCTATCACCGATGCCCCAAATAGAATCATGTTGCCTACGAGTACGAGGAAAACCTACCAAAATGTCCATTTAAACATCCTCCCACTTCCAAGTGGTATTACCTATATCATGACACAAGGCTCCCGAATTCGATGTTCAACCTTAACTTGTTGAAAATTCAGTCAGTTGGCCACAAAGTCTGCTATATCCCTTTCAAGACATTCAACCAATAGATCTCCCACAAGTCACAGTAATATTTGTTGCTCCTTGATGAATAGAATATCGCATACCATGGGCCTCTTCCAAAAATTGTCTTCTTAACTAATCCACATCCGGGACATACAACATACCTTGCTATATATGTACCCTATCTCCCCCTTGGGACAAACCCTAGACGGATTTCATAAGTACGGATTCTTTAAACTCCATCAAGATGGGATGAAGGTGCTTTTTAGAGTCCGCAACAACTACTAAGGTGGAATCACAGCTATGTTGGACCATGAAACCACCTTTTGGAGAATCTACTAGATGAACTGCCATCCGGCCAACCTATGAAAATCACGGACTAACTCCTTACTCTAATATTCGTCATGGAACACACTTCCCATAGAAATATGACTAAAAGATTCATAAGCTATATTGGCTTTTCCGTGATTGTAAAGGACACTCATATCATAGTCTTTCTTAAACTCTAACCACCTTCTATACTGGAGATTAAAGTCTTTTTCAGTAAACACATATTAGAGACTTGTGTGATTGGTAAACACATCTACATTCACCCCACAAAGGTAATGTCTCCATATTTTAAAACTGAATACTACAGCCGCTAGTTCAAGATCACATGACACATAGTTCTTTTTATGAACATTGATTTGCCTTGAGGCATAATCTATCACCTTACCATGTTTCATGAGGACACTAGAAGATCCCGAAAATGAAGTAGGTTAATCCAAATCCTAACATGGCTTTACTGATGGTCTAAGGTCCTAAATTGGTCTATAATGTATTATTGAGGCAGTGTCTAAGTGTTTAGGTGCATTGGAAGTAAAACTTCAAGGGACGACTAAGACGTTCACGACTAAGTCACCTATGTGCCTAATAGGTGGTTATATGTGTTTATGTGTGATTCATGAGGTTATGAGGACCTTAAATGAGTTAGTATGGTGTATATAGGAAGTGTGTCAAGTTTCATGAAGTTTATAGATCAAATGTCCAAGAACGTCCATGACGTTTGAAAGGTTTGCCTTGAAATGACCATGTCTGTATTGGCATGTTTCGTCAAGTTTTACATGTTTGTTTTGGGTGAAATACATGTGAGAGGTCCTAAACTAGTATACGAGCATTTTTGGGGTTGAAATGTCTAGGGAAATATCCCCAAGGACCATCAAAGAGTCCTTGAGGAAGGACCCATGTTGGTGGCCAAAGTCCAAATAAGAAATTTAGCGATTCCTTGAGGGTCGGGTGAATTTGTAAATTCACCCAAAGTCCAAATAAGAAATTTAGCGGTTCCTTGAGGTTCTTTTGTGTATTTTAGACATGTATATACGTCTTTAAAACTTGGAAGAATTCATTCTTCCAAATCAAGACCCAAATTCTCCGAGAAATTCCTTAATGTGAATTACTCAATGAGAACAAAGGCTAGCACCGAGTGAGTATTGTAAGGGAAGTAGTTCTAGTTAAAGGATGAGGCTAGAATACAAAGTAAACCCTTCATTTTCCTTAATCATGTGACTACATGGATATGTCCAAGTTTTACCATTGGCAAGCACTACAATAAAAATTGTTATTTAAGGCCAACATTTAGGGACAAGTTCATAATCTCTTCTCAAAATGTACATGTAGTAGGACGGGATTATATTCTCGTCCCTAATTATATATGTTATAGTGAAGGTACAAAATCTTGTCTTTAAAGAAAGTTCTAACTGGTCCCAAAATAAAATGTAGTGAGAAGCGGGAAAAAGAACATTTTTAATTTTCACAAAAACACATCAGCCACCAGAAATTTTCCCAAATAGTAAAAAAAATTAAAATAAAACCCCATGTATTTTAACAATAGAAAGCACTTAATTAAGTCGCTTCATATTTTCAATACACTGAAACCCTAAATTGACTTCATCACATATTGATGTAGCAGCTCTTCAAATGACAATTCACTTGAAAAACATTGTGCTAATACCTTAAGTTTTCATCTGCGCATTCTCAACATAGAGAAATCAAAGATTGTAGGTCCTCAAGTTCGGCCCTCTTTTGCAAGTTGACTTATATCTAATTAGTTCATGGGAATCGCTTTTGGAGACATTTTGTGGAAAAGCCTGTTGATGGTGAGTTTTTGTGCCTTCCCATCCTTGCGAGGATTTTAAAAGTATATCTCCTATTTTATTTTGTTTGTTTTATTAGCTTAATATATAATTTCATTAGAATTGCAAATAAATGCTCTGACATAGATTAAAAGGAAAAACTCATATTTTTGTGTTCCTTGACAATTTTTGAGAAATAAATTATGAATTTGATGGTATTTAAACAGTGGGATAGACATTGATGCCTCTTAGCTAACTTTGTCTTTGACAAAAAACCACAACTATACCATATTATATTATGTTTTAATTTCTAATGGAGTTAGATAAGTTAAATATTATTTTTGAACTTAGACCTAAAGTCTATTATTTATATCTTATGACTGCTATCAGAGTGCAGGTTTATCTAACTTTTAGAATTTGCTTTCGCATCTGCCGTATTTTGATGTTATGCAAATAGCATTTACCGTGACTTATTTTGTCTCTCATTGTTTGATAAGGTGATGATCACATAGTAATAATATATAACCCTAGTTAAGTAGGCAGTTGAATGAAGGAATTGTACCGAAAGGTAAAAATTAAAATGAAATTGTTTTTTGCTCATAAAATTGAAAATGCATTAGCCAATTTTTGATTTGGCGAACTTCCTTTTGAATCAGACACTGTAGCTCCTCTGCTATGACCATTCTGCAAATGTTCTTGTATTTCTTAATCAACCACTCTCCTGTGTAGAAGCCCCAAAATCCTGATGTGTGATTGAGAATGATCTGTCTTGATTTAGTTAGTATTCTTTAGTTGTAGCTTGGATGCAAATATTTTTATACTAAAAGTTTTAAGAGATATTACACATTTTTATCAAAAGAGGTGCATTTGTTTGCTTTACAGTTATAGCCTCAGTTTCATTTTACATTCTCATGATAAAATTTCATTATAAATTATACATTGTAGGACATCAACTTGGACCCTCTTCTGCAAGTTCGACCCTCAACCCTCAGCAACACTGGATATTCCTTTTCTTGGTTCCCTTTTGTGTTTGTTTTGTCAAAATTTCTCTGTATATTAATCTTCACTATCTGATCATTTTCTGTATGTGTATAATTAGTCAAAGATTATTCACAATGACAGAACATCATACTACGGAGCTAAATTCAATATCACACGGCCTATAATATCACATTCCCAATATAGTACCCGATAACAACTACATCTACTTCAAACTATCTGACCATAGATGTTTGTATTACATAGAGCTTATTTATCGAGGATTCTGTATGATTTTGTACAACTTAAGTAGTGAAGCATATAAGTACCACCAGAGCTTATATCAATCTTTATTGAGCTTTAGAAAATCTTAAGCTACTGTCTCGTTATTACCTCGCTCTTCTTGATTTAATTTAGAATTACCTGGCAATCATCACCCCTTGTTGAAGTTACTAGACGACTCACAAAACAATAATTCAACTATTCAAAATTTATATTTTCCTCACTTTCTAAAGTTAGTTCATATTGTAGTATGTTCGATGACATCAACCTACAAACTTTGCCGTCATTGCCCCATCCAAAATTGGCAACTCAAAAATTTTCAGCAGCTTCACCATCATCTTTAGCAAATATCTTCATCCCTGATCATCTATCAATGCTCATTTAACAACTATCAATTTGCCAGCAGGTTGTTTTAATGCTATAGAGATAAATTTAATTTCACACTTGTAACACCTCTATTTTGAGGTAATCTTGATACAACCATTGACTCCACCAAAAAAAATTGAGCTTTTTGTCATGCTAGCAATGAATCCTGTAGCCTGTGAAAACTCCCTGAAACAATAAAATAGCAGTTGCACAGACCTGATCTCACATTTGTAGAAGAAGAAAAATCCATGAGCAAAACAAATCTATGTGACCTTTGTAGGCATGTTTGTGGAAAACGAGAATTAGTAGTTTGAAGTGCATTTTTTATTAGTTGTTATTGCGGTTTCAATCAAGTGCTTCTTGTAGTTCAATATGAAAAATTCATGGCGTGGTTACTACATCTGAAAGCTTTCTTACTAATTTTCTCTTGTTACTGCAGCTTGTTGATGTTTCTATCGAATTGATGAATTTTACACTTCTTTTCCGGTGAGCACTTTAACTATTTCTAGTGTAAATTCTTATATATTTTTATAAACCAATAGGTATTTATCATCTATGCAAAATTTCTTCTTACATATTTTTAAAGATTGAAGTAACAAGTCAAGATTGAAGTTTAGAAGATGCACAAGTTCAATACTATTTTGCTAATAACATTGTGTAGAACTTGATAACATACTATAGCTTAGGATGTTAATTGATAAAGATTTTTTTTGAGAAAATATTCAAATTATATGTATAATCCTTTTGCATAGAATTTTTTATCAATAAAATAATTATGTTTAGTGATTAAAAGAGTATGTACAGTTTGTGGTAAACTAGCGGACGAACTAGTTTCTTGTCTCTAAATGTTAATCTAGGGTGAGATAGTTGCTTGTCTCTAAAGGTTAATCTAGGACAAGACAATTTCTAGTCTCTAAATATTAATCTAGGACGAGGTTTTCAGTTGTCGCAATAGAGTTATTTACGAATAGATATTCACTCATCGCAAAAAAGATTTAATTGTCTCTAGAAGTGCATTAGCGACAGTATAAAATGTCGTCTCTAACAACAATTAGCGACCAGCTGTAACAACTCATCGCAATTAACCATTAGCGAATAAGCTTATTAGGACGGGTGGCGACCAACATTTTGCCATCGTAATAGGCCATCTGCGACTAGATATGGACATTTAGGGACGCGATTTCCCTTTGTTATAGGATGTTTTTCTTGTAGTGAAGTAGAACACCCTCATCGGAGTAGGAGAGAACTCTGGATTACGTGTTTTGATACCATGGTCTATGTGGGTTATTGCCTATTCTCATCATGTGGGATACTTATTAGTATTAGAGAGGTTCTATGAAGTTTAGGTGCTGGTATTGGACGCTATGTAGACACTGCACTATAAGCTTTGAAGATGTTAGTGAGAGTCCCTAGGTTTTCTCCAAGACCATTACTTGAATGTCCTCTATATGATGAATGTATCATAAATGAACTTAGGAATATAATGACCTACGTTAGAAAGCATGTAAATGAATGAGTACCTAATCTTGAGTGACTTAAGGATTCCATAGCTAAAGTGTGAAGAGGGCATAAGGGATGATCTCTTCATTTCTTAGCTTGGGAAGTCTTGAGAATGACTCTAGTTAGAGAAGTTGGCTGTTTAAGTAGACATGATCTAAACTTAGGAAGTCTTAAGGATTATTTACGTAACCTTGAAGAGAGTGTATGGATGTTCTCTTCTAGGAGTACTTAAGTAAGTCTTTTGATAGCCTTGGTAAGGAGAATGTCACATTATACATGTTATGTGTTTTGGTGTCTTGTAAGTGTGTATGACTCATTATAAGTAGTCTTGAAGATTATTTAGGCATGCTTAAAGAGGGTGTATGGCGGTCTCTCTTTATGTCGCTTAAGTGAGTCTTAGGATAGCTTTTAGTGGGATAATTACATGCTAGAAGGTGTCTTAGGTGAAGGTAAGCAACTTCACTTCTAACAGTGAAGAAGTTCACTGTACAGTGAGTTGAGGTCACTGTAATGTGTTCCTAAAAATGTCCTAAATTGATACAATGATTTCTTATGTGTTTCTAAGGTGTTAAATGTTGTTCTTATGATTATATTATGATATTTAAATGAAAAAGATTCATATTTCCAATAAATATCTGTTTTCATGATTTTTTTGCATTATGTCATACTTAGTACATGTGGTTGTACTAATTCCATGCTTTTATCTATCTCTATAGTGGTTGGTAGGTGAGGAGCTTTTGGGAAGCAAGACTTGGATGGTAGCATCGTTCAAGTGAAGTTGAAGTATGTCCTCATTTGACTCGAGGTCATAGATGTCTTTTGTTGTTCTTATTGAAGTATTGTAATAGACATAATAGTATTATATTTCTATTGTGTATGGGTCGTTTCCCAAATACTCCTGTGTCTATGTTTTGAGGATATTGAGACTTAGTATTTCCTATGAGATTTATATGGAAGAGATTTTAAAGACTATGAAAATGTTTGTGAAAAGTTTTAATTCCGCACTACTTTTCACTATGTATATGCGATGAACGATACAAAAGGGTTTGTATAAGACCTCCGAGTGGTCGAGTATGCCGGTTGCACTACGAGAGTGCCATATCTTCTACGGTGTGGTCTCAGGATGTGACAAACTTGGTATCAGAGAATAGGATATGAAAGTAGTCTTAGGAATCAAAAAGTCTCATCAAGTCACGTCTAGTAGAGTCTCAACCATCGGTGTGAGTCGCGACATATCTATGGGCGAGAGTCTATAGGACGATAGAGTTTCCCTTCCTTTCTACTCCTATGTTGTGCCTTAGAATAAATGTTATGAGTATCCTTCTTAATGTGTTTCGTTGTGTTTCTAGAAGATAAATACTAGAAGGATGGCCGCTAGAAGGTTGGAAGAGGGAAGGGTGAATGAGGAAGTTCCTCCTTAAGTTGAGCAAGTTGAGCAAGTTCCTCAAGATGGGAAAGGAGGCCAAGGTGATCAAGTGCCTCCCCAAGGTGAACAAGTCCCTATTGTGGAAGGAGGTAATGAGGTTCCGATGGTTCCCCCCAATTGTCTAATAGAGATATTAGAGACGCTTTACTTTGTTTAGCCCGAGCCGTGACTAGTCAAGCGAATTTGAGTATGGTGCCTAGGGTGAATGTTGTGTAGAGCACTATGACTTCTAGGTTGAGAGACTTTGTGAGGATGAATCCCCCTATCTTTCTTGTCTCTAAGGTGGGAGAGGATCCCTAAAAGTTCCTTGATGGTGTGTACAAGGTGTTTAGTGCTATGGGGGTTACATTTTGGGAGAAAACTGAGTTGGCTTCGTATCAATAGAGGGATGTTTCTCAAGTGTGGTACACTCAATGGAAGGATAATAGGCCGGTTGAGTCGGGTCCTATTGAGTGGGAAGAATTTGAGGAAGCTTTTCTAGGTAAATACATTCCCCGTGAGAGGATGGAGGTTAAGGTAGAGGAGTTTATCAATATCACGCAAGGAAATATGAGTGTAGATGAGTACTCTTTGAAGTTCTCAATGTTGTCTAGATATGTACCGTCCTTAGTGTCAAATCCTAGGGATGAGATGAGTCGTTTTGTGACCGGGGTCGCCGACTTAGTGAGGGAAGAATGTCGTACAACTATGCTACATGATGATATGACCTTATCTAGACTCATGGTATATGCACAATTTATTAAGGAGTCTAAACTTCATAGGACTGCTAGAAACTTGAAGATAAGTGGTTCAAGTGATCAAGGGCAACATAGGTTCAAATAGAGGGCTCAAACTCAAGATGGACCTAGTGCTCCTAAGGTGAAATTTGAGAAAGTAGGTGGTTCTCAAAATGGCAAGCCTACATGTGTCGCTTGTTGAAAGAGAAATTATGGTGAATGTCTAAGGGGTACCGGGAGTTGCTTTAGATGTGGAAAATATGGACACAAATTAAGAGATTGTCCTACTAGAGATGGTAAGAAAGTTCCTCCTAATATTCAAAAAGATGATGCTCCAACAAAGAGGCGTTTCTATGCACTCCGGACTAGAGGAGAAAATCCGGATGAGAGTGATGATGATGATGAAGGTAAATCTTTGTATTTCTCTTTGTAGTTATATGAGTTCCTTATAAGTGGGGGAGTATGGTTAGTAGATGGACTAGAAGTGTCCTAGCAGCATGTTGCATGTGCATGGTGTTTACGAGTTTTGTTGAAATTGAATTTCATTAACTTCTTGCATTGTGTATTTTATGAAGCTATGGTCATGTTGTAAAAGATGTTTATATGATATTACCTTGCATATTAATATGTCTCTATCATGAATTGCCTAAAAGTTTCATTTTTGAAAAAGTTGCTTAAATTCACTGTAACTTTGACAGTTTACTGTGAAATTTTTGGAAATTTAACTAATTCATTCTTTGGTAGAAAATTGTTGTAATATGGTTAGAATTGATATATATGAGTATAATAATGAATATAAAATGAGTTTTTGCTATTTGGAATAAAGGATGTGAATTTTATAGCATGATGAGTTATAAAATCTATTATAGTTTGTTGTTGTGTTGTGAATCTCTTGGTTATGTGAAATTGATGATTTACCCTTGATTGTGTGTTATATGGTATGATTATGACCTTATAATTTAATCTCTATTCTTGGAAGTGTTCGGAGAGTGGCAAGTGTCATTCGAAGACGAATGTTGTCCAAGTGGAGGAGATTGTAAGATCTCGAAAATGACTTAGGTGAAGCTAGAACCTAATATGGTTGTCATGATGGTATAAGGCCCTAAATTGGTCTATAATGTGTTATTGAGGAAGTGTCTAAGAGTTTAGGTGCATTGGAAGTCAAACGTCAAGTGATGACTAAGACGTTCGACGACTAAATCACCTATGTGCCTCATATGTCGTTATATGTGTTTATGTGTGATTCCTGAGGTTATGAGGTCCTTAAATAAGTTATTATGGTGTATATAGGCAGTGTGTCTAGTTTGGTGAAGCTTGGAGATCAAAGGTCCGAGAAAGTCCATGACGTTCAAAAGGTTTTCCTTGAAATGACCTTGTGTGTCTTGGCATGTTTCGTCGAGTTTTACGTGTTTGTTTTGGGTGAAATTCATTTGAGAGGTCCTAAAATCGTATACAAGCATGTTTGGGTTGGAAACATCTGGGAAATTATCTCCAAGGACCATCGAAGGGTCCTTGAGGAAGGACTCATGTTGATTGCCAAGACCGCCAAAGAGCCTAACCTACGGAGGCAATCGACGCCCAGTAGGTCAATCGATGCCCCATAGGTGAGGGGTAGTTGGTGGACACTTAGGCATAGGAGAGGCCAAGACAAATACCAGCCTCAGTCCCAAACCACGGACCAACAGTTTGGTCCGTTGATTAAGGGACGGGCCGTTTATTGGCAAGTCATGGGTGGACTGTCTCCTGCACAGCTTTACTATTAAGTGAAGGGTGAATTGGTAAATTAGCCCAACGTCCAAATAAGAAATTTGGAGGTTCCTCTACGGTCTTTTGGGTATTTTTGGATATGTATATAGGTCCTTAACACTTAGAAGAATTTATTCTTTCAAATAAAACCCCAAATTCTCTTAGAAATTTCTTAGAACTACATTGGAGCCAAAATTCAAGGAAGATCTTGGATTGGAGATATGAATGGTGATTCTTTATAAAATTGGAGGATTAAAATAATTGAGGTATGATTTTTGATCCTTGAAACTCTATTCATCAAGGAGCCCAAATTCAAAGAAGTTTTCTAAAGTTTTCAAAGATGAACTTTTCCAATTTCATGATCTATCCGTAAGTTCTTGCATTAAAGATTTTTAATCATTGAATATTGATTGAATTGTTGTTATTTATATGATGTTAACTCAATTGACCTATGAACCCATGTAATTGATGAACCCTAGTTTTTGACTACTTTATCGGTTACTTGATATTGACTTAATGCTTATGAATTCTAGTGTAGTTTTCTATGGGCTATTAAATGATGTAAGAATTGTATTCAATTGATGTATAGGTTGTATTAGATTGATAAATATATATTTAATTAACCTAAATTCATTGAGTATTATGATTTATGTATTGAATTAATGATCATTGCCATGGGTAAGAGCCTTATGATATTGAATTGGATGATTTAGACATGGATTGAAGTGGAGAGAATTTATTGGTGGTACGCTGACCTAATTCTCTTTAATGTAAGTATTATAGATCTTAAATTATGTTGTGATTGGTATGGACCACTTATGGTGGCGGTGTTATGTGAATGATATGGCCTTGTTGGCGTAATTTTAAGTATTATGATGATCATGGCCTTGTCGGCAAACTACTTGAAATATTATGATGATTTTTGTAGTTGATTATGTGAAGTAACATAATATCTACCTATATGTGAAGTAATGTGAAAGTATGTGTTTCTTCTATTGATGTTATTTAGGTGATCATGCTAGACTATGACTATGTGTTCATGTGTGTAATCTTAGAGTTGATGAATGATTATTCCTACTTGTCTATATGATTCTATAATTATTATATATTTATGATGATGGAGTAGTGTATAGGATGACTTAAGATGATAATGGTTGTTCCTATGTGCTTCTAGAATGACATGTAATATGTGCTAAAGTGAAGTATGTTGTGTCTTATTTTGGTAGACTTGTGTCCCTTACTTGATGCATGTATGAATGATATACGAATATGAGATGTATTAACTTAGGATGCTAAAGGTCTTAGTCTTGTATGAATTAATGATATGTGAGACCTTGAATGTTGTTAAGAGGGTCCTTTATGTGAAACCTTGAACCTAGTGGTAAGGTTATGATACTTTAAGTTGAAACTCGTAATGGTATCCTTCTTGTTATGAATGATGGACTTAAGGTTGATTGGTTGTAACGGCATCATATCAATCATTAGGAAATTCATTATAAGCTTCTTGTCGCCGTTGTAAGGCAGCCCTAGGGAATCTCTTTGGTAGAGTAAATGAAATTGGGTTATGAATTTGATATGGAACTCTTTTGTATGCACCTTAATGTGAATTACTGTATGAGAACAAAGGCTAGGACCGAGTGAGTATGGTAAGATAAGTAGTTCTAGTTAAAGGATGAGGCTAGAATAGAAAGTAAATCCTTCATATTCCTTAACCATGTTCCTACATGGGATGTGTCAAATTTCTACCATAGGCAAGTAGAACACCCTCATCGGAGTAGGATAGAACTCCGAATTCCATGGTTTTCTACCATGGTTTATGTCTGTTATTGCCTATTCTCATCATGTGAGATACTTATTAGCATTAGAGAAGTTCTATGAATCTTACGTGGTGGTATGAAACACTATCTAGACATTGCACAATAGGCTTTGAAGATGTTAATGAGAGTCCCTAGGTCTTCTCCAAGACCATTAGTTGAATGTCCTCTATGTGATGAATGTCTCTTAAATGAACTAAGGAATGTAATGAATTATGTTAGAAAGCATGTAAATTAATGAGTACCTAATATAGAGTGACTTAAGTATTCCTTAGTTAAAGTGTGAAGAGGGAATAAGAGATGATCTATTCATGTCTTATCTAGAGAAGTCTTGAGAATGACTCTAGTTAGGAAGTTGGTTGATTAAGTAGACATGATCTAAACATAGGAAGTCTTAAGGATTATTTCGGTAACCTTGAAGAGGGTGTATGGGCGTTCTTTTCTAGGAGTACTTAAGTATGTCTTTTGATAGCCTTGGTTAGGAGAATTTTACATTATACATATTATGTGTTTTGGTGTCTGGTAAGTTTGTATGACTCATTATAAGTAGTCTTGAGGATAATTTAGGCATGCTTAGAGAGGGTGTATGAGTTCTCTCTCTTTGTGTCGCTTAAGTGAGTCTTAGGATAGCTTTTAGTGGAATAATTACATTGTAGAAGGTGTCTTAAATGAAGGTAAGCAACTTCACTGTAACAGTGAAGAAGTTCACTGTACAGTGAGTTGAGGTCACTGTAATGTGTTCCTAAAAATGTCCTAAATTGCTTAAATTATTTCTTATGTGTTTCAAGGTGTTAAATGTTGTTCTTATGATTATATTATGATATTTAAATGAAAAAGATGCATATTTCCAATAAATATCCGTTTTCATAATTTTTATGCATTATACAATACTTAGTACATGTGGTTGTACTAATTCCATGTTTTTATATATCTCTATACTGGTTGGTAGATGAGGAGCATTTGAGAAGCAAGACTTGGATCGTAGCATCGTTCAAGTGAAGTTGAAGTATGTCCTCATTGGACTCGAGGGCATAGATATCTTTTATTGTTCTTATAGAAGTATTGTAATAGACTTAATAGTACTATATTTCTATTGTGTATGGGTCGTGTCCCAAGAACTCTTGTGTCTAAGATTTGATGAGATTGAGACTTAGTATCTCCTATGAGTTTTATATGAAAGAGATTTTAAACACTATGAAAATATTTGTGAAAAGTTTTAATTCCGCACTACTTTTCACTATATATATGCAATGAACGATACAAAAGGGGTTGTAAAAGACCTTCGAGAGGTTGAGTACGCCGTTTGCACTCCAATAGTGTCATATCTTATAGGGTATGGTCTCGGGATGTGACAGTCACAACCCAAACCTACTCGAGAAGTGTCACAATAGACTACAAACCCTTCGGTACCCCTACGGTAGAGTCAACACAGGAGTGTAGGTAAGCTTATCCTTCAACTCTTGGAAGCCTTTCACACAAGCTTTCGACCACTCAAACTTAGCATTCTCTTGAGTTAGGTCCGTCAATGGAGAAGAAATAGAGCAGAATATTTCAATAAATCTCCTATAATAGCCGGATAAACCCAAAAAGCTTATAATATAGGTTGGTGATACAGGTCTAGGCCAATTCTTGACCAAGTCTGTCTTCTTCAGATCAACCTCTATACCCTTGCTTAGCACTACGTGACCTAAGAACGCTACGTATTTCAACCAAAACTCACACCTACTAAATTTTGTAAACAGTTGGTGATCTCTGAGGGTTTGAAATACGATCCTCAAATGGCTGATGTTATGGTCTTTACTCATAGAATATAACAAGATGTCAATGATAAACACAATGATGAACATTTTGAGACATTTTCGGAAAACCCTATACATGAGGTCCATAAATGCCGCTGGGGTATTAGTTTGACCAAACAACATCACAAGAAACTCATAGTTTCCGTACCTTCTTCGAAAAGTCATTTTAGGGATGTCAACCTCTCTCACCCTAAGTTGATGATATCCCGAACGAAGGTCTATCTTTGAAACTTAACTTTCTCCTTGCAATTGGTCAAATAAATCATCAATACTCGGAAGAGGATACTTATTCTTTATAGTGACATTATTCAACTTGCGATAGTCAATACACATCCTAAGGGACCCATTCTTCTATTTCACAAACAATACTGCAGCAACCCATGAAGATATGCTTGGTTGAATAAAACCCTTGTCTAGAAAATCCTTGAGTTGACCTTTCAATTCCTTCAACTCGGCTAGAGACATCTGGTAAGGTGGTATAAATATGAGATTAGTATCCGACAAAAGGTCAATGCCAAATCTATCTCCCGTTTGAGAGGGATTATGGGAAAGTCATTAGGGAAGACATCCTCAAATTCCCTCACTACTGGGATCGACTCTAATGAAGGATCTTTGGATTCCATATCCATGACCTTTAAAATGTGATAAATGTACCCTATTGTGATCATCTTTCTATCCTTAAGGTATGACATAAAAACACCTCTAGGACAAGATTTTCCCCCTTTTCCACTCAACAACAGACTCATTATGGAAATTAAACTTAACTACCCAAGTTCTAAAATCGATTCATGCATAACATGCATGTAACCAATCCATGCAAAAAATTACATAAAAACTAAGCATGCCCAATTCTACCAAATCCATTAGTTTCACACTATGAGACAATGAGATAGGACAACTCCTATAAACTGTCCTTGCTATATCCAAGTCACCAACCAGGGTAGATACCGAAAAAGGTTCATTTAATACATCGGGGAGTGCATCAAATTTCATAGAAACTAAAGTAGTTCTGATAGAAAAAGTAGCACCGGGGTTTAACAATGTATACACATCAATTAAAAATACTTGTTATATACCAGTAACAACATCCGAAGACCCCTCTTGATCACTTTAGGATTGGAGAGAATAAAAGCGGTTCTTTTTAGGAGCATCGGAGTTAGGACCACTTTATTGAGATTAATTATTCTCCCTTCACTGAACCTTCTATATTGGGAAATATATCCTCATATGACTACTCATCCCAAAACTAAAGCAATTATCCGTGCAACCTAGGCACTTGCTTCAATGCCTCTTACAACACTTTGCAAAATTAGATTTCTAAATATGAGAACCAACAACTTTTCCTACTTATGGCTTAGGTTTGGTACCTTATCTTTTTTGATCCTTGGAGCATTGGAAGAATCTTGGTTGGAAAACCTCTACTTAAGCCTGGGCTTATTTTGAGTATGAAGCATACCCTTACAATCACCTCTATCATAGGACCTTGCCTTTTGGCATCCATAGTCTTCTTTCTAAGCCTTGTATCCTCGATTAGTTGATCATATACCATCAAACTATAAATTTCCATATTATCATGAAGCACTACCGTACGACACTCTTCCTCAAAATCGTTGGACACACCCGTCACAAAGTGACTCATTTCATAGTTGTGATTAAACTCCAAAGACGGATCATACTTGGACAACTTATTGAACCTTCTCAATCGAAGTCACCCCTATAGCAAACAAAATCTTATAGATCTATCAAGAATGTCTTGGGGATCGTTATTTACCTTAGACCCAAAAAAGATTCGAAGGTTCATCCTATTGAAGTCCATCAAACGCGAAGCCATTATACTAGAATTTGGAATCACATGGGGACCAACTTCTCAATTACCTTGTGCCATCAAAAAATTATCTTTTGTAGTTATAGCTTGAGCTTCAGTATCCATGACATGAGTCAAGGTTAGGAAAGTCGTCCTTATCTCTTCATCTGTCATAAATAGAGGATTGACGCCTAGAGGAACTTGCACATTTGGAGGAACTAGGTTTCCTTGGGGAGGAACTCTCTCATTTGCAAGCTCATCTTAAACCATTCCTGCAGTTGCTCTTCGAGTTTTCATAGCCTATATCAATAAGAAAAGGAATGTAAGAAAGGAAACATAGAGTTAAGAATCTTAGGAATGACTCAGGAATATCAAATGAAGTTAAAGTTCCTAATAATCACATAGTCTCTCATTCATAAGTGTGGTGCGCTTCACACTAGTTAACAAGACTCTACTAAACGTGATTCATCAAGCATCAATCCTAAAAATTATCCCAATATCTTATGTTCTAATAGCAAGTTTGTCACGACTCGAGAGCACCCCCTAGTTGTAACATAGCGTACTTGATCTCGAAGGAGTCTCATACAAGCCCTTAGCATAATAATACGGAATTTTAAAACTTTTAACAATCAATGTCCTTTCAAAAAAGGAAAATACAGTATTTAGATGTCATATGATTAGTTATCTAAGTACAACATCAGAATCTCAATATTAGTGACCATAGCCCTTTATAAAAGAATGTATCATAATAAGAAGTATAGTAGTAGTCTAATACAATATAGATAGAATATAGTGGTATCATGTTATCCTCAGAACATGAGGACATAAAAAATGGTTTTGGAAAATTCAATCCAAGCCTTCACTTCTCGAAAACAAGAACTACTAGTTGGAACCTACACTTAGTAGATAAATTTGATAAATATGGGTTAGTACAATCAACATCTACTAAGTTTGGACATCATGAAATTAAAAATATTCAAAACGTGCACAAAGGGACCTTTCGTTGAAAACAAGCTATTTCAAGTTAAGACCTATAATGCACGTTCAAGGAATACACAGTCAATCCATACTATAAGTAAAGATAAATTCATGATCATAAATAACTTTATACAGTGCAATTATTAATATACGACATGCTTGAGTTCATTTAACATCACATCATAAAGACACCACCCACAATCCCCTTTCAAGTTGACTTGTGCTGTAACATTCGGAAAATCATACGTTTAATGAAAAGCCCAATAAGTTCTTAACAATGCTTATTACGGGTAAATAGGCATCCCAATGGCCAATATTTAGAAATATTGGGCATATTATAAAATTATGGGCATAGTAGAAAATGTTGGATTAGACTGTGTGAGCCAAATTTTCAAGTGTCTATGAGTTTTTGTAATGAAGGTACCTGCAATGAAGACCCTAAGCTAATTAAAAAGTCGTCTTTACAAATCACATGAACTACTAGGCATCCAAGTGTCAAGCCTAGTACCATAACACATGACCATTTAAAATGATCATGTAGATTAAGCATTGCCCAAGGACATATTGAGGATCCTTGGGACAATAAGTAAACATTCCCAAAAGAACAATAAATAATAGTTAGTTAGGAAAGTACAAGAAACCCATGTGCAAGCACATGGGAGATACGGCCAAAAGGGGACCAACCTAACCGAATTTGGTTAGGGTAGTTAGGGGGAAAAACGTGCACAAAGGATAACTCCATGTGGGGCCTAACTTCTTAACAACCTCTAGGTCATAACTAACTGTACTAACTAGCTAAATAACCTAGGACTAACCGAAATGGACCCATTAGTTAACCCGACAACCTAGGACCAAAACCGGGTTGACACTGACCTATTACTAGTTAAAGAGTAAACCTAGTACCTAACCAAAGATGGTCCAAAAGGTTAGTTATGGTCCTAACAATTTAGGGGTACTTTAGTAATTCCCCTAGGTTATGTAATTAATTAATTTAGAAATTTAATTAATTAATTCAGAAGGGCTAAAACCAAAACTAAAAAGGAAATTTTCAGATTTCAGTTAAGACAAGAAAGGGACAACCTAGTACCTAACCTAGGATGGTCCAAAGAGTTAGTTAAGATCCTAAAGACTTAAGGGTACTTTAATACTTATCCTAGGATACTTAATTAATTAATTTAGCAACTTAATTAATTAATTTAAATGGGAAAAACCGAAATCACAAAACAATTTCCAGATTTCGGTTAAGACAAGAAAAAAGACAACCTAATACCTAACCTAGGATGGTCCAAAGGATTATTTATGGTTATAACGACTTAAGGGTACCTTAGTAATTACCCTAGGTCACTTAATTAATTAAATTATACATTTAATTAATTAAATTCAAGGGGTAAAATCGAAATTCTTATGCTAACCTAGTACAAATCAAGAAACATCCTAGTACTTAACCTAGGATGGTCCTAAAGGGTTGATTATGGTTCTAATGACTTATGGGTACTTTAGTACTTACCCTAGGTACCTAAATTAATTAAATTGAGGATTTAATTAATTAATATAAAGTCAAAATATTGACCAAAACCATAGTCAACACCAATTTCCAGATTTGACTAGGTGTTATGTTCTCCTATGTTTAGTCAACTTAGGAGGGGCGTTTTGGTAATTGGTTAATTAGTTTATTAAATTAACTTATCTAACCTAATTTGTATAATTCAATATCAGTTCTTAAAACTAAAAATCATGTTCAAACTCATAGAAAAGGCGACGCAAAAACAGCAAGCAACGAACGAAAGAAAAATAGAAAATTTATCTATTTCTCTAGGAAGATTTCAAAGTTTCTTCAAGGTTTCGTTCAAGGTGGGATTCGTAGATTAAGTTCTACTTAAGGTATGTGTTTCTATCCTGGACTTCTTTCTCCAAGATAACTTTCTTTCAAATGATTCAAAGATCTTGAAAACTAAAATTGTTTCCCGTCGTTCTTGTCGAACTCCTTTCCCTAGTATCCTTGTTACGATTTCAATGTTGAACAAGTTAGAAATCATGTTGTTGGTATGTGGTGTTGGCTGATCTTAATGTGTATGGTTTTTGATTAAATAATGATTTAATGAACCTATTAATTGGACTCGTTTGATGCGAAGTGTTATTATGTGAATTAAAAGAATGATACTATGTTAAAGATATGTCCGAAAATGTTATGTATGAAGAAGTTACGGTCTGTTGTGCGTACTTGATGTTAATATGACGTTATGAAGATGATATATTCATGAAATTCTAATATGATGCTGTCCAAGATGTTTAAAAACGTTATGCCTAAAGTTATGTTATAAGGTTGGCTAAAAAGATCTCCATGAAATCATAATTAGAGTGAATGTTTCGCTTATGCCAATAAAATGAATAACAGAACATTGTTCAAAATTTAAATGGAATTGGCTATAATGTAATCTCTAAATAATTGAAATATTGGCTAATGAACAATATTTATATATACCAAACTAAGCATGAACGAATGTAAAATTGGCTTATGCCAACAAAGATGGTTATGCAATCCTTACCCAATTGTTTATGCCAATACTAATCATATGCCAATCTTGTGTAGCCAAAATAATGAAATGACATCTCCATTAGTTCTAAAGTAATTCACTGAATCCATACCCAAGGGCATGCCATTCATTGGGACAACTCCCAACATGCTCTAAAAGAATGACATATAAACTTATGAAACTCATTAAATGAATTGCTCATCGTCCATAAATGATGATATGAATCTACTACACTAAGGTAAGTAAGTAACGTGAGTTATAACTTAATTAAATGGACCAGAATGGGGTGTTAAAGGAAGTGATACAAGTCTCACTTACACCTAAGCTACTATGTTAAAAGAATACTCACGTTTGAAGGTGTTAGAATGTGTGAGACCAGCCTCATTAACACCAAAGGATGATATGTAAAGAAAATTCACATTTCATCAATGTAAAGTAAGGATGACCAGTCATCAATAGAGTAAGTAAATCTCAATCTAAAAGCAAGCCTCCATTATGCTTGAGTCAACACTAAAAGATAAAGAAGAAATGAACATTCACGTAATGAGGTGGGTAATTATGTTAATCTATGATGCTAATGAAAATGGTGACAACATGATAAGAGGCTAAGATGAAAGGTGAGACAAGTCTCAACCAAACCTAAGTAAAGGTCACTAAAAGTACTCACCTAAGAGATTGTTGAATATCAAGAGACAAGTCTCAATCCTCTATATGTAAGTGTAAGGACAATTCACACTTAATACTAATGATGAGATGAGAAATAATCTAATGAGCAATGATGCCCTCATGCTAGAAGCCAACTTCTATGATGTGTGAGATGAATGTAATGGAACTTTATACTGAGCACCGATAGGCTAGCTATGTGTCGCGATTCCTTCTTTCGGGAAGGCAGAGGTTCGTGTAAATCTCATCAGATGAGACTGTCCGTTTAGGCGGGTATGGGTCTCCTTATATCTCCTAGTCTTTGAACCTATGCTGCCAACATAGGGTTCTAGCACGGTTCAATTCCCTATATATGCTAGCATGTTTTAGTTTCACCTTGGCCAGTGACTCCACCTCTTTTCGGTGTGGGGAAGACACCGGATTTCATGATGCTCAGATGATCTATGTCGGTTAAGGTTGGAGTTCCTAAAAGTATGAAAGATAATGAAATGAATGATATGGAAGGTGTTTGTGCAAGACAATCAGGAGGTGAAATCACATTCAAGTAATGACAATAGGTCATTCTTGGTCATTGCATTTCATGATCCCGATAAGAGTCTTAAACTTAATCCTAGGTATAGCTGGTGTTTACATCAGCCTACGAATGCATGAAATGAATAATGTGAAGTACGAATGAACGAATGAAGCAGACTCCGTGTTTGTTAAAGAAGGCCCTCGGGTTGAGGTCCCATATATTGGGCCCTCACTTCAGATGTCTTAATGCTACATCAACGATTGCAAGGTCTCGTGTATATGAAATGTATAATATATAAAACATGATAGTAATGAAATCAATGGCATGATCAATAGATAATTGCTTATGAAAGGTAATGAATATATAGTGTAAAGAATGACTCACTATAAGGTAGGGAAACCATTCATTAGTCCTTGGGTTACTTACACCGATTCATTCTGGGTATGGGACTACAATGAATCATTGCACTTGTAAGTAAAACATAGGACCAAAAGAATTATTCAACTACACAACAAGAAGAAGACAAAGACTGAAAAATAATCTAAGTGTACAAAGAGGAGCTCTCGGCCTAAGAGGATCAAAATCTCAAATCTTTGCCCGAGTTGTTCTAAAATTATGTTGATGATACTACTGTCTTGTAATCATATAGAAAATGAGTTGTGTGCTTTTAATACATTAAAATACATCATATTCATACCACAATTCACAACTAACTATTTAGGAAAGTCTAGTGACTAGGGTTTCCAGAAATAGCATGTTGTTTAGGAAGAGCTTTCTTTGATTATGCATAGCCCTATGTGTATCTGTGCATACACCCATACTTAGTACAAGTGGTGTACTAACCCCTACTATTTACTATATTATAGATGCATGTTAAGGGACAAATTGACGACTCTTGCAACGGTTTGGACATCAGCGTTTCTCCAGACCATTTGGTAGGTCCTCTTGATTTCGAGGATACTATAGTTTTAGTCTAACCTTAGTTTTAGATAAAGCTAGTGGATGTTGTCCCTAGCGTTTCTTTCGTACTTTCATTTTGAAGATTTTGTAATAAGGCCGTGTTTGGCAAACATATATATGATATATTCTTATTCTGTTTCGAATTGATTCTTATGATAGATGGTTGTTACATTTATGTTGAGCTTAGTATATGATAAATTCATGAAATAACTATATGAAGTCTATGTATACTTCATACGTTTACAAGTTTTAAATTTTCCGCAAATTTAACTAGATGATTGTGATGAATGCACGATGAGTCTTGTCTGCGACCGCTGAGAGGTCAACGACGCCGGTGGCAATTCAAATTCCAGAATCTAGGTCATTACATGTGCAATGTACATAAGAAGTCCTATACCCCAACATGTACTAAGCAAAACCACCAAGAGGTCACAAGTGTAGTAACATACATCATTACCATAATACTAAGTGAAATAAACTTTAACATCATTAATGAGTTGTCATACATAAAGGACTCACACAAGAACTCCTCTTAAGACCCACTTCTACAACGCATAGGTATAGTACCATACTCAAACCCTTTACCAAGTAGCATCCCTCAAGAATCCCTAGTTAGAGTTTATGTTCTCATCTCATTTAATATTCTTAAGCCTTTGGGTGATTTTGCCATAAGAGACATAGACTCTGTGAGTTGCACGGAATATGATGTTCAATCTCCATGACGATAAGATGGTGTTTTATTTGCCTAAGGTGAAACTAACATGATAACATCTAGGTGGATCAACTATGTAAAACATATCTTGACACATAGTTAAGGAATAAGGAGATTGCTTCTAGAAACACGGACTTGATAACCGCAGAAGATTTCTATATCAGAGACAACACATACATTGGTAACCCAGACATCCTAAACTAAAAAAGGAACCCATGTGGGAGGCCGCACTTTATTTAAGATTTTTTTATAAAGAATTTCTTAGCGATTCAACCCCTCATTTATCATATAGCTCATGGATTTGAAAGATGATAACAACATTTCATCATTCAACTTACAACATGTGAGAATGTATCTGTCATATGATAGTCATATAGTGTTCATGAGAATTGCAATCTATTAAACATAACAACACCTCCATAATCATCTCAGATTGTTCATATCAAAGCATTCTTGATCATAACTAGGCTTATAGGTAATAGGAAATCACAATTCAACTCAACAATACATAAGTCAAGTAAACACCTCCACCATAAGTGGATCAACAATTCAATATAAGCATACTCATAAAATTGAAAGCCCTTACTCATAACCTTCAAGGTTTCCTTCAAGATTCAACTGAAACTTCCTGATATTTATTCATCATGTAGGATAACATCATAATCCAATAATGAATTACATAGAATTAAACTAGATTCTCATTCTTTATTCATCAATCAAAGCATAATAGGGTTTATATTTAGTAAAGAAGGAAGATTCATGGGTCTTGTGGGAATTAATTAAAAAACCATAAGAATTAATTGAATTCATCCATAAACATCCATATATAATCATAAATAAACAATTTAGAACAATGGAAAGAAGTTTAGAAGGAGACTCAGGAAATTGGGTAAGAACGTAGAAGTTGGCGAACTTTGAAATACAATTTTTAGAGAACCTCTTGGCGAAAACATCTCAAGAGTGAAGATCTTCCATACCATAGTTAAATCCTTGGGAATTGATCAAGAAAAGTTGAGTTCTTGGTGCCCAAGTTAAATCGTAGTCTTTTTCTTCAATTGTGTTCTTACAAAGAGGATTTAGAGACAAGTGGGAGGTTTGTGATTCTTAATTTGGTGTTTGTGAATAATAGGCAAAACATGTTACTTTATAACAAAATATAATAAATGTACTACCCTCAGAAATACCCAAAAGACCCGACTTAATTTGGCCTAAAAAACAAAAGTCCCCAAAACACCACATTTTAATGGTCCCTATTAGGGATCACGACCAACAAGACGGGCATGAAGATGCACCACAGGACACGATGTTTCCCGTGGTGTATAAGGCTATGTCTAACTTTTGGTGGCCAAGGCAAGAACAAGGAGCCTTGCACAATCTGTGGTTAGGACCACGGTACATGATGGTGTCCTTGGTCATGCATAGGTCTCGTGGGAGCATGGCCTTCAAGCCTTTGTGCAAAGTAACCTTCACGAGCAACCCATCTCCCTCATAAAGTGCACTACGGCCCATACTGGGGCACGTGGTGCCTTAGTTAGTAGCTACACAAAACTACCCCAACTCTTAAAAGTCGAGGGAGTCTCACACCCATTTCAAGAGTCGTGAAATAGACCATGACTCATGGTCCACCTCATGAAGGGTGGAGCAGTAGAAAATTGCTTAGGGGATCATTGGCTTGTTGGCCTTGTCGTTGCCCCTTGGCCATGGCTCTTGTCTCTTTTGCCTTGACCTTCATAACCCCATTTCAACCGCAATTGATATACTAATTATCCGGAGATTCATTTTATCAATTTTATTTGTACGTTTAGGCTCTAGCTTAACCTAGCATTTTCCAGAGTGTTACAACTACTTATCTCAAGTTGTGATAGGAGTAAACGGAAACAAATGAGGATATAGGGACATCATATTAGCCTCGGCCTCCCATGTATCACCCTCAACTAACTGATTCCTCCCTAAAATAATTATAGAAGCTATATCTCTTCATAAGAAAGGTTCTAATCAACTTCCAGTTCTTCTAAGGGAATGATGGATACCGGATCAGCAATACACTTCTTAAGCATAGAAACATGAAATATCATATGAACCATGGCCAACTCATTTGGAAACTCTAACTCATAAGCAACTTTCCCAACACATTTCAAGATTTGATATGGGCCAACATACGGAGACTAAGTTTCCATTTCTTGAAAAACCTCATCTCACCCTTCATAGGTGAGATTTTCAATTAGACCGAATCATTAACATCAAATTATACATCCCTTCTTCTAACATTGTCTTATAAGTTTTGCCGACTTTGGGCTATCCTCGACCTCTATCTAATGAGTCGGACATTCTCAATAATTCATAAACTAATTCGGGACCAATTAGAGAAATTTCACCTACTTCAAACAAACCAACCGGAGATCTACATCTCCTAAAATATAAGGCTTCAAAAGGAGGCATGGCAATACTTGAGTGGTAACTATATTTATAGGTAAACTCAAATAACGGTAAATTGTCATCCAATTACCTTTGGAGTCTATAACACATGACCTCAACATATATTCTATGGTTTGGATTGAACGTTCCGCTTGATCATCGGTTTAGGGATGAAAAGTCGTGCTAACCTTAACCTTAATAACAATAACTTTTTAGAATGCCTTCAAAATGTGTGAAGTAAATTGAGTACCCCGATTCGATATAATAAATAAACGAACCCCATGAAACTTCACTATCTCATTGAGGTACAATTTAGCATAGTCTTCCGCTGAAAATGAAACTTGACTAGAACAAAGTGGAATGATTTTGTAATTCTATCAATAATGACCAAAATAGAATCATGTTGCCTTCGAGTATGAGGAAAACCTAGAATACAATCCATATTCTCATCCTACCACTTCAAAGTGGGAATATCTATATATTTTGAAAAGCTTACGAGTCTTTGGTGTTACGCTTTAACTCGTTGATAATTTAGACTTTTGGCCATCGAACCCGTTATATGCTTCTTCACACCATTCCACCAATAGACTTCCCATAGATCACGGTACATCTTGGTGGCTCCCGGATGAATAGAATACCTAGAACCATAAGCCTCTTCTAGGATGTTTTCTCTCAATCCATCAATATTCTTAAAACATAACTGACTTTGGTTCATAAGTACCTCATCTCCCCCTTGGGAGAAATCCTCAAAAGACTTATTGAGTATCGATTCATTCAACTCAACTCATACCAGATCACAGTCTTGCTTGGACTTAACATCCATCACAAATGATGATTTGGAACCATTATGAACCGTGACACCACCCTTGGTGATATCCACTAGTTGAACACCTAACTTGGTCAACCTATGCACATCACAAACTAACTCTTTCATCATATCCTCTACATTGACCACACTACCCATGGACAATCGATTAAGGGCATCCACAACTACATTGGCTTTGTCGGGGTGGTAAAGGAAACTCATATCATAACCCTTAAAAAGTTCTAACCACCTTCTATGTCGGAGATTCAAGTCTTATTGATTAAACACGTATTGAAGACTCTTGTGATTGGTGAACACATCAACATGCACTCCATATAGATAATGCCTCCATATTTTTAAGGCGAATACTACCGCTGCTAATTCGAGGTCATGGGTTGGATGATTCTTTTCATGTATCTTGAGTTTCCTTGAAGCAAGGGAATTAACTAGACCATGTTGAATTAGGACAAATCAAAAACTCATACGAGAGGCGTGAAAATACACAAGAAAATCCATTTGTTTCCTTCGATAAAGTCAACACCAAAGCGAAACTAAGTTTATCATTGGACTCCTGGAAGTTTTTCTCATAAGTCTCCGACCACACGAACGTAGATTTCATTTGAGTCAAAGACATTAACAAAGAAGCAATGAAGGAAAACCTCTAAACAAATATCATGTAGTAATTGGACAAACCCAAAAAGCTTCTAATATATATAGGAGTAAGAGGTTTAGACTAACTCTTGACCACATCCTTCTTCTTAGGGTCCACCTCAATACCCTTGCTCAACACAATATGAACAAGAAAGGCTACATGCCTTAGAAAAAACTCACACTTACTAAACTTCAGATATAATTGTTGGTCTTTTAGGATTTGGAATACAATCTTCAAATGTCCCATATGCTCATTTCCACTCGTTGAATAAATTAAGATATCATCAATAAATACGATCACACAAACACATCTTGATGGTGTCTAAGCACTCTATTCATTATGTCCATAAAAGCCACCAGGGCATTTGTGTCACAACCCGACACCATACCCTAGAAGATAGGGTGCAATCTTTGATTGCGACCGGCGTCGTCGAACTCTCAGAGTTCTAAGACAAACCTCATTCATATCATTCATTGCATATACATAGTGAAAAGTAGTGCCGAATTAAAACTTTTCACTAAAACATAATATAGTCTTTAAAACTCTTTCATATAAAACTAATAGAAATGCTAAGTCTCAATCTCATCATCTTAAGACACAAGAGTACTTTAATACGAAAATAGAAATAACATAGTCTTATTACAATACTTCATAAAAGAAACATAAGATGACATATATATGCCCTCGATACAAATGAGGAATACTTCAATTCTTCTACTCGGACGATTCTTCTAAGCCCAAGTCTTCTTCTCCAAAAGCTCCTTACCTACCAAGGACAATAGATAGAAAATAAAGCATGGAATTAGTACAACCACATGTACTAAGTATGGCTATATGCATAAAATCATGAAAATGGACTTTATTGGAAATATGCATCTTTTCATTTAGAAATCATAGATTAAACATAAGAACATCATTTAGCAATTCAGAAACACATAAGATAACATTTAATCGAAAATAACATTTAAAAGCTTACTTTATAGTGAAGTACAAACCTTCCCTTTTAACATCTTCTAGCATGTAATTCCCTCACTTAAAGTCATGCTAAGATTCACTTAAGTTACACAAAGAGAGACCTCCCATACACCCTCTCTAGATGTGCCTAAACGATCCTTAGGATTACCTACAATGAGTCACATACATACTTAGAAAACAATCATAAACATCAAGGTAAGATTCATCTACCAAAGGTCAATTCCAAGGTTCACTTGAGTGAGTGTGGAGCGACCGCCCATACAATCTCTATCACACACACACAAGTGATCCAATAGACTTCCTCAAATAGAATCATTCTCACTAAACACACCTACACTTAGATTAGAAGACATTCTCCTTCCAAAGCCTATCAAAAGACCTACTTAAGTAAATCAAGAAGATATGTCCATAGTACAATGACCTCTCCAATATTACCTAAATATCCCTTAAGACTTTCTAAGGTTTAGATCATGTCAACAAGATTAACCAACTTCCCTAACTAGAGTCATCCTCAAGACTTCCAAAGATAAGACATGAAGAGACCATCCTTTCATGCCCTCCTCACACTTTAGCTAAGGAATGCTTAAGTCACTTTAGATTAGGTACTCAACCATTTACATTGTTACTAACATAGGTCATTAGTTCATTAGTTCATTAAGACTCATACATCACATAAGACACTCACATAAAGCATCACATAAGACACTCACATAATGGATCACATAATGGTCTTTGGACAAGCCCTAGGAACTCCACATAACACCTTCAAAGTCTTTTGTGCAATGTCAAGATAGCGTCCCATACCACCACCTAAACCTCATAAACTTATCTAATGCTAATAGGTATTCCACATGATGAGAATAGGCAATAACAAACATAGACCATGGTAGCAAGACATGGAATCCGAAGTTCTATCCTACTTCGATGAGGTTGTTCTACTTGCCAATGGTAGAACTTGGACACATCCCATGTAGGCACATGGTTAAGGAATATGAAGGGCGTATTAAGCATTCAGTCTGTTCTTTAACTAAATCCGCTTAACCCTACTCATACTCACTCGGTGCTAGCCTTTATTCTCATAGATTAGTTCACATTAAGGTTCATATAATTAGGTCTCTTATCTAGTTCATGACCCCATTACATTCACCCTACCAAAGCAAGTTCCACTAGGGCATATCTCACTTTAGCGACAAGAAGCTTATAGCGATTTTCCTAAGGTATGATATGATGCCGTTCCAGCCAACCATCCCTAAGTCCATCACTCATAACATGAAGGATACCATTACGGATAACTACTTCACAATTCATAACCTCGCCACTAAGTTCAAGGTTCCGCATAACATTGACCTTCTTATCATTAAGGACTCAATTATATTTATTTATTCAAGACTAAGAGTTATAACACCCTATATCAAGACATCACATATCCATAATCATATATACATCAAGTAAGAGATACAAGTCAACCAAGACAAGACATCAAATACTTCACTTTTAACACATAATACAAGCCATTCTAGAAACACTTCTAAAACAACCTAACATCTTCAAGTCATCATATATATCCTCATAACATCATTAATATACTCCACAAAGACTCATAAAGTCAAGTATGAATAACCAAGACTTAACCTAACACTATACTCATAATGTCAACTAAAAGTCTAACATGATCACTTAAGGCAACATAACAAGAAGAATACATACATGACTATATAACTTCACATGTAGATAAATAATATCATACTCACATCATCAAATACACAAATAGCCACATAACTTCAAGTAGTTACCAACAAGGCCATGCTCATAATATTACATAAAGTAACGCCGACAAGGCCACATCAATTGCAAATTAAACACATAACACCGCCACCATAAGTGGACCATACCAATCACAATAATATCGAAGTATAATTAATATCAAATTAAGGAAAATGGGGTAGCATACCTTCATACCCATATCCACACTTTAATTCAATGCCAATTCAACCAATTCAACATCACAAGGCCCTTACCCATGGCCATGAACAATAATTCAAAACAATAACCATAAAAATCAATGAATCTACATCAATTCAATCTAGGTTTAACAATCTAAGATCAATTATATATCAATTGAGCACAATTCTTATATCATTAGAAAGCCCATAAAAAATTACACAACAATTCATCAACATTAGATTAATATCAAGTTACCCAAAAAGTAGTCAAAAATAGGGTTCATCAATTCACATGGGTTGATAGGTAATTTATGTTTAAATCATCAATACAATATCAATTAGATCATAATTCAATATTTAGAAATCATTTATGCAAGAACCCATGGTAGAATCCCGAAATTGGACAATTCACTTTAGAAAACTTTGAAAAACACTTTGAGGATTGGGCTCCTTGATGAAATAAGTTTCAAGGATCAAAAGCCATACCTCAAGGATGATAATTCTTCACTTTGATGAAGAATTTCCACACAAGAAGCCCTCACCAAGCTGCCTCTTCAATGGAGTCTTCAATGGAGGTTTTGGGATTTCTAAGGGACTTTGGGGTTTTGATTTTAGAAGAATCATGAAGTCTCTAGGGTCTTAACCACTTAAATAGTTAATTAAAATACCCATAAGACCCCTAAACAACCTCCTAAACTCTTATTTGGAATTGGGGTGAATTGGTAACTTGGCAGAAAATCTGCGCACAGGGACTTGGCTGCGACGACTGGCTTGTGACGGGGCGTCACGGGTGCAACGGCCCGTCATGGCCATACGTTGCAAGCTCCTGTGGCTTGACAAGGGTTCAATCTACACCCTTGGACAAGTCCCCCATGATGAAAACCTTGTGACGGGGCGTCACAGCCATGACTGGCCGTTGACAGCTCCGTCGCCAAGGCTGCCTGGGACGGTCTGCCATCAGGTTTTGGGTCCCTTCCTCAAGGACCCTTTGATGGTCCTTGGGGATAATTTCCTGGACTTTACCAACCCAAATACGATCGTCTATGAGTTTAACACCTCTCACATGAATTTCAACCAAAACGAACACATAAAACTCGACGAAACACACCTAAACTTACAAGGTCGGCTCAAGGCATATCTTTCGAATGCCTTGGACGTTCTTTGTCGTTTGACCTCTAAACTTCACGAAACTTTAACCACTGCCTATACATGCTATATTAAATCTATTAATAACCTTAAAACACCATGAAACACACATAAACACATAGAACCACATAAGAGACATTCAGATGACTTTGTCGTCAAACGTCTTAGTCGTCCCTTGACGTTTGACTTCCAACACCTCTAATACTTTAAATACTGCCTATATACAACATATTAAACATATTTAGGACCTTATAACACTAAGACCAACATGGTAGGATCTAGAACACCTAAGCTACTTTCAAGGTCTTACAATCTCCCCCACTTGGACAACATTCGTCCTCGAATGACATTTGCCACTCTCCGAACACTTCCAAGATAAGAGATTCAACTAGCAAAACATAACCAAACCATACAACACACTATCAAGAAGAAATCATCAACTTCATATAATCAAGAGATTCACAACACAACAAGAAACTAGAAAACAATTCTATAACTCGTTATGCTAAAAAACTCACATGCTTCAATCCAAATGGCAAAATCTCATTTTATATTCACCATCATACTCATATACATCAGTTCTAACCACATAACAAGAATTTATGACCAAAGAATCAATTATTCATTTTTACAAAAATTTAACAGTGAGCAGTGTATCCATCTACAGTGATTTCAGCAACTTTTCCAAAAATGCAATCTTTAGGAAATTCTCTATATAAACATGCTAATATGCAATATAACATCATGTAAACACATCATACAACATGCTCAAAGCTTCATAAAACACATAATGCAAGAAGTAAATGAAATTCAATTTCAACCAAACTCCTAAACATCATGCACATGCAACAATTCAAGACCTTCTATCCCATCTACAAACCATACTCCCCCACTTAGAAGGAACTCATACTATCAAAAGAGAAACAAGAACTTACCAACATCATCATCACCATCACCCGACTTCTCAATTCTAGTATGGAGTGAATAGAAACCCCTCTTAGTTGGAGCATCATCATTTGGAACACTAGGCTCAACTCTCTTGCCCTCCTTCCTAGAAGCATTGTTTTGACAATCTCTCACTTTGTGCCCATCCTTTCCACAACCAATGCAACTACCGGTACCCAATAGACACTCACCATAGTGACTCTTGCCACAATTTTCACAAGTAGGCTTGCTATCCTTAGAAACACCTCCTTTCTCAAACTTCTTCCTAGGAACTCTAGGTACATCTTGAGATTGAACTCTTTTCTTGAACCTAGGTTGCACTTGGTCACCAGTAATACCCCTTTTCAAACTTCTAGCCATCCTTCTAAGTTTAGACTCCTCAATAGATTGTGCGTACACCATGAGTCTAGATAGGGTCATATTATCATGAAGCATAGCGGTACGACATTCTTCCTTCACCATACCGGCAACTCTGGTACAAAAGCGACTCATTTCATCTCTTGGATTGGACACAAGAGAAGGAGCATACCTAGACAATGTCGAGAATATCAAAGAGTACTCCTCAACACTCATATTACCTTGCTTGAGATTAATAAACTCCTCCACCTTGACTTCTCTTCTCTCTCGGGGAAAGTACTTGCCAAGAAAAGCTCCCTTAAACTCTTCCCACTCAATAGGACATGAATCTTCCGGCCTATTGTCCTTCCATTGAGTATACCAAATTTGAGACACATCTCTCAATTGATAAGAAGCCAACTCCGCCTTCTCCCTAGATGTAACCCCCATAGCACTCAAAACTTTGTACACACCATCAAGAAACTCTTGGGGATCCTTATTTACCTTAGAGCCCAGAAAGATAGGAGGATTCATCCTCACAAAGTCTCTCAACCTAGAAGTCATAGTGCTCTCCATAACCCTAGGCACCATACTTAAATTGATTTGAGTAGTTACGGCTTGAGCTAAAGCCATCAAAGCCTCTCCAATTACCCTATTAGACAACTCCGGTACCTCATCACCTCCTCTTACATGAGGAACATGATCACCTTGGGGTGGCACTTGATCACCTTGCCCATCTTGGACACCTTGCTCATCTTGAAAAACTTGGGGAAGAACTTCCTCATTCACCCTCTCCTCTTCCAACCTTCTAGCGGCCATCCTCCTAGTAAACACAAGGAAACTCATAAGAAGGATAATCATAACATTTACTCTACAATACGATATAGGAGTAGAAAATAAGGGAAACTCTATCGTCCTATAGCCTCTCGCCCATAGATGTGTCGCGACTCACACCGATGGTCAAGACTCTACTAGACGTGACTTGATGAGTTTTTGATACCTAATACTACTTTCACCAACCTATGCTCTGATACCAACTTTGTCACAACCCGAGACCATACCCTAGAAGATAGGGTGCAATCTTGGATTGCGACCGGCGTCATCGAACTCTCATAGTTCTAAGAAAATCCTCATTCATATCATTCATTGCATATACATAGTGAAAAGTAGTGCGGAATTAAAACTTTTCACTAAAACATAATATAGTCTTTAAAACTCTTTCATATAAAACTAATAGAAATGCTAAGTCTCAATCTCATCATCTTAAGACACAAGAGTACATTAATACGAAAATAGAAATAACATAGTCTTATTACAATACTTCATAAAAGAAACATAAGATGACATATATATGCCCTCGATACAAATGAGGACATACTTCAATTCTTCTACTCGGACGATTCTTCTAAGCCCAAGTCTTTTTCTCCAAAAGCTCCTTACCTACCAAGGACTATCGATAGAAAATAAAGCATGGAATTAGTACAACCACATGTACTAAGTATGGCTATATGCATAAAATCATGAAAATGGACTTTATTGGAAATATGCATCTTTTCATTTAGAAATCATAGATTAAACATAAGAATATCATTTAGCAATTAAGAAACACATAAGATAACATTTAATCGAAAATAACATTTAAAAGCTCACTTTACAGTGAGTTCACTTCACTGTACAGTTAAGTCCCTTCACTGTTATAGTGAAGTCCAAACCTTCCCTTTTAACATCTTCTAGCATGTAATTCCCTCACTTAAAGTCATCCTAAGATTCACTTAAGTCACACAAAGAGAGACAAGCCCATACACCCTCTCTAGATGTGCCTAAATGACCCTTAGGATTAGCTACAATGAGTCACATACATACTTAGAAAACAATCATAAACATCAAGGTAAGATTCATCTACCAAAGGTCAATTCCAAGGTTCACTTGAGTGAGTGTGGAGCGACCGCCCATACAATCTCTATCACACACACACAAGAGATCCTATAGACTTTCTCAAATAGAATCATTCTCACTAAACACACCTACACTTAGATTAGAAGACATTCTCCTTCCAAAACCTATCAAAAGACCTGCTTAACTAAATCAAGAAGATATGTCCATAGTACAATGACCTCTCCAATATTACCTAAATAGCCCTTGAGACTTTCTAAGGTTTACATCATGTCAACAAGATTAACCAACTTGCCTAACTAGAGTCATCCTCAAGACTTCCAAAGATAAGACATGAAGAGACCATCCTTTCATGCCCTCCTCACACTTTATCTAAGGAATGCTTAAGTCACTTTAGATTAGGTACTCAACCATTTACATAGTTGCTAACATAGGTCATTAGTTCATTAGTTCATTAAGACTCATACATCACATAAGACACTCACATAAAGCATCACATAAGACACTCACATAATGGATCACATAATGGTCTTTGGACAAGACCTAGGAACTCCACATAACACCTTCAAAGTCTATTGTGCAATGTCAAGATAGCGTCCCATACCACCACCTAAACCTCATAAACTTATCTAATGCTAATAGGTATTCCACATGATGACAATAGGCAATAACCGACATAGACCATGGTAGCAAGACATGGAATCCGAAGTTCTATCCTACTTCGATGAGGTTGTTCTACTTGCCAATGGTAGAACTAGGACATATCCCATGTAGGCACATGGTTAAGGAATATGAAGGGCGTATTATGCATTAAGTCTATTCTTTAACTAAATCCGCTTAACCCTACTCATACTCACTCGGTGCTAGCCTTTGTTCTTATATATTAGTTCACATTAAGGTTCATATAATTAGGTCTCTTATCTAGTTCATGACCCCATTACATTCACCCTACCAAAGCAAGTTCCACTAGGGCATATCTCACTTTAGCGACAAGAAGCTCATAGCGATTTTCCTAAGGTATGATATGATGCCGTTCCAGCCAACCATCCCTAAGTCCATCACTCATAACATGAAGGATACTATTACGGCTAACTACTTTACAATTCATAACCTCGCCAGTAAGTTCAACGTTCCACATAACATTGACCTTCTTATCATTAAGGCCTCAATTATATTTATTTAATCAAGACTAAGAGTTATAAAACACTATATCAATACATCACATATCCATAATCATATATACATCAAGTAAGAGATACAAGTCAACCAAGACAAGACATCACATACTTCACTTTTAACACATAATACAAGCCATTCTAGAAACACTTCTAAAACAACCTAACATCTTCAAGTCATCCTATATATCATCATAACATCATTAATATACTCCACATAGACTCATAAAGTCAAGTATGAATAACCAAGACTTAACCTAACACTATACTCATAATGTCAAGTAAAAGTCTAACATGATCACCTAAGGCAACATAACTAGAAGAATACATACATGACTATATAACTTCACATGTAGATAAGTAATATCATACTCACATCCTCAACTACACAAATAGCCACATAACTTGAAGTAGTTACCAACAAGGCCATGCTCATAATATTGCATAAAGTAACACCGACAAGGCCACATCAATTTCAAATTAAACACATAACACCGCCACCATAAGTGGTCCATACCAATCACAATAATATCGAAGTATAATTAATATCAAATTAAGGAAACCTGGGCAGCATACCTTCATACCCATATCCACACTTCAATTCAATGCCAATTCAACCAATTGAACATCACAAGGCCCTTACACATGGCCATGAACAATAATTCAAAATAATAACCATAAAACTCAATGAATCTACATCAATTCAATCTAGGTTTAAAATCTAAGATCAATTATATATCAATTGAACACAATTCTTATATCATTAGAAAGCCCATAAGAAACTACACAACAATTCATCAACATTAGCTTAATATCAAGTAACCCAAAAAGTAGTCAAAACTAGGGTTAATCAATTCACATGGGTTCATAGGTAATTTATGTTGAAATCATCAATACAATATCAATTAGATGATAATTCAATGTTTAGAAATCATTTATGCAAGAACCCATGGTAGAATCCCGAAATTGGACAATTCACTTTAGAAAACTTTGTAAAACACTTTGAGGATTGGGCTCCTTGATGAAATAAGTTTCAAGGATCAAAAGTCATACCTCAAGGATGATAATTTTTTGACTTTGATGAAGAATTTCCACAAGAACCCCTCACCAAGCTGCCTCTTCAATGGAGTCTTCAATGGAGGTTTTGGGATTTCTAAGGGACTTTGGGGTTTTGATTTTAGAAGAATCATGAAGTCTCTAGGGTCTTAACAACTTAAATAGTTAATTAAAATACCCATAAGACCCCTAAACAACCGACTAAAATCTTATTTAGACGTGGGGTGAATTTACCAATTCATCCCTAACTTGGCAGAAAATCTGCGCACAGGGACTTGGCTGCGATGACTGGCTTGTGACGGGGCGTCACGGGTGCGACGGCCCGTCATGTCCATCCGTTGCAAGCTACTGTGGCTTGACAAGGGTTACCCCTATACCCTTGGACAAGGACCCCATGACGAAACCCTTGTGACGGGGCGTCACATCCATGACTGGACGTTGACAGCTCTGTCGCCAAGGCTGCCTGGGATGGCCTGCCATCAGGTTTTGGGTCCTTTCCTCAAGGACCCTTTGACGGTCCTTGGGGATAATTTCCCGGACGTTTACAACCCAAATACAATTGTCTATGAGTTTAACACCTCTCACATGAATTTCAACCAAAACGAACACATAAAACTCGACGAAACACACCTAAACGTACAAGGTCGGCTCAAGGCATATCTTTCGAATGCCTTGGAAGTTCTTTGTCGTTTGACCTCCAAACTTCACGAAACTTTAACCACTAACTATACATGCTATATTAAATCTATTATGAACTTTAAAACACCATGAAACACATATAAACACATAGAACCACATTAGAGACATTTAGATGACTTAGTCGTCAAACGTCTTAGTCGTCCCTTGACGTTTGACTTCCATCACCTCTAATACTTTAGCTACTGCCTATATACAACGTATAAACATATTTAGGACCTTATAACAGTAAGACCAACATGTTAGGCTCTAGAACACCTAAGCTATTTTCAAGGTCTTACAATTTGTCAACCCAAATAAGACAACCACAAATTCATAGTGACTATATTTTGTCCCAAAAGAATTTTTGGGAATGTCAACCCCTCTCACCCTTAGTTGATGGTAATCCGAAAAAAGATCTATTTTGGAGACATAGTTATACCTTGGAGTTGATCAAAGAAGTCATAAATTTATTTAAGGGGATACTTATTCTTTATGGACACTTTGTTTAATTGGCGATAGTGGATGCACATTCTAAGAGACCCCTACTTCTACTGAAAAAAAATATCGGAGCACCCCATGGAGAGATACTAGGTTGATAAAGCCCTTGTATAATATATCCTTTAGTTGCACCTTCAATTCTTCTAGATCGGCCGGAGCCATTCTATAATGAGGAATTGAGATACATTGCATTTCTTGTAAAATATCAATGCCGAATTCTATTTCCTTTCGGCATGAATACCGGTTAGGTGGTCAGGAAAAACTTTCGAAAACTCATTATCGACTGTAAACGACTCTAGAGAAGGTGTTTCAGACTCCATATCCATAACCCCTAACAAGATGGTAAATACAACCTTTGGAGATCATCTTCCCAGCATTGAGGCAAGAGAAAAATTGACCTCTTGGAATAGAATTGCACCCCTTCTACTCTAAAATAGACTTATCTGAAAATTCGTATTTAACAACCCTAGTCCTACCATCAATAAAGGCATAACATGCATGCAACCAATCAATACCCCAAATCACATCACAATCTAACATATCAAGCTCCACAAAATCAACCAAGGTAAATTTTTTCGACAAAGAAATAGGACAAATTCTATAGACTCTTTTTGCCACTACCGAGTCACCAACCAGGGTAGAAATCGAAAAAGTCTCTATTAATACTTCGAGGAGTATTTCAAATTTCATTCCCACAAGTAGCTTTACAAAGGAAAAGGTGGAACCGGGATCTAACAATGAATATACATCAATGGAAAAGACATGTAACATACGGGTTACTACATCCAGGGATCTCTATTGGTCACCTCGAGATTGAAGAGAATAGAACCAATTTTTCATAGGAGCATTGGAATTTTAATTGCTAGGAGGAACTTTCTTTTCCTATGTTCCTTGACTCTAGAGCATGGGACAGTCTCTCATCATATGGCCGCTCTTCCCATAACTATAGAACCCATTCGTGCCAACTAGGAACATATGATAATATTTCTTTCCGCACTTGGAACAAGTAGGCCTCACCATGAAAGATCAAAAAATATTTCCTCCTATAGGCTTAGGGTTAGTCATCCTTTCTTTCTTGACCTTTGAGAACTAGAGGTACCTTATATAACCTATCAATGAAACTTCATCAAATTGTAAGTGTCAATGATCGCTAGTTAGTATAAAACCCAATTAAATGAGTTGGGGTCAAATCCCACAAGGAGCCATACGTGTTTGAGAAGCAATCGGGAAGTAGGAATATGGTCAAATAATTTAGACGAATAGACATTATCGAATGAAAACATTGTCCAAATCAGGGGTTGACACGAATGTCAAATAAATGGGGTTTTGGTTTTATATATCAACTACAACAACAATAAACAATATAAAATAAAATAATGAGACAGGTTGTTGGTATATGATTCGATTATTGACTAATATAGACAAATGGGTAATTGCAACTGTTAGAAAATAGTTATATATACGCTAAGCCATAGAAGGAATAAATTTTCTCTTCGACAATTTACCCTAAATCAAGATGTTTTCTCTTGAACATCACCAAGAAAGCAAATAAGACCGTCTTACACCTTATTCTATTCACTCTTTTGAGTTGAATATGTGAAATTTAGTTTAGGATTCACTCTCTCGAGCTGAACCCATGTCAACCCAATACAGACTGATGATCAATCAATAATCTTGGTTTTAAAAGCTCTCTCTTTCGAGCAAGCCAAAAACACGAAGGTAGAACAACATTTGCAACTACAATTTGTAACTTAACCAACAATTAGTGATTAAACTTGCTTCTAAACAAATTTAACCTAACAATAAGCAATACACAAATTCTAAATCAACCAAAAATCACATAATCACACCTCATGAATTGGGTTTTTAGCTAGACATTATAAAAAGTTAAAAATCATTACCAAATTGACTTTCCATCAACTGGAGAAGACTGATTTCGTTCATACAATGTTTGAATTAAAAGAATCTCAAAGACCCACTTCCAATTTCTTGAAAGTGAAAAACATCAATTCTCCAAAGCTTAGGAAAAACATGTCTCAATACTAAGAGTTCAATATCAAAAGTTTATAATAGAAAATTAAAGAATAATCTCCTCAAACAAAATGCTCAAAAATGTATTTATAATCTCCAAAGAATGTAATTAAAGGCCACTCGGTGATCCACCATTTTGTATATATTCTCGCCCTTATGCCTTGGCCTTTAGCTTCCTCAAGGTCTATAACTTTGGCCGATCAAATACAACATCACGGAACAACTCGGCGATCCGCCAACTACTCATTTCTTTCGTCAACTTGGTTTTCTCCTTCATGTATTGGCACACATGAACCTTAGGTGTTCAAATATCAATAAGGCGACTCGCCAAGGGGACTTGGGGATCAGTAGGCTTTCTTTTCTTCACTATTTCAGCTCTCTTTATTCCTTTTTTCAAATTAGTATCCTCACTTAGATCCTCAATCCACATATCTGGAAATCAAGAGTTTTACATAAGTTATTGGCATAAATTATGCATTTGACGACACTAAATCATTGTAAATAATGTCCTGTGTGAGTCTAAATATAAGACTGCTCAACACTACCAACTTAAACTTTTGCTTATGCTTAAGTAAAACTCAAATTCAGCATCTCAAAAAGGATGCCTCAAATAGTGTTATAGAAGAAACAATCATGAATGCACACGAAAAGACTCAACCTACTTATCCAAGGATCAATTGTTCCCTCAAAGGTTCATATTATGACTCGCCGTTACCAAAGATTATCAACTTCACAGTACTTGATTCAAATGCAAGTTAAAGCTCGACAAAGATACTTAAATGCCTTCACAAAAAAGAATGATTCCATATTTACACACTATTCTTCAACAATTTATAACTTCAAAATGAAAAATACCTCTCACACTAAAAAAAATAAACACATACCCTATTTTCTAGCCAACATTTGTTCAGATCACTCAAGATCAAAAAGGTTTTTCACGGCTTGTAATGGGGATGAATGCAAAGGTATTTTGTTTTAGGCGTAGTGCCTGCTATCCTCAAGAAATGTGGCATAATCAACTTTCCTCTCTTTTATTCACCATTTTCATTAATGCTAAAAATTCACCCCATTATTCAATTATCATGGGCTAGGAGACACCCCCATTTTCTTCTGCAACTTTAACTACATTATTTCACAAATTGTTTCATTCGTTTTCTTTGTTTTTCTTCTTTTCATTCTCTTTCTTTTTATTTTGTTTGAGAGGTTCCATCTTTTTAAAGCAATGGATCAAGAGGGACCTCTTCATATTTCTCGATTTTTCATCTCTTTTAACCACATCCGCAACTAAGGCTTTTGGCCTAAGTTGAATATTCAAACACACAACACTTCATGACGATTATGGGTGAATGGGTAAAGAGAGGCCTCATTTGCTCAAGTCTCTTACAAGAAAAGGGATAAGGATCAAAAGGGTTCAAGCAAGGTTCACACGCTCACAAGGTTTGCCACAAAAGCGGAATAATGTTAAATTCATTTACTTTTCGAAATTGTTGCCTAAGATCATTTCAAGAGTTTGAATCACTTAGTCCACCGGACCAATGGGACAAATTCTATGTGTCATATAATACTTCGGAATCTCGAGTAAGATCAAGCTAGAGTCTAAAGGAAGCTAATAGGTTATTTTAGAGCCCCACATGTTATTTTATAGTAAGAAACTTGTTGAATTTGTAAAAATTGCTATTTAAGTTATCTTGGTTATTTTAGAAGTGAAACATCAAGGAACAACCATGACTTCCAGAAAATAGTAAATTTAAATAATGAGTTGTAAGGGACTTTTTTTTGTGATTGGGGTGTTGTTTTAGGATTAAAACTTATAAAAGTGACTCCTTCATTTAGAACACCATATTTACAGGTTAATCTTCTGTGTACGACTCTTCTATGACAATTCAAGGGGTCCTAGAAGAGTCCCCTGACGACCAGTAAGTGGGATGACTCCCCGTAGGTCTGATCTGTGGGCAACGAATTAGACTAGAGAGACTTAGGTCCCATGACCAATCCCCATACCCAAATGAAAAAGGCACAACACGTCCAGTAACTCCACCTACGGTCCATGGTTTAGGTCTCGTATGTCTGCCCAGATTTTTGTTTTGATTATTAAGTTCGAAATTAGGGGTTGGGTTAGTTATTAATTAGGGGATAATGGGTTTGCTTAAAAGCTTATTTAGACATCTATATATGCCTAAATAAACCATAAACTAACCATTCTAACTAACTCATCTAAAGAACCCAAACTCTCTCCAAATTTCCTTCTCTAGAATTGAACAGGAAGAAGAAGAAGAAGAAGAGAAGAAGGGAGGCAACAACTAGGTCTAATTCACTAAGGATTCAATATTATTATAAGTCATTTATCAAAGGTATGTCAATATCTTTCATCCATGGGATTTCCCTCAACTGTGAATCCAAATACTCCAATCTTGGTAGGGTTGTGATTACATTGTGGGTAGGGCTTCATTGTGATTCAAAAGTAGTGGATAGCATTCAATTATGTTTGAATTGTTTTTATTTGATGATTTTATGATTTTTCATGTTAATTTGTTGATGAATCCTAATCTTGATTGATGAAGATAATCATTGTGGGTTTAGTCCAACAGAGGCAAGGTTGAAGGTTCTAAATTGAACTTCTTAATTTCATTATCTTAAACACTAATAGATCATATTTAGGATCATATAATTATGAATTGAACTAGGTTTTCTTGAATAAGAAGGATCTTAACTTGTAAAGCTAGAAACTGGACCTTTATGATCAAGTATGACTAGAATTAACTTCTAATGATCAAAGTGATAAAATAACTTGTAGTTAGACATGGATCATGATATAATGAAGCTAGTTTGAAAATATGGCTTGTAGCCACTGTTGTTAGGGATTTGTGGGGAGTAAAGTCAAATATTAGGTGTTCTTGATTGAGAATTATCTTTCTCTTATACACCTACACATGAATAAGCTAGGAGAGTCAATTTCTCTTACATAGAAGGATTCTAGGTTGACTGAAGGACCTAAAATTAATCATGCTTGTTAAGATAGAATAGCTTGAATTTAAGTCTAATGATTCCTTCATGGATAGTTGAATGATGCAGCTTGGGATGGTAGATCTCTTGGTATCTTGGGATGGTATATCTCATTGTAGCTTGGGATGGTTAATCTCATGACAACATTGGAGGGAGGAATTAAGCTACCCTAAGATTAGCTTGATCTTGCATTGGTATAATGCTTTTAATGGTAGGTTGCATTAGTATAGGAAAGGTATCACGTGATGGATACTCTCCTAGGGGTAGCTTGATGTAGCATGACTAGTGTTCCTTCATAATATATGTTTACTTTTTTAGGCCAAGACAATTTCATGATAGCTTAGGATTGAGATATTACACTCTCGTAAGGATAAATTAGGGTTGAGGAGTCACACTCCTCTATGGATAGCTTGAATATTGATTAATGGTTGCATGGTGGATAGTTTGGTGTACTTGTAACCTCCCTATGACAGCTTGACTTGCATGATATGATCGTTTTCCATGGTAGTTAGGTCCAACTTGATAGTATGTCTTCCTTTGATAAACTAGTATGAAAGATAGTTAGGATTGAGTAAGCTAGCCTAAATGAGTACATAGTGTGAATGGTAGAATGGGATGTCATCCATACATGGCACAAGTGTGACTTGAAGCTACTTATGAAATGTCCTCATATATGAAGTTTGCATTGGTCGAGTAGTGATTATAGTTTCCTTCCATGATATGAATGACTTAAGTTGATAGATCATTGTTAATATGAAGTAGGTCTATAATGTCAAGACCTTCAAAATGAACTAAGGTAGCTAGGGTCCCACATGTGTATAAAAAGGTTATTAACAAGTAAATAAATTGTTTTACAGCATGTATAGTTTATTTTAAGATGTTTGGAGTGCAAACGTCCACGACATTCGAAAGTTAGTGTTCAGACGTGCTAGTGTGTCCTTGTATGTTTGTCTTGTTTTTATGTGTTGTTTGGAGACTAAAATGGAAGAGGTGACCCTAGTGTCTTAATATACATGTTAAGGGTCAAAACGTTTGGGTAGGACTCCCTCAGGACCACCCTAAGGTCCCCCGATGAGGACCCAAATGTTGGACAAGGAAGCTACACAAGGCAGCGTGCAGCAGCTAGAAGTAGAACCACTCACATGTCGTGCGCCTTGCACTTGGTCTGCCTGTGCGTCGCGCGAACAACACAAGGATCACTTCCATAAAATTATGGGAGGCAATATTTGGGGCTGCCTCTGCGACGCGCAACCACTTCTCAGATTCGATTGCGTCGTTTCAAAGTCAAGTTTTACATGTCTAAAAGTCCTAATAAGTATAGGGGTGTTTTGGTAACTGTGGGAGTCAATTATAAACTGTTTTTATATACTATTTAACCCCTTTACCAATCAAAACCCCAACATCCAATAATAAAATAAAAAATCCCAAAACTCTCTTTCTCTTGCGAATTCTCTCAAACCCCAATTGAAGACCAAGCACAAGAACAAGCTATGGAGGTGGATTCTTGGAGCTTTCTTCTCAGTTTTTTGTGGGCTTCATAATGTAGGAGGTATGGTAATCCTTTATCTTTAGTTAACCATTCATCTAAGCAGTCCTTTCAAAGTTTTTTCAAACATGATTCTAAGTTAAAATTCTCATCTTTCAATATAGCCACGGGTTTATTGTTAAAGTGATTTCAAAAGCATTCTAATGGTGAATATATGAATAGTATATGGTTTTATCATAATTTCAATCCAATTCATTGAGGAACCCATGACAACTTTATCCTCTCAAAATTATGATATTATATGGGTATTGTGATCTTGATAACATGATTATAAGATTATGACATATTGTTTAATTCTATATTCCTTTATGTCAATTGATTAGGAATTGTTGGGAATTGATCAAGATAATGATTAGCTTGGAGATTTTGTTGGTTGACGTATTTCCTCTTATTAGATTAGAATGTATATTGATTCGTGATGTTTGGTGTGGTCCACTTATGGTGGTGGTGTTTAGATTCATGTAAATCTATTACTTATTATCATGGACTTGAAGGCATTAGATGCAAGATGAATTGATATAATGATTTACATGATTAGGAAGTTGAAGGATGAAACCTTGATTCTAATATCATGTCTAAGTGAATTGATGTTATGTAAAGTTATATGTATAGTCTTCCACATTAGTTGCATTATCTAGGTATGTGGATGATATTATGTATATGTGATGATCATGTTAGGATTAAGTGTTATCTATATGACTAATGATGGTGAATACTCTTGTAGCATGACCCTTACCTATATGAACCCAATATAAATGTGTGATCAAAGTATGCAAGGAGTCTTCTATCCTAATGTTGCATATGTTATTGCCTCCTCGATGTAATGTGAGTGTGTGTAGTCTATAGTCCTTTATACTCTATATGTGTATGACTTGAGACTTGACGAATGTTGTACATGTGTTGTGATATTTATAGGATGGCTCCCTCAAGGTTATGTTATAGCCATTATGTGATCATGTTTACCAATATACACACACACTTCATGCATGACTATGAGTAGGATAGATTCATGATCATTAAGGAAATGATAGTTTTCCTATACATCATTACCTATTTCTATGCATGTAAGTATATGATTAATGATGTTATGAACATGTGTGATTAGATGTGTTATTAAAAGGTATATCTCATATTGTATGCACATACACATGATTGTATTAATATGTGAAAGTTATTCTCACATGAAGTAGGGTCTATGATGAAAGGACATTCTCATCTTAGAATCATTTGAGCTATATAATGTATGATGGAGCAAGCTCCTAAAGCCTTCTTATGAATTAATGTATTAAAGGCTTAAATATGTTTTAAAAGGGAACTTCAGCCTAGCACTGAGTGAACATGACAAATGAGAGTGGGGGTTTCACGTTTAGCAAGTTTGGCTCCCCAAAGGAGAACCTTCACGTTTAGCAAATCCGGGTTCCCAACATCGATATTGTCTCATAAGATAGAAACCTCCACGCTAGTAAGTCAAAGTTTCTAGTAGAAATCTCCATGTTCCATAACTACGTGTCCCCGTAGGTTTTAGCTTTGTGGATCCACTAGAGTAGCATTTTTGTATGAAGATCCTACATTGGCAAGTAGTACCCTCTCTTTTCAGAGTGGGGGTAGAACATCGGATTCTATGTAGATCACATGGTTTGTGTTGGTTATGTATATGCCTCCAAAATTAAGGAATGAAGTAAGATAAGATTATGGACTCTAATCATAACTCCTTGAGGAAGTTACTTAGTATGGGTAGGACTACGGACCCTACCCATGCATTGCACTAGTGAACTCCAAGAGAGCATAAGATTAGTACATGAATGCAAGTAAGACTTATGTTATGTATGTATGAATTGTATGAATGTATTTTAAGTGACTTTTTTATTTCAAGACATGAATTATGATTATGTATGTGAATTGCACTTATGTATTCTAAATGGTTTTACTTAGTATATGTGGGGGTATGGGACTCCATGTGTACATTGCACAAGTAAGCTTATGAAGGGGTTGTGAGGGTGGTTTACCTATAATATGAACTGAATGTGTTATGACTAAGGTTGTAGTAAAGTAATGAGTTCTTATTTTATATTATGAAGTATGTGGTTTTATGTCTAGTAATAAATGAAGGTGTTATGATTTGTTGAGTATGTTATGCCTAGTCTAGGGTGACTTCATATGACCACATGGTGAAAGTAGTATTATGGGATTCTACCTAAACATTTCACTAATGTGGCTTGGGGGTTGTCTTAGGTGATGGTTCTTATGTGATGTTTATGTCAATGATGTGCTTATGACTTGTGAATCTATTAGGTTGTGTTTATGAAGCATATCTATGAAATACTATCCTAGGTGACTTAGAGGTGATACATTGTACTAAGTACACTTGAGAGTTTCTTAAGGAAGCAATAAGATAAAAGAGAGGTAATGTATTGAATGTATTGGATATGCCTCAAAGTATGATAATTGGTTTTATGTGCTACTATGAGCACTGTACATGTCTATATGATCTATGCGAACTATATTGTGGTTATATGTGCCAATGTTCACGAAGTTTACTAAAAAGACATGTTGAATTATTTCAAATGAAATGTCCTATTTAAATGCATCGTTGTCATACTAAGTAAATTTTTGTACTAATACCATTATTCTTCATCTTTTTACACAAAGTGTAGGTGTTGATAGCTAGAGGATGTCTCCTAAATGAAGAGCATGGATAGATCTCCCAACTTCAAGTAAAGGGACCCTTATGATTCAAGGGTTGCCTATGTCAAGATGTTTCTTTAACTTTATGTAATAGATTAGATTATTATTTTATGTTGTTAAGGGTCGTGTTCCTATTCTACTCTATTGATGTTGAGTCAATGATGGCAAAAGAGACTTAGAGTCTAATGATTTATTATGAAATATATATATATATACATATATATGTATATATATATACATATATATGTATATATATATATACATATATATATATATATATATATGAAGTGATGATTCTATGATATGATGAGCTATGTAAAGTTTTAAATTTCCGCTATTTTTATGATTATGCAATAAAAGATATCTAAGGGCTTGTATACGCTCTCCGAGAAGTATATTACATCGTGCTACTTCTATGGGGTGTTACCCGATCGTGACAAGCATGGTATCAAATCCAGGTTTTGAGATTAGTCCTTAAGTTTCCAAGTCTCATATTGCCACGTCTAGGAGAGTCTCGTTCACCAGTGGTAAGATGCGACACATCTATGAGCGAGAGGCTATAGGAAGATAGAGTTTTACTTTTTTCACTACTCTTGTGTCGTGCCATAAAATTTAGCTCTATATAATTTCTCTCTTATGTTTCGTTGTCCGGTGGTATTTTAGATATGATTGCGAAAGGATGCTGTCTCAAGCTTGAGGGAGAAACAGTGAGTTTTTGGATGCTTACTTTGGTTTTGTGGCTTGATGAGTATGTATGATAGTGAAAATTGGATATGTCTAGATGTGATGCCATTTATGGCTACATATATGATTTATGAGAATTGAGATATTATGTTGAAAAGCTATGATATGATATAGTTCTAGCTAGTTAAGAGATGTTATAGTTTAATAGAGTCCCCTTTGTAATGATGGGTTGTATTATGGCATGTATGATGATAGATTAATATCATGGTAGGGGCTTGAAATGTTTTGGAGAAAAGTGACAAATAGTTAAACAGGGAGGTTACCCTTTTATATGTGGAATGCCTTATAGTTTTCCTTATGTGGATTGGAGTCTTCTGCATAGACTTTTTTCCTAAAGAGGGAAGATGGGTGTTGAACCTAGTAATCAGATTGTGGAGTATGTTGGTTAATAGGAGAACACTTATTGTCACATCCGGGAAGCACCCCCTAGAAGTAACATGGCGTACTTGACCTCTCGGAGGCCTTATACAAGCCCATAGTTATCATTCATCGCATTGTCATAGTAAATTTAGCGGAAAATTTAAAACCTTCTTAGAACATAATATGCTAGAACATTACTTCATATATATAAAACATAATTCATAAAACATATATATATACCTTAAGTATATTTGTCATCTTAGACTCAACAACATTAGAGTACATTAGGAACACGGCCCTTAAGACACATTACATCACTATACAATATTTAAACACTTTACAGTAAAGACATAAGTAGGAAATCCTTGAACTTAAGGATTCCTTTCATTGAGCTTTGGAATCATCTATCAAGCTCTTCACCATTCAAGACATACTTTAAAGATCCATAACCTACACTTTGTGTAAAAAGTAGAGAAGAATGGGATTAGTACAAGAATGCACTAAGTATGGTAACCATGCAAAAACATGCATTTAAAAGGGACATTTTCTTGATCATACTTCATGCCTTTTTGAGTAAATCTTCATAAAACCTTTATCCAATATCATTTATATCATTCACATACTTAATATAAGCATATTCAAAAGCCAAACATTTCATAAGGTCACATATATAATTTATTACATTTTCAAGTCACATTACAGTGAGCTATTCTTAATTACAGTGAACATTTCTTTTTTCTATGCATTAACCTCCCAAGTAACCCTCTAGTGATACTTGGTGCAATGCATCACCTTAAGGTCACAACGAAACCATACATACAATCTACATAAGACAACACATACCATCATAGAAGTTTAGTACAACATAGACATAGTTAAGCTAAGACTATAAGGACATTACAGTGAACTCCTAGTCATTATGCACGTATACTTATTTTACATCACATAGAACCTTATAAGACTTGACTCATGCTCCCAATCTAAGTCTACTAGTGCAATGTACTTATAAAGCCCCATAACCTCACACATACTTAGTAAACCTATCATGAGACCACAAGCTTTTACATCCAAATCATACTTCAACATAGTAAGAGAAGACGACTTCATTTATTTCAATCAAGACCTTCATCATATAGTCAATAAGATCAAAATCATGCATATAGACATATTCATAGACACATGCATTAGAACACCTTCCTAGGACTTCCCTCAAGAGCCACTTGTTCAATGCATAGGTGAAGTCCCATACCTCCACGTACACTAAGCAACTACCCTTAGGTTATCCTAGTTAGGGTCCTCACTTTACTTGAATTGTCCATTTTACTTTAGGTAAACTATAGCCTTAACCGACATAGACCATGTGATGCTAAACATGGAATCCGGTGTCATGAAACCCCACACCGAAAGAAGGTGGTCTACCAGCCAAAGTAGAACCAAACTTGACATAGCTTTATAGGTGGATCCACTAGGTAGTATCCTATGATGGAAATAGTTATGGAACTTGGAGGATATCTTGGAAATATCCCTGTATGCCCTTGAGCTATGAGGCTTTCCACCTAATGAGATTTATGGTAGACCTACCTTTCCATATTGGAAAGGGACACACACTCATATACAATTTCACTCGGTGCAAAGCTAAGTTCCATTTATTGAAAAAGCCTTTATCATTTCTTTATAAAACATAGTCTTAGGAGAGTCATCCCCTCATATGCTTAGTTCATAAGTCATAGATGAAAGTTCATCAACCTAAATAATGTGAGGAATCCCTTCACATGAACATAGCATATGTAAAACACCATCTAGTTTAGGGTACAGATGAATGCACCTTTCAAGGCCCCTCTCTTGAGTAGATCTGCATACATGTGTGTGTGAATACTTATATGTGAGCAAACCTTTCACATAACACATAATTTCCACACATGGACATACATCATTTTATTCATGCATAAGTGTACAAGTGTAACTACATGAACCATGATTTCATATAAACACAATTAGACACTAGGTGTAATCATATTTCATCATACCACATACTTCGCATTATACCATATAAGACATGTTAATAATACACTTTCATGGACTCAAGCTTAGAATGCATAATAGTAGACATTAGTGAATATGAGATTTAGCCTTTCATTTAGACACCATGACCTATACTACTTGTAAGTATGCATGTAGAGTTAGCGTGTGTATACATTGGTCAATATGATGACATGATGCCTATCAACAACATATTGAGGTATCCACCCTCCTAGGACCACAATACACATTTAAGCATAGACCACACAACATACAATAGCATAGGAGGCAAGACAATTATCACTTTATAATCAAGACTCCTAACTTTATCTATTTACACATTCACATAGGAGTTCATGGATAGGGGTCATAAATATTTAACACATCATAAATTGCAGAACCTACACATGGTATTAGATAACCCTTTACATGCTCATAACAATAGTAACATAACCTAGATTCACAACTCAAGTAGAAGACTAGGCACAAGTTACACATAAAGTGATCATCATAACCACTCATTCATATAATCATCAATTTACCTTCAAGGCCATGGTCAACACATATATAATGATAATAAAGTAAAAACTGCCACCATAAGTGGACCATACCACACAATGCCATACAAGGCTTCATCAACATTACTATAGAGAAATAGAGAAGTAGAAGAGTAGAGCAATTCTTACCAATCCTTTAGCCTTTGGTCATCATTGACCATTACTACTCTTTCATCAATAAATCAAGTATAGGTCAGTAGCTAAACTTCCATAATAATACATGAAGTCAAGTATAAACTACTTACATGATCATGCTACAACTAGTACAATACATTAACATACTACGAGGTAGGAGGACATAGACCATCAACCAATTTCACTTACATGGATTATAGATCATATTTCATCAATAATATCAATCTAAGGCAGTATCTAATCATACACTTAATAGTAACGAAATCATGCTCAAAGCACTTCAAGATCAAACTTCCAACATAGGCATTATACTGATTAATTCGCTAGAGCATGAGAAATTAGCCAATACTACTTATTCCCTAATGAATTGATCATCAATCATATTTTAAAAATAATGTACATGCTAGGAAGTAGATGAATAGATCTTTACTAAAAAGAAAATCATGCTTCATCTAACCATTATTCGAGATCACATCACATACATAGCCTTTTTACTTCATAGACTAAAACAACCTAGATCAATTTATGAAACACTTTATTTAATTTGATCATCAAGAGTTTATACGCACAATTCAAACATAATGTTCACTTAAGGCACTGGCTATAGTGATTCATGCATAATTTAAATTCTACACAATTGTTCTAAAATCGAATTCACTTTTACATATAGGAACATAGGCTAGTAACACTCAATTCTTCATACATTGATCCTCATGGATTATTCATCAATAATTCAACATAAATATACTTAAATAACAGTAAATATAAGCAATTTAATGTAAGAAAATCAAATTCAACCATTAACAAGCCATGATCACAATGCTCATGCAAGGGCTAAATAGTGTTTGGGAAGGGACATGGGTTCATCATGCGATTGGAGTCAAAATTAAATTAAAACCAATATATTACCGTTAATTTATCATGATTTAATCATTAAAACGTTTTTATAAAGAACCCATGGCTAGATTGAAGAAGAAGAAGTTGGATCATGAAATCTCTTTTGAAACTTTGAGATTACTTCTCTAGATGGAAGGATAACTAGAGATGAATGATCACCATACCTTTTATTCATTAAAACCTTTAAAACATGGTGATTCATCCATGTAAATCAAAGCTCCAAGTTGTTCTTGAGTTTCACCAACAATGGTGGTTTCTAGGGAGAATATTTTTGGAGGGAAAGGTTCAATTTGTGTGAGTTGGTTTAGGAATGGGTTGATCACATTTTTTGACACTTAAATGCACCCAAAAATCACCAAATAATTCATGTGGGGTCAGGTTATCACATGGGGTGAATTTACCATTCACCCATTTAATGAAACAGTGCACAGGCAGTGGCAAAAGGCCACCATCGACGGACCCAATCGACTGACCGTTGGTCAATGATTGGCCGTCCTTTGGCATACGTCGATTGGTCCTTGGACAAATTTTGGGTTTATACATGCCCAAGATAAGTATAAATAGAATATACCTGACCTAAGGGCCGTTGGTCAACCAACTTGCCGTCGTTTGGTCCGTCGAATAACACTGCCAAGGCAGTGTCTCGACCTGCCTTGGGTCCTACTTGTGGACCCTTTTGCGGAGTCCTTTAGAAGTCGTACCTAGACTTTTCCAACATAAATACAACCCTTAACAAGTTGTATACCTTTCACTTAATTTTGAACCAAAATAAACACCTGCACCGCGTCTAAACATGCAAGGCCCCATCAAGACACACACATGCATGTCTCTAGGCTATCTTTCGAACGTCTTGGACGTTGTTGGACGTTTGGCCTCTAAACTTCATAAAAGTACATATACTGCCATTAAAAATCATTATAACTCATTTTAGGACTTCATAAGCTCATTTTATACAACTTTAAGCATGCATAGACACATGAGGCACATAGGTGACTAGTTGTCGAACGTTTTGGTTTTCCCTTGACGTTTGACTTCCAAATAACCTCAAACATTACACACTGCCTCTAAACCATATTATAATCTATTTTAGGACCTTATAACATTATGACAAACATGTTAGGCTCTATAAACCCTAACTCATTTTGGGGGTCTTACACTTATGATTAGTTGGTGAGTCCCTATATGAACCTATTATAAGAGTGGGGAAAAAGGGAGAAAGGGTTTTTTATTCCATAAGTTAGGATTAGTTTTTTGTCCTAAAGTGTCTTAGAGGTTAGTATGTACCCCTAAACTCTCAAAGAGAAGGAGAGAATTGATGTTGACTTACTTTGAAGTGGTTAGTTGACTTTTAAGATTGATCTTAAGTATGGACATTTGAGGAAGTGCTTAGTTGTACCTAGGCATTGTTGGTAGGAAGTTTCCACCAAAAGGGTGAGGAATCTTGTAGATTTGGTCTTGACTTTCTTTGACCTTGGTGTTTAAGGGCATGAGGTGATGAATATGTTATTAGGCTTACCCCAAGTTAGGGATTATGTGCCTCGATTGTAAGATAACCAATGCCCTTAATGGTACTATTTTGAGTTCCCTTAACCTTTCTTAAGTCAATGAATCACTTGGAGTTATGAATATGGAGTGGAGTAAGTGAGCTACTCATTTTTTACCTCTTGAATTCCTCACCTAGTGGAGTGTGAGTGAATAACTAAGAGGGAAATAGTTCCTTCTTGAGAGATTAAACGAGGCAATGTTAAGAAGGGTTTGAATATATTTGATCCCAAGAGGGAGGAAGTTTGCTTGACTAGAAGGATTGGTGTGCTAAAGTTCTCTTGGAAGAGATAAGTTTCTCCAAAATGTGTTTACCCTAAGTGGTGGATGATGATGTAAGTAGTAGGGTTGTAGATATCTTAATATTTTCCTTCTATTCTTACTCAAGCTTGAAACCAAAGAGTTCCTAAGTAGCTTGTTTATGATTGGAGTCTTACAAATGAGTATAAATTATGCATGTTTTGAAGAATTCACATTGCATGAAAAAAGGGATTTTGATAATTGCATGTTTCTCATGTTTGATGTACACCTTTTATATGATAAATCTACAGTTTTAGTTCAAATGAAAATGCTTTATAACACTTTGGATGTGAGGGAGTTTTGGACCCACTATGAGGTGTTGAATTTTCCTTAAATTAGAAGAGATGAGTCCCTTTAAAAATATGTGATTTTGTTATTTGGAAAGTGTTATTGTAGGGTCACTCTTGAGAAGTGATGGTATGTCTAGCCAGTGTCATCAATGTGTGCCTATGAATTGTAACAATTTTCCTAAGTGATGCATGTTTATGAAAGATAATGTCATACTATAATTGGAAATTGTATAAAATGACTTCCTATTGTTGTGCTGTGTGTGGTGTGAGTTTCCATTTTTGACTTCGTAAGGAAGAGAATATGAGCATAATGTTGTTTGGAGTAATAAAATCCTCCTTATAATGATTTGACCTTTGTGCATTGCTTTTATGTGAACTCTATGATACCATGTGTATATGTTGTGACTAAGAGAAGGTAGTTGCTCCTTGAACAAAAGTTAAACATGGCAATGTCATGTATGACCTTAATGATATAATGTCTAGTTTATATGATTGTAGTTGACCTACATGATTCATGATTTTTGTGCAACTAAGTGAATTGCTTGATTTCTCATGAATTGAAGTGTGGATTCTGCCTATGCGTGTATTTAAACTCCATTGTACGTCTAACCTTATGATGAGATAATGAGCTTGCCTAAAAGTTGGAGAATGTAGTTCCTCCAAATGGCAATGAGTATGAAGAAGTATGTAAGAAAGGTTAGAAATTGTAAGAGTAATACATGATTGATTATGTTGCTTTAGTTGCATGATGGTATGAAGTTGGTGTTCCTTGTAAGTTTGGTGCATTGACTCATATGTGATAACATGTTAAATTTTTTCAGATGTCATATGGGTCATCTAGAAATTGTAAGTGTTTAAGTTTTCCAAGTGTCATTCGAGGATGAATGTTCCCAAGTGGGGGATATTGTCAAGACCCTCAAAATGAACTAAGGCAGTTAGAGCATCATATGTTTCTAAAAAGGTTATTTACATGTAAATCAAGTGTTTTAAAGCATGTATATTTTATTTGAATAGGTTTGGAGGTCAAACGTCCAAGACGTTCGAAAGTTAGTGTTTAGATGTGCTAGTGTGTCTTTGTATGTTTTTCTTTTTTTAATGTGTTTTTTGAATTCTAAAAATTGTATAAGTGACCCTACTGTCTTAATATACATTTTAAGGGTAAAAATTTTGGGGTAAAAATCCTCGAAGACCACCCTAAGGGACCCAAAGTAGGACCCAAACATTGGACAAGGAAGCAACCGAAGGTATTGTGCAGAAGCAAGAAGTGGAGCCACTCACGCGTCGCACGCCTTGCACATGGTCTGCCTGTGCGTCGCGCGACCAACAAAAAGCTCACTGCCTCAAAAATTGAGGGAGGAAAAATTGGGGCTGCCTCCGGGACCCGTAGGCACTTCCCAGATTCGGTTGAGTCGTTTTAAAGTCAAGTTTGACATGTCTAAAACTCCTAATAAGTATAGGGGTGTTTTGTTAACTTTTGGAGATGGTAATAAAATGTTTTTAATTCCTATTTAATGCCTTTCCCAAGTCAAAATCCCAACAACCAACAAGAAAATCAAAAATCCGAAAACTCTTCTCTTCAAAATTCATTCAAACCCTCGTTGAAGACCAAGCTCAAGAACACGCTATGGAAGTTGATTCTTGGAGCTTTCTTATCATATTTTTTTGTGATTTCTAATGTAGAAGGTATGGTTGTAACAACCCTAAAAATGAATAGGATCAAGACTTAGGTTTTTCAAGAATGCTTGCGATTAGACCAAGGTCACCACGTATTGATACGCGTAGAACCAGACCTCAGAACCCTTACTACGACCAAGCCAACTAACTTGGGGAGTTAATTGAGCTTGGAAAGGTTGGAACCAACCATGTGAGGCACGCAAAAATGAAGATTTAATCGAAATAGTTTTTATCGGACTCAAAAGAAGAAATCTTAAGTTTTGAGGGTCCAAGGGTAAAATGGTCTTTTCCAGGCCAAGGGTAATATTGTAATTACCCTGAGTAATTAATTATTAAATTAATTAAGTTAAAAAAAATAATAAAATTCGGGTGGGGCAACCCGAAGTGACCCATTTTTGCAAAATGGGGTCACCCGGGTTCGAACCCCACTAAGAGCAAGATTTAATTTGCTTGTATTTTAATGTGTTAATTTAGTTTTAATACATAATTAGTAATATCTGATTTAGGAGAAAGAAATCAGATTTTTTATTAATTTTTATTAATTAATAAATTGACTAATTCAAACCCATAAAGTCCTACCTACACTAGACTTCTATCTCCCATTTTCCCCACTCTCTTTGCACGACTTCTCTCTCTCTTTCACTCTTTTCTTTCTTGGCTGAAAACGTGAGAAAACAAGCAGCAAAAGGAAAATAAAGTAAAGGCAAAAGTTCATCAAAAACGTGAAAGAGAGAAACCACAAAGAAGAAGCAATCCGATAACGTTAAAGCAGAACATACTACGCTAGTTGGGTGAGGTGTGAGTGTGGGTGTTTGGACTGATTTTTGGAGAGGTTCTTGGGCAGCATTCTGGACATTTAACAAGAAAACAAGGTATGGGTTTTCTTACTCTTGGTCCCTTTCCCAAGAGACCCCTAGGACTCAGTATATTCGGCTCAAAAACTAAGGTTGATTCCCCTATTGCGTGTCCCTGTCCTTAGCTCCCAACGAATGTAGGTTGGTATGAATGCTGGTAGACTTAGGATTATGTGATGTTTGTGCTTAATTTTAATGTATTGGATGTACGTTAATTCATGAAAATACAACCATGTGTGTGTTCGAATTAAGAAAAACAAAATGTGTATGGCATGTTGAGTCTCGGCCTAGGGGCTTAATTTTTGTTAATGTTTTGTTTGTTGTTTTATGTACACTAATTGAAGTAAAATGTGATGTTCATGTGACATGAAGTGTGGCTGAATTGAGGAGTAAGCCTCTTGGTTAAGAAGTTGTGAAAAATTGTGGTAAAGAACGTACCAAACGAACTATGTATTGTCCTACGAATTTACTAACAAAATGAGATAAAAATGAGTAAAGAAATTTCTTTGAATTTCCAGCATTTTTGTTGACATATGCTGCCAAATTAAGATGGTTAGAATGCCAAAAAAAAAAATAAGGAAAATAGGTGAGGTCATTGAGGGTCGAACCCGAGACCTCACCCCTTTAAAATCCCCAAAGAATTTATGAAGGAAATTCGTGTGGTGAGGGGGATTCGAACCTGCCTTGGATGGGAAATATGTTTGAAGAAAAAGAAATTAAAAAAATGAGAGGGGTAGGATTCGAACCCACACCCTCTCGGTTAGAAACCAAGGAAAGGAAAAATGAAGAAAAAAGTTTTGAGAGGCGTGGGATTTGAACCCACGACCTCTATGCGGATGAGGGAGATAATATAAAAATAAAATGAGGCTGTGGGGATTCGACCTCACAACCTTACAGTCAACTCAAATAAGTCAACTTTCAAAAAGGAGAATAAAATAAAGAGGTTGTGGGGGTTCGAAACCACAATCTCTCGGCCTAAGCGAATGGAAGGGAAGGGAAATTAAAGAATAATTTAGTGTGGCTGAGGGGACTCGACCTCGGGTCCCAAAGCCTCATATGAGCCGAAACAAATAAAAGAAATGCGAAGGTGGGGTTGTGGGGACTCGAACCCACAACCCATCGGCCAATGTGAGAGAGACTTTAAGTAGAAAAGTAAACCTTCAATGTAAACATTGTGATTTGACTTAGAGTTAAAATGTTATGACTATTAGAATAAAATCTATTAATAATGTATATGACATTCAATTGATTCAAGACTTGGGATTCCTTGCCCAAACTTCCGTTTGATACATAAGTCATACGTGAACAAATCATCCAAGAATAATGCCACCTACTTAGATCAAATTCAAGATCTTGGCATAACTACAAGATACATAAGTCTTGTACTACATGTCTTAGGAATGTAAGAATTACTTAATGAACTACGAATGAAGCCTCATGGCTTGTGTGTATAGACTCATAAGTCTAACATACGTTCAAAAGTAAGTGATCCTAAGACGTATGAAATGAAATGATGAACCCTAGAAGGGTTAAGTATGAGTGTAAATACACTAAATGGCCAAGTGCATTGGCATATGATGAGATGAACAATGAAATGATGAAATGAACATTCACATAATAAGAGGGGAGTAACTATGAAAAGCAAAGGTGCTAATGATAATGAATGTGGTGACAACATGATATGAGGCCAATGTAAATGATGAGAGTAATCTCAAAAGAGCCTAAGAAAATGTTACCAACACGTACTCACCTATGAGAGTGTAAGATAATGAAGAGACAAATCTCGATGAACACTCTAATGAGAGTATTGAGCTTAACACACTCAATACAAATGATGAGATGAGAAATCATCTAATGAGCTATGATGTCCTCATACTAGAAGCTAGCTTCCATGACGTATGAGATGAATGACAAGGAACTTTATACTGAACACCGATAGACTAGCTATGAGCGGTGATGCCTTCTTTCGGGAAGGGCGGAGGTTCACGTAACTCTCATGAGATGAGACTGTCCGGCTTGCCGGGTATGGCTCTCCTTATATCTCCTAGTCTTTGAACCTATACTGCCAATATAGGGATCTGGCGGGGTTAAATTCCCATGTACGCTAGCATGTTATTGGATCACTTTGGCCGGTGATTCCACCTCTTTTTGGTGTGGGGGAGACACTGGATTTCATGATACTCACATGATCTATGTCGGTTAAAGTTAAAGTTCCCAATGAATGAATGAGGCCAGCCTCAAATAATGCACACAATGAAATGAATGATACGAAAGGTGTTAGGATAGGATAATCAAAAGGTGAGTTAGATTCAAGTAATGACATTAGGTCATTCTTGGTCATTGCACAACGAACCTAATGAAAGTCTTAAGCTACATCCTATGTATAACCGGTGGTTACACTGGACTATGAACGAAATGAAATGAAGTACGTATGAATGAATGAAGCAGACTCTGTGTTTGCTAACAAAGACTCCCAGTTGAGGTCCCATATGTTGAGCCTTCATTTCTGGGATGTCTTAATGTCAAGTCCATGATTCCAAGGTCTCATGGCATATGAATGAATGATATGAACGAAGTTATGTGTTATGTGTAAATGTTATGTGCTGTGTGCAAATGTGAGAAGTATGATTATGTATGTTATTCTGATGGCATAACTTTCCTATTCCAAATTTGGAAAGCTCACTGACTTTCCTAATCCAAATTTGGAAAGATCACTTACTTTCCTAATCCAAATTAGGAAACTTTCCTAATCTCAATTTGGCAAGTCCACTGACTTGACTTCCAAAAATCATGTTGTTAGGAAAGAGCTATTCTTTCTCATGCATGTCCTTGGTGTGTGCTTGCATATACCCATACTTAGTACAAGTGTGTACTAACCCTATACAAACTCTACTATTTTAGGTGCAGGCACAGGTGGACGGTAGAACTACAGGATCATCGCTGCAGTTATCCGGACGTCCAGCATTCATCCGGTTGTGGTAGGTCCTCATGCTTTCGAGGATGCTACTGTTTATGTTCTAGCTTAGTTTAGGAGCTGAGCAAGTGGAGCATGTTCCACTAGCGTTTCTTTCTTATTTTATTCAGACTATGTATGGGTGCCATTTTGGCAATTATACGATTATGTTATTGAACTATTCCTTTCATTTGATTACCTCTTAATGTTTAGATGGTTGATGTTGAACGAATTACGAATGTATTAGAAGTGTTTAGTAAGTAATGTTTAGAAACAAAAAGTTTCAAATTTTCTGCTAAAATTAACCTATGTAAGGTAAGAATGACCTAAGTAGGCTTGTCTGCGACCTTTGAGAGGTCAACGACGCCGGTCTCGTCTGGGGTCTAGATTCCAGTCATGACAATGGTAGTCCTTCATCCTTAATTAACGATTCATCTAAATATTCCTTTCAAAGCTTTTTCAAACATCATTCTGAGTAAAAAATCTCATCTTTCAATGTATCCATGGGTTCATTGTTAAAGTGATTTCAAAATCACTCTAATGGTGAATGTGTGATTAATATATTGTATTACATGATTTTGAATCTTATTCCATGAAGAATCCATGATCTCTTTATTCTATGAAAATTATGATATTATATTGGTATTGTGATATTGATAAGATGATGAGTAGATTATGTTTAGATTATGATAAATTCCTTAATTCTATATTTCTTTATGTCAATTGACTATGATTTTTTGGTAATTGATCAAGATGATCATTAGCTTGGAGATTTGGTAAGTAGACCTATTTCCTCTTATTATATTAGAATGTTTATTGAATTGTAATGTTTGGTATGGTCCACTTATGGTGGGGGTGATAGATTCTTGTACATCTATATGTTATAATCATGTACTTGAAGTCATTACATGCAGGATGAATTGATATGATGATTTCCATGTTTAGGAAGTTGAAGATGTAGCCTTGATTCAGATATCATGTCTAAGTGAATTGATGTTATATAAAGCTATATGTATAATCTTCCACAGTAGTTGCATGACGTAGGTGTGTGGATGGTGTTGTGTATATGTGATCATCATGTTAGGGTTAGGTGTGGTTGATATGACTAATTATGGTAAATACTCTTGTAGCATGACCATTACCTATATGAACCCTATATAAATATGTGATCTAAGTATTCTAGGAGTTTTCTATCCTAATGTTGAATATGTTCTTGCCTCCTATGATGTAATGTGAGTGTGTTTAGTCTATAGTCCTTAATACTTTATATGTGTATGACTTGAGACTTGAAGAATTTTGTACATGTGCAGTGATCCTTAGAGGGTGGCTTCCTCAAGGTTATGTTATGTCCATTATGTGATCATGTTGACCAATGTACACACATAATTCATGCACGACTATGAGTAGTATAGATTCACGATGATTAAGGAAAGGATAGTTCTCCTATACATCATCACCTATGATTATGCATGTATGTATATGATTAACGAAGTTATGAACCTGTGTAATTAGGGATGTTATGTGAAGGTAGAACTCACATTGTATGCACAAACACATGATTGTATGAATATGTGAAAGGACATTCTCACATGAAGTAGGGTCTATGATGAAAGGACATGCTCATCTTAGAATCCTTTCAGCAATATGGCATATGAAGGAGCAAGTTCCTAAACCCTTCTTATGAATTATTGTATCAAAGTCTTAAATATGTTTACAACAGGAGTTTGATCCAAGCACCGAGTGAACAGGACAAATGAGAGTGGGGGCTTCATGTTTATCAAGTCCTGTTTCTCACAAGAGAACCATCACATTTAGCATGTCCGTGTTCGCAACATAGATGTTGTCTCATGACATGGAAACCTCCACGCTAGTAAGTCATGGTTTCTAGTAGCAATCTCCCTCTACAATAACTATGTGCCCATGTAGGTTTTAGCTATGTAAATCCACTTGAAGATCTATTTTGTATGAAGGTCCTACCTTGGTAAATAGTACCCTCTATTTTCGGTGTGGGAGTAGAACACCGGATTCCATTTAGATCACATAGTCTATGTCCGTTATGGCTATGCCTAACAAAGTAAGGAATGAACTAAGATAATATTATGGACTCTAATCATAACTCCTTGAGGAGGTTACTTAGTATAGGTAGGACTATAGACCCTACCCATGCATTGCACTATTGAACTCCACTAAAGGATATGATTAGTACATATATGCAAGTATGACTTATGTTATGTATGTATGAATTGTATGAATGTATTTAAGTGAATTTCCTATGTCAAGACATGAATTATGATTAGGTATGTGAATTGCACTTATGGCTTCTATATGATGTATGTGAACTATATTGCGGCTATATGTACCAATGTTCATGAAGTTTACTAAAAAGACATGTTGCATTATTTCAAATGAAATGTCCTCTTTAAATGCATGTTTTTGCATGATTTCCATACTTAGTGCATTTTTGTACTAATACCATTCTTATTCATCTTTTTACACAAAGTGTAGGTGTTGATGGCTAAAGGGTGTCTCCTAAGTTAAGAGCTTTGATAGATGTCACAAGTTCAAGGAAAGGAACCCTTATGATTCAAGGGTTTTCTATGTCAAGATGTTTCTTTAAGTTTATGTAATACCTTAGATTATTATTTTATGTTGTTAAGGGTCGTATCCCAATTCTACTCTATTGATGTTGAGTTTAAGATGGTAAAATACACTTACAGTCAAATTATGTATGATGATATTTATATATATATGAAGTGATGATTATAGCATATGATGTATTATGATACGTTTTAAAATTTCTGTTATTTTTACGATTATGTAATGAAAGATGTGTAAGGGCTTGTATAAGACCTCCGAGAGGTCAAGTATGCCTTGTTACTTCTAGGGGGTGCTCCCCGGTCATGACATATAATGACACCTAGAGTTGAAGAAAATTAAGGGTGACTTCAAGACATGCTTAGTGTGTGTGGTATTATGGGAAGCCTCGCATGCATTGCACACGGGTGCCTTGAAGTGACTTAGGGGTATAGTTCTCTTGAGTCATGAAAACCTAGGTCTTCATTATCAAGGTAAACTATGACAAAGAATGACCAAAGAAATTTTCTTTGCTTTTCTAGTATTATGGGAAGTTATCTTGGCCTTGCACAAGCATATTTGGAGGTTGCTAGGGAAGAATTTTACTTGAAGGATTAATGTTTGAAGTATCAACTTATGTATGTCTTATGTTCATTTGTTATTCTATGATTATGTTATTGTCTCTTATTATTATTACTTATGTTGACTAACAATTCGAGATTCTTTTATGAAGTTATGCTAGCTTTCATACTTAGTACCTTTGTACTAACGCATATTACATACATTCTAACCAAATGTAGGGTTGAAGCTTCGAGCTGCTTTTTGAGGTTAAAGTTTCAAGGAATTTGAAAAAGTTAAGAAGTGGTGAGTCCTCATAACTTTGAGGACGAACAATTATGTTTCTCTTATGTCATTCATTATGGTTTTAGATGTTATGTGGGTTGTGTCCCATGAGTTTTATTCATGCCATTCATCGATGGTCTTAGACAATGATGTTAAAAAGACTTCCGCTTTTATGAAATACTTTTCGAGATATGTCTTGAAGAAAGTTTTAAATTCCTTTATATTTTCTATGATTTTATGTAATGAATGCTAAGGGTTGGTATAAGACCTCTTCGACGTAAAGTACGTCATGTTACGACTAGAAGGTGCTCTCGGGTCGTGACACATCATCAAACATGGTTCACGGTAAGCTCATCAAAAAATGCATTGGAACCAATATAAAAAAATACTCGACAATTTTGAGGGTGTGCATTTTCATCACAAGAGACTCAATTCGATAATGGACTAGTTCCGATGAGATTCAATAGGTTCACGTATTTCTATGCAACTTCATTTGGCCTCATCGTATCCGCACCTTCATTTTTGTTCGCTTGAGAGCAATATTTAAGTCATCGGTATTGATGAAGACTAATCAAATTTGCACAAGAACAACCATATTAAAAAAATACAAGAGGAGGCAAAATTATTATAGAAGGGTCCAAAAACAATTAGCAATTAAAACAAGGAGCCACAAGATCAAACATCCACAAAACAGTGCAATTACAACACAAAAACCAATATATATATATATATATATATATATATATATATATATATATATATATATATATATATACATATATAAAAGCAATAATCGCAAGAGGTAGGCCTTGAAATACCCCCCCCCTACAAGAAACAAAAAGAAATGTGTCCTTAAATTTAATAGGAACACTAAAAATCATTTAGAAATGACATAGATGGAAGTAAAGAAAGGTCCAATCTAAACAGTCGCTCCAACTTTTGAGGCATCAGTTCCCGGTGAAACATCAGAACTACTTGTTCCACTGGACAATGATAGTGTATCTCAAGAAAGTCTAGCGTACAGTCTCAAATATCACATCCACGACATCGGCATGATCATCATACATTATCATCTTGCTCTTCAAGTCTCCGCTCATCATTCTCCGCCTCTTATGTATCGGCTACTACATCCTCTATAGGTAAATTTCCCATGATGGTTAGAGGAATCTAAGACGTAGCTATGGCACCCTCTGTCTCAGCTACCTCAAATAAAGAGGTGAAGTCTGTAGACTTTAGATAGCTTACATCCTTTCTGAAGTTGACAACCTCAGCTCTCACATCTATAACCTCTGAAGTCACCACTTTCTAATATCACATGTCTCAACTCTTAGTGTGAGAGTGTCAAAATAGATGCTCGTAAGCGTGTCAATGAAGCTAGGTTATCACTGTTGATCATCCATGGTACTTCAGCCTCTAATCGAGTATACCTCATATCCGTAGAATGGGCTAGGTACCCCATCTTTAGGATCATCGCCGGAGCAATCTTGGCTGGCTGGGACGTAGTAGAAACACTAGGAGTGGGAGAAAGTTGAAGTACTTGAAGGACTGGAGGTCGGAGTAGGAAAAGAGGCCTCTGTAGGTATAGAATCAACATCCGCCTCTACAAATGTATCAACTATAGTAGCTCTCCTCCTATATGCCTCCTCCCGAGTGTACTCGGTTTCTATACACTGCATGTCTGTGGAGGTTGTGGGAGTGACCTGGATATATCTCGTCTTATCATGAGGAATTCTAGCACGTCACACAACTCTGTGGTTAATACCGGGAATGAAAGGTATGTATGGAGCTGCTTGGCCTTCATGGCCATCTCTTGGTCAATAATAAGTCCATTGTTGAGCCGCTTCTTTACTAAGATTTACCCTAAATAAACTTCCTTTGCATGATGTAGGATTGACTGTTTTGTGAAGGCATGATGGAGCTGCTCATGAACTCCAACTAGTACCGTGCAGCTACGTTCAATTCCTTCTTCTCTATCTCGGCTCCTAGACCAATCCATCTTGGACTGGTCTCAAAAATAAGGGGGACTAGCGAGACCTTAAGGTCATCCACGGATTGATCAGTCGAAAGACCGTCATACTCGTGCTCAAATTATGTGGCTCTTTCAAGCAGAACATTTATCTGGTCGCTACTGCACCCCACTTTTGTTCCTCAGACAAAAATAGACTTCATCGATCTTAAGGAAGTGTCCTTCTTCTTCAAATAAGTAACTAGATCATTGTAAATAGAATAGAACTCATGGACCAAGTGGAGATCTATGGGCACCGAGGACTAGTGAAGATGTCAAATATTTGCTAATAGAGTATCTCTCTCAACCTAGAGTATCTTCCCTCTAGACCTCCGTGTATAGTATATTCTCCATAAGAACAGTCTGCAACACATCAACTTTTAATCTATTTAGTAGCATGGGAGGAGGGACTTGTATGGGGAGCACTACGACAACAATTGGTAACGGAACTGGCATTGTATCTATTTTAGGATCGTGGCCTTTGGAGTTTTGATGAGTTTGGGCGAGAACTAGCATGGATCTCCGCTCACCTAGACTAGAGAGGTTGATCATCGTCTGGCTCGGAGAATGAAGCTTGGGAGTCAAAAGAACTCTTCCTAGCCGTCGGAGTTATTCTCTAGAGCCTCAGACATGGGCTTCTTTCCCTTTCCGTTCCCCTTGACTCCCTTCGGAGGGGCGATTTTCCATTTCGAGGGGAATTTTTTGCCCCTTAATTTCTTTACAATGTATCGTGCTATTTTACAGGACGACATGTTTAGGTGTGTTCTAATCATATCTGCAAAAACATAAAAAAGAGTTATATTTATTTCAAGAAAAACTGTAGAAAAAATATAGTTGCAGATAGTCTCGCTGAGGCACTTTAGCGAGCCAGATTGGGCTCACCAAAATGATTGGCTAAAAAATTCCTTGAAAAATTTGCATGTTGGAGATGAGAGGGGCCTTTCGGCTAATCACCGGCAGAATTCGGTGATCAAGGAGAAGCCCGTCAAAATTTATAGTGTATTTTAAGGGTTCGGGGAACAGAAAGGGCGATCAAAGAAGACTTTCGGCAAGTCTCCGAGTGCACTCGGCAAACTCAGGCTTCTTGCCAAAATTTACAAAACTAAACTAAAAATTAGCATTAAAATAAAGGGGATCTAAGGGATTTCAGCGAACCACCGAGTTGTTTGGCGAGCTCGACCCAGCTCGCCAAACAGCCCAATATGCTTACTTTCTACCCCAACTTCTGAACCCGTAGCCCCAAAAACCAAACCAAACCAAAACAATACACTAACAAAATCATTCTTAGACCCATAAGACCCAAGACCTAGGTATACTCACACTTATCTCAATTTGGTCAACATTGTCCATTTTATGACTTACACCCTTAGGAATGATGTCAAACGCTTCATAATCGGGCAAAATGCGTGATTTAGCACAATTATTAGTTACTCAAACTTCACCAATTTAGACCCAACAACATTAATGCACAAACACACAGTTTAGATCAATTTTAAAGAATGAATATTTGGGAAATAGACAATATATGCATTTTAGGTTAGATATTAAATTATAATCGCAAAATAAACACATGAACATGGATTCTGAGAGGCCAAACACACATCACTAATATCAAACAATTGCAATTGAGTAAAATACAAGTTTCGGTTTTTTAAAACAACCTTTAATGCCGAAAATATACTTCGAAATGTTAGGCGACAAATATTTTCAACTGCGAACACACAATTGATGAATAAGAAATAGTAAAAACACAGAAGTACGGGAATGTATATTGGAGGTGTGATTTAGGGAAGTTAAAAAGTGAGGGAATGTAAATTAGTTTGAAAGTTTAAACCTTTGTCCTTTAAAACCTTTGATGACATTGATTTTGCTTGTCAAACACTCGGCGACACGCCGAGTGGGTACTTACCTCGCCAAGGTTTAGAGGGCATTCATGTCAAGGCCCTCAAAACAAACTAAGGTATCTAGAGACTCATATGTGCCTTATATTGTTAAGAACATGTTAATTAAGTGTGTCAGAACTTGTATTGTCACGACCCAAACTACACCCTTGAAGGTAAGGCATCCTTCAAGTCAACACAATACATACTTGACCTCTCGCAGGTCTTGCAGAAGCCCTTAGACATAATTCATTGCATACATATGAAAAATTGCAAGTAATTTAAAACTTTTTCTTCAAAAACAGAATGCGGAAACATTTCATAAAATTTCTAACATATGTCTCAAAAATCATCTATGACAACATGAGTACTAAGGTCTTAGGTCATAGCCCATAAAAGTCTAAACATAGTAAAAACATAAAAGACGACATACTGGTGGTGTCCTCGGATGCTGTGAGGACTCACCAATCTTTACTCCTTGGAAACCTTGTAAACTCTACCCTTCAAAGCAACTCAATATCCTCACGACACTACATTGGATTAAAATGTAAGCAAAATATGTGTTAGTACAAAATGTACCAACTATGGAAACTATTATACAAAACATAAGATATCTTAAAGGGTTAGTCAACAATAGGCAAAATCATAAGAGATAATAGCATAACATAACATGAATATCATTATCATAATAAATCATCATAAACAATATAAAAATTAATACTTAACTAATTGTCCTTGTTACCCAAATGAACTACTTCACAAGCCTCCTCCAAGTTTACTTTGTGCAAGGCTAAGGTTGTATCCCATACTACTATCAAATCTAAGTACCATTCTTTGGTAACTTTTGTATCATAATCCACTTTAATAATTAAGTCCTAGATTCATCATAACATATGAGAACTATGCTCCTAGGCCACCTCAAAGAAAAATTGTGCAATGCATGTGAAACATCCCGTTCTACCTCACACACTAAGCATATCTTGAAGTCACCCTATTACCTTTCATTTCATTTTAGTAGTCTCTAGTAGACCTATTTCATATTAACAAGGAACTATCATCTTAAGTCAATCATGTCATGGAAAGGAACCATAGCCACTACCTAATCTAATTATACATCTCATAGGGTCATGTAATAGGTATCTTCAAGTCATACTTGTGTCATGTATGGATAGCATCCTATACTACCATCCACACTAAGTACTTCTCTAGACTAACCTAATCCAAGTTAACTCATCTTGCACTTTTGTCCATTAAGCTCAATCTACTATCATAATAGACCTACTACCACGGAAAGAATCTCAACATACTATGCTAACAAAAGAAGGACATGCCCTTCCTTACCACCATTCAACCAATCATGTAGATGCAAGCTAATCATAGGGAAGAATGAATCTTCAACCCTAAGATATCAAGAGGTACCATCTAAAGCTAGTTCATGAAATGCATCTTGCATGCAAGCCAAGCTATCATGAAATTCACCTTGTATGCAAGTCAAGTTAACATTAGGAGAGTATAGGACTTTCCCTAAAGCTATCATGAAATTATTTTGGCCAAACCAAGTCAATCTATCATGAAGGGACTCTAGTCATGCTACTTAAAGCTATTCTTATGAGTGTTTCATTACTCAATCCCAAGTTACCATGAGAACCACCATCCCAATTTACCGTGATCAAGCATTCTTGCGTCACATGACAAAGCTAAACATGAGAGAGCTTACTTCCTCCATACCACACTATCATGATATTAATCATCTTAAGCTATCACACCTTGGTCTTATCTTACCAAGTAAATTTTAAAAGAAGGGTCTATTAAATACAACATCAAGATATTCTAGTTCATCATGTCTTGAATCATTTTAGGTTATTAGATTAACCTAGAATCAATGTGACAGAACTCTCTTCCATTAGATTGTTCATGTCTAAGTGTAAAAGAGAAAGAAAAAATCATCCCAATCCCTTCATAATGACTTCATCCCCAAATCCGTAGAAACAATAGCATATAAGCCCTACAATCGACTATCACTTTCAATCTATCATGATCCATGTCCAATTTCAAGTTAATTCATTCAATTTGATCATTAGAAAGTAAGTCTAGGAATCCACGATCACATAGGTTCAATTCCATCTTTACAAGTAAAGATCATCCTAGATTAATTAGGCGTAGTTCAATTCATATCTAGGTGATTTAATCATGATCAGTTAGTATACAATACAATTGAGTTAAGAAGATCAACTTAGAACCTTCACCTTGCCTAATATTACCATGATCACCTCATGAAAGCATCACATAATCATCATATGAATATAATTGAATACTACCCACTAGATTGGGATCATAATCAAACCTTACCCACAATGCAATCACAACACATTCTAGATTGGTGTCTTTTGGATTCACAATTGAGGGATAACTATGGGGATTCCATGGATGGAAGAATCCACGGATGAATAATATTCAGATACCTTAGGTTAGAGCCTTAAACCCAACTTGAATCCTTGGAAAAATTCGTCCTAAGAGCAGCCCCCAATTTCACTTCTTCTTCTATTATGTTCTTCAGAGAGTTTTGATGAGCGAGAGGTTTTACTTTGGATTCTAGTGTCTAAATAGCTTTTTTATTGTTTTTATAGTCATAAAATATCTATAACCACCTAAAATAACCACCCATGTATTTATTTGGACGCTACATGAATTTACCATATTGCCCCACCCTTGGCCGAATGCTTGTAGAAAATGCAAGCTCAAAGAACGTGTATAGTCGACAGATCGTTGATGGAATGATGTTGCCTTCCTGCATGTCCATCAATTCTAATAGAGAGTCACAATTTAAGGGCTTAACTCTCAAGTCTATGTGTGGAGTGATGCATCCAATCGATGGGGCATCTCTTGGAGTATGAGGCATCGATTTAGGGTCGTGGTTATGGACTGCCAAAGTAGTGTTTTACTATCTTTTAGGTTCCTCCTCAAGGACCCCTAGGGTGTTCCTTGGGGAGTAGTGCCCGGAAGTTTCCAACCTAAATACGACCGTATAGGTGTTAGGGACCTCTCTTACTAATTTGAACTCTAAACACCACGTAAAACATGCTAAGGCACGCTAGAATACTCAAGCACGTCTGAAGGCTAACTTTCAAACGTCTTGATGGTGTTGGACGTTTGACCTCCAATCGCTTCCACACTTCTCAAACTATCTTCTAATGGATTAATTCACCACATTAAGACTTTATAAGATCATGACATCTATGTTAGGCTCTATTTGGACTTAATTCATTTTGGGGTCCTTACATGTATAGTTGATTTGAATAGGTTTGGAAGTCAAACGTACAAGAACAACCAAGACTTTTAAAAGTTAGCCTTTAAGTGTACTAGTGTGTTCTAGTGTGCCTTTGCATGTTTTACATTTTGTTTGGAGTTTAAATTTATAGGAGAGATTTCTAACATCTAGAGGAACGTATATAGGGTCTAAACATCCAAGAAAGACTCCCCAAGGACCACTCTAAGGGTACTTGAGGAGGACCCAAAGGTTGGCAAAAATACTGCCTAGGCAGTGTCAAATGATGTCAGCATCGACAACCAGTAGTATTGTCGACGCCGCGTTGATTGGGGGCATTGTTACACACTTAGGAGTGGGAGATCATCCCCCATATGGTTGATTCTCTTTACCAAACAACGTCGTGCAGGATGGCCCGTCACTTGATCGACGCTCCATAGTTGGGGTGGTCGTTTGGGTCTGCAACAATCTGCCTCCACGCTGTCAAATTAAGGGGTGAATTGGGAATTTTACCACATATCCTAATTGAAATATGGGTGGTTTGTTTAGGTGTTTTTAGGTAATTTAAGTTACCATATAAACCTACAACCTAATTTAGAACTCATTCTTCAAATAAAACTTTTCCCTCTCAAAACAAACTGTCCCGGTCGGTTATGACTATATCTCCCAAAAATTGTAACAAATGAAATAAGATAAGATTATGAATATTAGTCATGGTTCCTTGAAGGAGTACTTAGTGTAGGTAGGACAATGGACCCTACTTATACATTGCCCAAATGGACTATAACGGGAGTTATGATGAGTTTCCTTTTAATAAATAAGGATTATGGTTCATGTATGTAAATATGATTGTATGTCAAGGTTGACTTTACTTTTTTCAAGACATAAATTATGACTATGCATATGAATTTCACTTCTAACTTGTAAATGGGTTCGCTTGGTATATGTGAGTGTATGAAACTCCATGTGTATATTGCACAAGTAAGTTTGTGAAAAGGTTATGAGGGTGGTTTACCTATGATATGAAATATGTGAGTTATAACTAGGATATAATGAATTAAAGAGTTTTTACGTGAACATTAATGAAGTATGTTGGTCTTATGTCTAAGGTTAAATGCATGTGTGGTATGTTATGGAATGTGATGTGCCTAAGTCAAGGGAGGCTTCTTAGGAACACTTAGTGTAAATAGTATTATGGGATGCTACCTACACATTGCACTAGTGTGACTTTGGGGTTACCTTAGGTGATGGTTCATATATAAAGATTATGTCTTATGATGTGCTTATGACTTTCGGAATATATGTTGTTATGTTGATGAAGCATATTTATGAAAGACCATATTGGGTGACCTTGAAGTGATACATTGTAGCAACAGTTACTTAAGGGTTTCTTAAGGAAAGGAGTTAAGGTAAAAAGAGAGGTAATGTGGTATATGTATAGAATGTGCCTCAAAATGTGTTAAGTGGCTTTATGTATTATTATGAATAGTGTCCATGTCTATATGAGGTATGTGAACTATATTGTACTTATTGTGTCAATGTTTATGAAGTTTACTAAAAATACACGATGCATTATTTTTAACTAAATGTCCTCTTTAAAATTAATGTTTTTGCATGGTTGTCATACTTAGTGCATTTTTGTACTAATACCATTCTTCTTCATCTTTTACACAATGTGTAGGTGGTTTATGGCTAGAAGATGTCTCCTAAAGTGAAGAGCTTGATAGATGTTTCCCAAGCTCAAAAAAGGGATCCTTAAGATTAAAGGATTTCCTATGTCAAAGTTGTTCTTCAAGTTTATGTAATAGCTTATATTATTATTATACGTTTTGAAGGGTCGTGTCCCTATTCTACTCAATTGATGTTGAGTCTAAGATTGCAAAACAAACTTAGAGTCTAACTATGTACTTATGATATTATATATATATATATATATATATATATATATATATATATGAAGTGATGTTCTAGCATATGATGTGATATGAAAAGTTTTAAATTTTCCGCTAAGTTCTTATGAAAATACGATGAATGATGTCCATGGGATTTTACAAGACCTCCGAGAGGTCAAGTACGCCATGCTACTTCTAGGGCGTGATCCCCAGTCGTGACACTTCAGTTTATCTGGGGTCCAAACAACGACTAAGTCATCATCAGTGATCTGTTTGGCGACTCGCCGACTAGTCTATGGGCTTGCCTAATTTTATAGACTCTAATCTTAGAATTTCTTGAGTCAAACGGTGGTCCAAGCCGGGCTCACCGACCTCCTCGAAGCTTTCCTTAATGGACATATTGCTCGCCAACCCTGCACTTTTCAAATACATCCTACACTTCGACCAGCAAAATCAACACACAATTATTTCTATGACAAAATAATGAAAATAAAAACATGGGTTTCCTCCTAAGTAATTTTAGTTAGCGTTTTGGCACAATGCAAGTCCTAATTAAAACTTCATTCTTTGGGTTGGTCATACTGTCACTAGGACCCCCCCCCCCCCGTCGTCTCTTGTATAAATAAGACATCATCTAACCTATTTGTCATGACTCTAGAGTACCTACTAGAAGTTAAGGAATTCTCGAATCGGAACACGGCGTATTTGACCTCTCAGAGGTCTTATACAAGCCCTTTAACATCGTTCATTGCATACATGTATGAAAAGTAGTGCAGAATTAAACTTCTTACACGAAATAATAATACTGGAAAAAATCTCTTTTATTGAAAAAAATAATGAAAGGTGAAATTTCAAAGTCGCCATCTAATAGATAAGAACATTTTGGGACACGCCCATAGTTCAACATATTGGAAAATAGCTAAGTCTATTACAATACTTTCAATAAGGAAATCTAAACATCAAGATGTCCTCTAATCTAGTGAGGACATACAAACTCTTTTCTTGAATGAAAACTAATCCAATCTTCCACTTCAAGACTCCTCTCAAATGCCACCTACACCTATTGAGATAGACAAAATATATGGAATTAGTACAAACACTTGTACTAAGTATGACATAATGCAAAAAATCATGATAAACGGACATTTGTATGAAACATGATCTTTGTGAGAAAACCCTTTAAGACAAGTCTAATAGTCACTTACAAGTCAACATATATGAATATAAGTCACATTCCACAATATAGAATCAACATCACTTCAACCCATATAAACGTATACACCTCCAACCAAAGGTTATCCTAAGACTTACTTAAGTAAGACAAGAAGAGACCTCCCATACACCCTTTTCAATCGTACCTAAGTAATCCTTAAGACTACCTAAGATAAGATTGTTCCCTTTTACTTTCATTTACTCCCCACCTAAGGTTACTCCAAGATTTACCTAAGTTGGACAAGAAGAGATTGCCCTGTAAGATATCGAAAATGCCTTAGGTGTACTAGAGACTAACATTGTTGTATAGGTGGTATAATGTCCTAAACAAGTCTATTATATGGTATTGGGGCAGTAGCTAAAGTATGAGGTGCATTGGAAGTCAAACGTCAAGGGACGACCAAGACGTTCGACGATTAACTCACCTAAGTGCCTCATATGTGGTTCTATGTTTTTATGTGTGATTAATGAGCTTATATGGTCTTTAAATGAGTTATTTTAGTGTATATATATAGTGTGTCAAGTTTCAAGAAGTTTGGAGGTCAAACACTCAAGAACGTCCATGACGTTCGAAAGATGTGCGTTAAAATGACCTTGTGTGTCTAAGCATGTTTGATTGAGTTTTACGTGTTCGTTTTGGGTGAAAATCATGTGAGAGTTCCTAAAATCATATACGATAATGTTTAGGTTAGAAACGTCTGGGAAAATAATCCCCAAGGACCATCCAAGGGTCCTTGAGGAAGGACCCAAAATTGGTGTCAAGGCTGCCCAAGACAGCCCTAACCACGGAAGCAATCGACGCCCAGTGGGTCAGTCGACACCTCGTGGGTAGTGATCCATAGATTGGTACTTAGACTAGGAGATAATGGACCAATGTAAAGCCTCTGAAACAAACGACGGGAGGACAGGACGGTTCGTTTGTGGAATAACGGTCCATCGACTGCCAACCGTCTTTGGCACTAGTTCCGCGCAACTTCACTTTTAAGTGAGGGGTAATGTTGTAATTTCACCCCACTTACAAATAAGAGTTTGGGAGGTTCCCTAAGGGTATTTTGGGTATTTTAAATGTGTTTATAAGTCTTTAACACTTAGAGTATTTCAATCTTAAAAAATCAAAATCCCTTAGAAATTCCCTAAGACTCTAGTAAAGCAAAAATTGAAGGAAGAGCTTGGATTGGGAAATGAGTGGAGATTCTTCATCAAATTGAAGGATTAGCTTAATTGAGGTATTGTTATTGATCCTTAAAACTCGTTTTATCAAGGAGCCCAAATTTCAAAGATGTTTTCTAAAGTTTTCGTACCATGGGTTCTTGCATTAATGGTGTTTGATCATTGTTTAGTTATTGAATTGTTGTTATTAAGATGATTTTAACTTAATTAACCTATGAACCCATGTAATTGATGAAACCTAGTTTTTGACAAATTTATGGGTTACTTGATATTGGTCTAGTGCTTATGAATTAATATGTAGTTTCTTATGGGATTTATAATGATGTAAGAATTTTATTCAATTGATATCTAATTGGTCTTATATTGATAAATAAACATTGGATTGTCTTAGATTCGTTGAGTATTTTAGTTTATGCTTTGAATTGATGTTCATGGCCATGGGTAAGGGCCTTATGATATTGAATTGGATGATTTGGCATTGGATTGAAGTGTTGAGGATGAAGTGGTGGTACGCTTCCCTATTTACCTTTATTTAATGTTAATTAGACTTCAATTATGATGTGATTATTTTGGTCCACTTATGGTGGCGGTGTTATGTGAATTGATGTGGCCTTGTCGGCGTTATTTTATGTATATTGACGATCATGGACTTGTCGGCTCTACTTGAAGTAATGTGAGGAATTGTGTAGTTGACTATGTGATGTATATCATATCTACCTATATGTGAAGTAATGTGAAAGTATGTGTTATTCTATTGATGCTATTTAGGTAATCATGTTAGACTAATGATTGTGTGTTATGTGTAGTCTTAGAGTTGAATGCATGATTGTTCCTAATATGCTATATGAGTCTATGATGACTATATTCATGATGATATAGTAGTGTATAGGATGACTTTAAGATGATAATGGTTGTTCCTATTGGCTTCTTGAATAAAATATAATATGTGCTAAAGTGAAGTATGTTGTATCATGTTTAGGTAGACTTGGGTCCCTTACTTGATTCTTGTATGAATGTAAATATGTGATGTCTTGACTTAGGATGCTAAACTCTCTTAGTCTTGAATGAACGTATGATGTGAGACCTTGAATAATGATAAGAGGGTCCCTTATGTGAAACCTTGAACCTAGAAGGTAAGCTCATGAAAGATGAAGTCGAAAGCCGAAATAGTATCCTTCATATAATGAATGATGGACGTAAGGTTGATTGGCTGGAACGACATCATATCAATTCTTAAAAAGTCATGATGAGCTTCTTGTCACCATTGGAAGATAGACCTAGAGGACCTCTTTGGTAGGGTAAATATGATTGGGTTATGAATATGATGTAAGACCCTATGTATGAACCTTAATGTGATATACTCTATGAGAACAAAGGCTAGCACCGAGTGAGTATGGCAAGGGAAGTAGTTCTACTTAAAGTATGAGGCTAAAGTACAAAGAAGCCCTTCATATTCGTTAACCATGTGCCTACATGAGATGTGTCCAAGTTCTACCATTGGCAAGTAGAACAACCTCATAAGAGTAGGATAGAAATCCGGATTCCATGTTTTTCTATCATGTTTTATGTCGGTTATTGCATATTCTCATCATATGGGATACCTATTAGCATTAGAGAAGTTTTATGACATTTAGGTGGTGGTATGGGACGCTATCTAGACATTGCACAATAGGCTTTGAAGATGTTAGTAAGAGTCCCTAGGTCTTCTCCAAGACCATTACTTGGATGTTCTTTATGTAATGAATGTGTCTTAATAAACTAATGAACTAATGAACTAATGACTTAAGTAAAGTAAGTATGGAAATGAATGAGTACCTATTCTAAAGTGTCTTAAGGATTCCTTAGTTAAAGTGTGAAGAGGGCATATGGGATGATCTCTTCATATCTTATCAATGGAATTCTTGAGAATGACTCTAGTTAGGGAAGTCGGTTGTTATGTTTGACATGATCTAAACATTGGAAAGCTTAAGGATTATTTGGGTAACCTTGAAGAGGGTGTATGGGCGTTCTCTTGTTAGAGTACTTAAGTAATTCTTTTGATAGCCTTGGTAGGGGAGATTGTCATATTATGTATTTTTTTTATATTGGTGTATTGTAGGTGTGTATGTGTCTCATTATGAGTAATCTTGAGGATCGTTTAGGCACACATAGAGAGGGTGTATGGGCGGTCTCTCTTTGTGTGACTTAAGTGAATCTTAGGATAGCTTTAGTAAGAAGACTACATGCTATAAAGTGTTAAAAGAGAAGGTAAGCACTTCATTGTTACAGTGAAGCAATTCAATGTACAGTGAATATAGGTCACTGTAATGTGCTTCTTTAAAATTTGATATTTGGTTTAAATGTTTTCGTATGTGTTTCTAAGTTGATAAATGTTGTTCTTATGATGATATTACGATATTTAAATGAAAAGATGCATATTTCCAATAAATGTCCGTTTTCATGATTTTTATGCATAATGCCATACTTAGTACATGTGGTTGTACAAATTCTATACTTTTATCTATCTCTATTGTGGTTGGTAGGTGAGGAGCATTTGGGAAGCAAGACTTGGATTAGAAGATCGTTCAAGTGAAGTTAAAGTATGTCCTCATTTGACTCGAGGGCAAATATGTCTTTTATGTTTCTTATGAAGTATTGTAATAGACTTAGTAGTACTATATTTTCTAATTCGTATGGGCCGTGTCCCACGTACATCATGTCTAAGATTGATGAGATTGGCACTTAGTATTTCCTATTACTTTTATATGAAAGAGTTTTTAAAGACTATGATATGTTTTGTGAAAAGTTTTAATTCCGCACTACTATTCACTATGTATATGAAATGAATGATATGAAAGGGCTTATATAAAACCTCCAAGAGGTTGAGTACGCCAGTTACAATCCGAGATTGTGATCTAACTTCTAGGGTGTGGTCTAGGGATGTTAAAAGCTTGGTATTAGAGCATAGGTGAAAGTACTCTTAGGAATCAAAAAGTCTCATCAAATCACGTCTAGTAGAGTCTTGACCATCGGTGTGAGTCACGACACATCTATGGGCGAGAGTCTTTAGCACGATAGAGTTTCCCTTATTTTCTACTCTTATGTCGTGCGGTAGAGTAAATGTTATGAGTACCCTTCTTAATGTGTTTCCTTCTGTTTTGAGGAGATGAATACTAGAAGGATGGCCGCTAGAAGGTTGGAAGAGGACAGGTTGAATAAGGTAGTTCCTCCTCAAGTTGAGAAAGTTGAGAGTTCCTCCAGATGGGCAAGGTGTCCAAGGTGCTCAAGGTGCTGAAGTTCCTCTCCAAGGTGATCATGTCCCTAATGTGGAAGGAGGTAATGAGATTTTGGTGGTTCTTCCAGAGTTGTCTAATAGGGTTATTGGAGAGGCTATACTTGCTTTAGCCCAAGCCATGACTACTCAAGTGAATTTGAGTATGGATCCTAGGGTTGTGGAGAGCACTATGACATCTAGGTTGAGAGACTTTGTGAGGATGAATCCTCCAATCTTTCTTTGACCTAATGTTGATGAAGATCCCTAAGATTTCCTTGATAGTCTGTACAAGGTGTTGAGTGCTATGGGGTTACATCTAGGGAGACGGTGGAGTTGGCTTCGTATCAATTGAGGGATGTTTCTCAAATTTAGTACACTCAATGGAAGTGTAATAGGCCGATGGTGTCGGATTCTATTAAGTGGGAAGAATTTAAGGAAGCTTTTCTTGGTAAATACTTTCCCCGTGATAGGAGGGAGGTTAAAGTAGTGGAGTTTATCAATCTCAAGCAAGGCAATATGAGTGTTGAGGAGTACTCTTTGAAGTTCTCAACATTGTCCAGATATGCACCATCCCTAGTGTCAAATCCAAGGGATGAAATGAGTCACTTTGTAACCGGGGTAGCCGACTGAGTGAGTGAAGTATGCTACATGATGATATGACCTTAGCTAGACTCATGGTTTATGCACAATCTATTGAAGAGTCTAAACTTGGTAGAATTTCTAGAAAATTGAAAACAAGTGGTGCTAGTGATCAAGTTCAACCTAGGTTAAGAAAGAGGGCTCAAACTCAAGAAGAATCTAGGGGTGCTAAGGGGAAGTTTGAGAAAGGAGGTGGTTCTCAAAATGACAAACCTACATGTGCCACTTGTGGCAAGAAACATTATGGTGAGTGTCTAGTGGGTACCGGGAGTTGTTTTAAATGTGGAAAAGATGGACACAAAGTTAGAGATTGTCCTAATAGAGATGGTAAGAAGGTTGCTCCTAATGTTCCAAAGGATGATGCTCCAACAAGGAGGCGTTTCTATGGACTCCGTACAAGGAGAGAGAAGTCGTATGAGAGTGATAATGATGTTGGTAAGTCTTATTTCTCTTGTTGTGATATGGGTTCCTTCTAAGTGGGGGAGTATGGTTATAGATGGGCTAGAATTTTCCTAGAAGTTTGTTGCATGTGCATGGTGTTTAGGAGTTTGGTTGAACTTGAATTTCATTAACTTCTTTCATTGTGTGATTTATAAAGCTATGAGAATGTTGTAAGAGGTGTTTATACGATTATATCTTGCATATTAGCATGTCTATAGCATGAATTGCCTAAAAGTTACATTTTTGAAAAATTGCATAAAATCATTGTAGCTTAGCAGGTTCACTGTAAGATTTTTCAAAATTTGACTAATTAATTCTTTCGTCTAAAATTGTTGTAATATGTTTAGAACTGATGTACATGAGTATAATAATGAATATAAAATAATTTTGTGCTATTTGGAATGAAGGATGTGAGTTTTGTAGCATGATGAGTTATAAAAGTTATTCTAAATTTCTTGGTGTGTTGTGAATCTATTTACTATGCAAAATTGATGTTTTCACCTTTATAATGTGTTGAATGGGTTGGTTATGTGCTTCTAGTTGATTCTCTAACCTTGGAAGTGTTCGGAGAATGGCAAGTGTCATTCGAGGACGAATGTTGTTCAAGTAAAGGAGAATGTAAGATCTCGAAAATGACTTAGGTTAACTAGAGCCTAACATTGTTTTCAAGATGGTCTAAGGTCGTATATAAGTCTATTATATGGTATTGATGCAGTAGTTAAAGTATTAGGTGCATTGGAAGTCAAACGTCAAGGGACGACCAAGATGTTCGACGACTAAGTCACCTAAGTACCTCATATGTGGTTCTATGTTTTTATTTATAATTCATGAGGTTATATGGTCATTAAATGATTTATTATAGTGTATATAGAAAGTGTGTCAAGTTTTGAGAATTTTGGAGGTGAAACGCTCAAGAACATCCATGACGTTCGAAAGATGTGTCTTGAAATGACCTTGTGTGTCTAAGCATATTTCGTTGAGTTTTACGTGTTTGTTTTGGGTTAAAATCATGTGAAAGGTCATAAACTCGTATACGGTCATGTTTAGGTTGGAAACATCCTGGAAAATTATCCCCAAGGACCATCCAAGGGTCCTTGAGGAAGGACCAAAAATTGGTGTCAAGGCTGCCAAAGACAGCCCAAACCACGGAGGCAATCGACGCCCAGTGGGTCAGTCGCGCCCAGTGGGTGGTGCTCCATCGATTGGGACATAGACTGTGATATAAGGGACTAATTTCAAGCCTCTGAACCAAACAACGGGAGGACAGGACGGTCCATATGTCAACAAATGGTCCATCGACTGCCAACCGTCGATTGCACTGGTTCCTTACGCAACTTCACTGTTAAGTGAGGGGTGATGTTGTAATTTCACCCCACTTCCAAATAAGAGTTTTAGCGTTTCCATAAGGGTATTTTTTGTAATTTAAATGTGTTTATAAGCCTTTAACACTTAGAAGATTTCATTCTTCGAAAATCAAAACCCCAAAATCCCTTAGAAATTCCCTAAGACTCTATTGAAGCCAAAACTCAAGGAAGAGCTTGCATTGGAGATTTTAGTGGAGATTCTTCATCAAATTTAAGGATTATACTAATTGAGGTATGGTTTTTTATCCTTGAAACTCGTTTCATCAACGATCCTAACTTTAAAAGATGTTTTCTAAAGTTTTCAAAAGATGAGTTGACCTATTTCATGATCTACCATGGGTTCTTGCATTAATGGTTTTTAATCATTGTTTAGTGATTGAATTTTTGTTATTAACATTATTTTAACTTAATTAAACTATGAATCCATGTAATTGATGAACCCTAGTTTTTGACAAATTTATGAGTTAATTGATATTGGTCTAATGCTTATGAATTAATATGTACTTTCTTATGGGCTTTCTAATGATGTAAGAATTATATTCAATTGATATATACTTGGTCTTATATTGATAAATCTATATTGTATTGTCTTAGATTCATTGATTTTTTTTTAGTTTATGCTTTGAATTGATGTTCGTGGCCATGGTTAAGGGCCTTATGATATTGAATTGGATGATTTGGCATTGGATTGAAGTGTTGAGGATTAAGTGGTGGTACTCTGCCCTATTTACCTTTATTTAATGTTAATTAGACTTCAATTATGATGTGATTGGTTTGGTCCACTTATGGTGGCGGTGTTATGTGAATTGATGTGGCCTTGTCGGCGTTATTTTATGTATATTGACGATCATGGCCGTGTCGGCACTACTTGAAGTAATGTGAGGAATTGTGTAGTTGACTATGTGATGTATATCATATCTACCTATAAGTGAAGTAATGTGAAAGTATGTGTTATTCTATTGATGCTATTCAGGTAATCATGTTAGACTAATGATTTTGTCTTGTGTGTAGTCTTAGAGTTGAATGCATGATTGTTCCTAAAATGCTATATGAGTCTATGATGACTATATTGATGATGATATAGTAGTGTATAGGATGACTTTAAGATGATAATGTTTGTTCCTATTGGCTTCTTGAATAACATGTAATATGTGCTAAAGTGAAGTATGTTGTATCTTGTTTAGGTAGACTTGTGTGCCTTACTTGATGCTTGTATGAATGTAAATATGTGATGTCTTGACTTAGTATGCTAAATTTGCTTAGTCTTAAATTAACGAATGATGTGAGACCTTGAATGATGATAAGAGGGTCCCTTATGTGAAACCTTGAACATAAAAGGTAACGTCATGAAACTTGAAGTCGAAAGCCGAAATGGTATCCTTCATGTAATGAATGATGGACTTAAGATTGATTGTCTGGAACGACATCATATCAATCCATAGGAAAGTCATGATGATCTTCTTTTCACCATTGGAAGGTAGCCCTAGAGGACCTCTTTGGTAGGGTAAATGTGATTGGTTTATGAATACGATGTAAGACCCTATGTATGAACATTAATGTGATGTACTCTATGAGAACAAAGTCTAGCGCCGAGTGAGTATGGCAAGGGAAGTAGTTCTAGTTAAAGTATGAGGCTAGAATACAAAGAAGCCCTTCATATTCCTTAAACACGTGCCTACATGGGATGTGTCCAAGTTCTACCATTGGCAAGTAAAACAACCTCATCGGAGTAGGATAGAACTTCGGATTCCATATTTTGCTACCATGGTCTATGTCGGTTATTGCCTATTCTCATCATATGGGATACCTATTAGCATTAGAGAAGTTCTATGAGGTTTAGGTGGTGGTATGAGACGCTATCTAGACATTGCACAATAGGCTTTAAAGATATTAGTAAGAATCCCTATGTCTTCTCCAAGACCATTACCTGAATGTTCTTTATGTAATGATGTGTCTTTAAGAACTAATGAACTAATGAACTAATGACTTAAGCAAACTAATTATATAAATGTATGAGTGCCTAATCTAAAGTGACTTAAAGGATTCCTTAGTCAAAGTGTGAAGAGGGCATATGGGATGATCTCTTCATATCTTATCTATGGAAGTCTTGAGAATGACTCTAGTTAGGGAAGTTGGTTCTTATGTTTGAAATGATATAAACTTAGGAAATATTAAGGATTATTTAGGTAACCTTGAAGAGGGTGTATGTGCATTCTCTTCTAGAAGTACTTAAGTAATTCTTTTGATAGCCTTGGTAGTGGAGATTGTCATATTATGTATGTTTTGTATGTTGGTGTATTGTAGGTGTGTATGTATCTCATTATGAGTAATCTTGAGGATCATTTGGGCACACATAGAGAGGGTGTATGGGCGGTCTCTCTTTGTGTGACTTAAGTGAATCTTAGGATAGCTTTAGTGAGAAGACTACATGTTAAAAAGTGTTAAAAAGAGAAGGTAAGCACTTCATTGTTACAATGAATCAATTCAATTTACAATGAATATAGGCCACTGTAATATGCCTCTTTAAATTTTGATATTTGGTTTAAATGTTTTCTTATGTGTTTCTCAGTTGATTAATGTTGTTCTTATGATGATATTACGATATTTAAATGAAAATATGTATATTTCTAATAAATGTCTGTTTTCATGATTTTTATGCATAATGCCATACTTAGTAGATGTGGTTGTACTAATTCCATGTTTTTATCTATCTCTATAGTGGTTCGTAGGTGAGGAGCATTTGGGAAGCAAGAGTTGGATTAGAAGATCGTTCAAGTGAAGTTGAAGTATGTCCTTATTTGACTCGATGGCATATATGTCTTTTATGTTTCTTTATGAAGTATTGTAATAGACTTAGTAGTACTATATTTTCTAATTCGTATGGGCCGTGTCCCAAGTACTCTTATGTCTAAGATTGATGAGACTGAGACTTAGTATTACCTATTACTTTTATATGAAAGAGTTTTTAAAGACTATGATATGTTTTGTGAAATGTTTTAATTCCACAATACTTTTCACTATGTATATGCGATGAATTATATGAAAGGGCTTGTATGAGACTTACGACAGTTCGAGTACGCCTGTTATAATTCGAGATTGTGCCCTAACATCTAGGGTGTGGTCTTGGGATGTCACACGCCCATACACCCTCTTCAAGATTACCTAAGAAACCCTCAAAGCTACCCTAGATTTAGCACATTCTAGCCCACATACATTATCTAAAGTCATAATTATTCATTAAGTCAATTAGAAGACATTTCATTCATTAAGGACTTCACATGATGGTCTTAGAAAGACCTAGCGAACCTACACTCTAGCACCGTCAAAGCCTACTCGTGCCATGTCTATATAGCGTCCCATTCCACTACCTAAACATTGTTGAACTTATCAAATACTAGAATTTATTCCACATGATGAGAATATGCAATAACCGATACAGACCATACTAGCTAGGCATGGAATACCAAGTCTACCCTACTCCGATGGAGGGTGCTCTACTTGCCAATTGTAGAACTAGGATACATCCCATATAGGCACATGGTTAAGAAATATCAAGGTCTTTTATGCACTCTAGTCTCCTTCTCAATTAGAGATACATTGTACTCTAGTCTCCTTCTTAAGTAGAGCTACAACCCATAACATATTCACTCGGTGCTAGCCTTTGTTCTCATAGAGTAAGTTCAATAAAAAGGGGCATATGAAAAGGTACCATCTCTTAGTCATTACCTAGTAATAATGCACCTACCAAAGATGGGTCCACTAGGGTTGACACTCAATGGTTTATAAGGATAACTCATTCATAACCTTATTTCTATATAGAAGGTTCCACATACTAGTCATGCTTCGATGGGCACCATCTTAGGTCTATCGATCCTAGACTTTTATTCAACATTCATCTTCATATCATATACAAGACAAATATGCCTAAGCCTACTAGGTCAAGATCTTCATATTCATAATGTACATGTATCATGTAAGGGACACAAGTCTACTAAGACAAGTAACACATATCTTCACATATAGCATATCATTCTATAAGCACAAAGGCAACATCATCTATAGGTCACCCTATTTGCTACTATAATGTCATCAATATAACCATCAAAAGATTCACATAATCAAGTAGGAAGAATCATGCATCAACTCTAAGACTGCACATACAAGGACAAAGTCATATTCTAACATGATCACCTACCATCATAAATAGAAGTACACATACTATCACCTTAATCACAAATATATAGATATGATCATACTTCACATAATTCAACTATACAAATCATCATAATATATAAAGTATTTGCCCATAAGGCCATGATCATTATAATACATAATGTGACGCCGACGAGGCCACATAATTCAGAAGTAAAGCACATAGAACCGCCCCCATAAGTGGACCATACCAATCACAAGATAATGCAAGACCTACATTACGTCAAATAAAGAGAATTAGGGCAGCGTACCACCAATCCATTCTCACCACTTCAATCAATAGCTAAATCATCCAACATAATACTCAAAGGACCTTACCCATTGCAATGATCACCAATTCAATATGAAAATCACAATACTCAATGAATCTAAATCAATTCAATATAGATTTACCAATCTAAGACATCCTATGTATTAATCCAATACAATTTTTACATCATTCTATAGCCCAAAGAAAACTGCACTAGAGTTCATAAGCATTGAGACTGTCACGACCGGAATCTAGACCCCAGATGATACCGGCATCGTTGACCTCTCAGAGGTCGCAGACAAGCCTATATACGTCATCGTTACTTCATCTAGGTTAATTTTAGCGGAAAATTTGAACTTTTTGTTCCTTAACATGCATGTATATCATTCTACTTAAATTCATATACGTTCAGAATCAACCATCTAACATTAAGATCATCAACTGAAAGAAATAGTTCAATACTGCATTAAGTGTATACTTACCAAAATGGCAACTACACAATGTCTGAAATAAATCGGGAAAGAAACACTAGTGCAACATGCTCCACTAGCTAAAGCCTACATCTAAGCTAGATAATAACAGTAGACATCCTCAAAAGCATGAGGGACTACCAAATCCGAATGAAAGATCCACGTCCGGATAGCTGAAACGTCGTGCTGTAAGCTCTAACGTCCACCTGTGCCTGCACCTAAAAATGTAGAGTTGTATGGGATTAGTACACACTTGTACTAAGTATGGGTATATATGCAAGAACACACCAAGGACATGCATGAGTAAGAATAGCTCTTTCCTAACAACATGATTTATGGAAAGTCAAGGCAGTAGACTTGCCAAATTTGGATTAGGAAAGTTAGTGGACTTGTCAATTTTAGATTAGGAAAGTCAGTGTACTTGCCAAATTGGATTAGGAAAGTCATGCCATAAGAGTAACATGCATAATCATACATATCATATTGCACACAACACATAACATCTTACACATAGCACATAACATATTGCATATAGCACATAACATCTTTCATATCATTCGTTCATATGCCATGAGACCTTGGAAACATGGACTTGACATTAAGACTTCCCAAAATGAGGGCTCAACATATGGGACCTCAACTAGGGAGACTTCTTTAGCAAACACAGAGTCTGCTTCATTCATTCATACGTACTTCATTTCATTCATTCATAAGCTAGTGTAAACACTAGCCATACCTAGGATGTAGTTTAAGACTCTCATCGGGTTTGCTGTGCAATGACCAAGAATAACCTAGTGTCATACTTGAGTCTAGCTCACCTCTTGATTATCCTATCCTAACACCTTTGGCATCGTTCATTTCATTATGTGCATCATTTCAGGTTGGCCTCATTCATTCTTTAGGAACTTTAACTTTAACCGACATAGATCATGTGAGCATCATGAAATCCAGTGTGTCATCCCCACACCGAAAAGAGGTGGAATCACCGGCCAAGGTGAACCAAAACATGCTAGCGTATATAGGGGATTGAGCCCTGCTAGATCCCTATATTGGCAGTATAGGTTAAAAGACTAGGAGATATAAGGATACCCATATCCGGCATGCCGGACAGTCTCATCTCATGAGAGTTACGTGAACCTCTGCCCTTCCCGAAAGAAGTCATTACCGCTCATAGCTAGCCTATCGGTGCTCAGTATAAAGTTCCATTAGATTCAACTCATACATCATGGAAGCTGGCTTCTAGTATGAGGACATCATACATCATTAGATGATTTCTTATCTCATAATTAGTATTAAGTATACATTAATCTCAATACTTTCATTAGAGTGTTCATAGAGACTGGTGTCTTCATTAACTTTACACTCTCATAGGTGAGTACGTTTTGGTAACATTTACTTAGGCTCATTTGAGATTGCTCTCATCTTTCACATTAGTCTCTTATCATGTTGTCACCACATTCATTAGCTTTAGCATATTTTCTCTTCATATTTACTCACCCCTTTTTATGTGAATGTTCATTTCATCATATGCCAATGCACTTGGCCATTTAGTGTGTTTCACACTCGTACTTAACTCTTCTAGAGTTTCATTATTTCGTTACATACATCTTAGGTTCACTTACTTTAAACGTATGCTAGACTTATGGGTCTATACATACAAGTCATGAGGCTTCATTCATAGTTCGTTTAAGTGATTCATATCTTCCTAAGATTATGTGGTACAAGACTTATGCATCTTGTAAGTATGCCAAGATCTCGAGTTCGATCTATGTAGGCAACATTATTTTTGAACATTTATTCACGTATGACTTGTGTATCAATATGGAATTTGGTCAAGGGAACCCGATTTCGAATCCCTTGGACAACACTTACATTTTTAGTCATTTTGGTTTGATCCATACGGCTTGGGGACCCAAGATCGAGCCCCAATCCCTTCATTTTATTTTTTTCTTAATTTCTCTCTTCATTTTTCGTTTAGTGGGACTAAGAAGATGTGGGATCGAACCCCCATATCCTCATTTCCTTTTATTTTCTTTTCTTTTAATTTCTCTCCTTTTGGACGAGGGGGTGTGGGTTCGAACCCCCACAGCCCCACTTTAATTTTTCTCCTTAATTTCCTTGGTTCTGTCTAGATGTCGTGGGTTCGATTCCCACACGCCTCAACCTTTTATTTTTCTTTTTTTATTCCTCCTTAAATCTGACTGAGAGGTGGTGGGTTCGAATCCCACTTCTCTCATTTCTTATTTTTATTATTTCATTTTATGATCAAGGCACATGGGTTCGAATCCCACATGCCACATTCCCTTTTTCTCACATTATTTCAATAATTTTTAACATGGTGAGGTCACGGGTTAGATTCTCAGTGGCCTCACACATTTTAATTCATTTTTACATAGCATGATAATACCCTTAGCTTGGCCAAAACTCATCAACAAGATGCTGGAAATTTTTGCACCCTATTTTCTCACCTCTTTCACATTAAATGTTTAGGCGTTTTAAGTAGTTTTTAGTGACTTCTTTAGGTGCATTTTCATGGATTCATTTGACTATTAGTTGCACTCAAATCAGTATTTTTACATCACTTATGAACATCGCGATTTAAGAAAGTTTGTGCACATGAAATACAACCATAAACATGTCATTTTTTGAACTTAAATCCGAGAGTGTATATCACGGCTACACATAGCACACACATCATTTTTCACATAATTTCGGACAACATGCTCAATATTCACATAATTCTGAACATACATACATAAACATAATCATCACTAAAACACATTACATCCCTAGTTTCTACCATCAAACATACCCAACCTATGATTCGATGGGAGCTAGTGACAAGGACATGCAATGGGGAAAAACCCTAGTTTTCGGAATAGATTCGTCTGAACCTTAAGGGTCTCTTGGAAAAGGGACAAAGAGTAAGAAAATCCATACCTTATTTTGACATTAAAACCTTGAACTTGCTGCCCAAACCTTCTCCAAAATTTTGTCTAAGTCCAAAAGCTTCAACACTAACTCGACGGAAAAAATCCTCTCTTTGCCTGACGTTTTTGGTTATGTTTTGAATAAGTTCTTAACGTAAAGGTTATTCAAGTGTGAAGAACTTTTAGTTGCTGATAAGCTCTTGTGTTTTTGGCAGAGAAAACATGAAAGAGAAGAGAGATATTGACGTGAGAGAGAGAGAGAGAGTTAAACGTGAAAGAGAGTTAAAAGAGGTGAAGTAGTTTAGACTTAGTCAACTAGGACTCTTTCAAATATTAAAAAAAATCTGTTTTCCCTTTTATTTTAAATCAGCCAATAAATATTAATTAATTAAATTAATTTACCAATTTAAATAAAAACAATTTAAATTATTGCTTCCACCTAGGTTCGAACCCGGGTGGAGCAAGACTTCACTTCAAAGGCAAATTTTTGGCCCTCTCTCCCCAAAATACCACTCCACATTATTAATTAAACAACTAATTACATATTTAGTGTAATTATGATACTACCCTTAGCCTGGAAAAAGACCATTTTACCCCTAGAGCCTTCAAACCTAAGATTTTCCCTTTGTAAGTCCGGTAAAGACTCATTTGAGTAAATCTTCATATTCGAGAGCCCTACATAGCTGGACCCCACCTTTCCTAGCTCAACTAACTCCCCAAGTTAGTTGGCTTGGCTGTAGCAAGGGTTCAGAGGTCTGGTTATACGCGCATCAATCCGTGTGAACCCGGTCTAATCGTAGGCATTCTAGACACATTAAGCATTACTTAGCATATCCATTTTTAGGGTTGTTACATTATCCCCCCCTTAGGAACATTCGTCCCCGAATGACACTACTAACTATCTAGTGTAATGCCAGTCAGATCATAACATAGTTAGTATACACAATCAAGCAATAGCAAAAAAAAATGGAGAGATAAGGAAACTTAGACTTAAGAGTAGGAAGTCTAACCTCAAGAGCTAAAAAGATGAGGGTAGCGGGATCTCATATCTGTAAGACCTCGAAAAATGAGATAAGGTGTCTAGAGCCTAACATGTTAGTCTTAATGTTATAAGGTCCTAAAATTCCTTATTATGTTATATATAGGTAGTGTGCAAAATTTGAAGTGATTTGGAAGTCGGACATCAAGGGACGTCCAAGACGTTCGATAAATAGTCGCTTATGTACCTTATGTGTGTATGCATGCTTAAATCATATGAACTGAGTCTAATAAGTCTTGAAATCGTTTTAAATGATGTTTAATGTTATTATAATAAGTTTCGTGAAGTTTGGAGGTCAAACACCCAAGAACGTCCAAGGCGTTCGAAAGATAGCCCCTAAGACGTTCATCGTATGTCATGTTGGGGTCAAGGCTGTTTGGATGTCTTGTAGGTGTTTGTTTTGTATGAAACTTATGTGGTAGTCATATAACATGATAAGGTTTGTAATCACATTGGAAACATCTGGGTATGACTTCTAAACCGCCCCACAAGAGGCCCCAAAAAAGGACCCAAGGCTGCCTAAGACACTGCCTGGGCAGTGTCCCTTGATGGACCCAATGACGGATCGTTGGGCCACCAACGGACCATCAAGCAGGTCTCGTCGAAGGGGGATTGCCTTGGCCAGGTATTTAGCCAATATTTTGGCTAAGGCATGGGCGACGGAGGCTGCCACGGCCTGTCATGGCCATGACGCCCCGTCGAGCCCCTCGTCGCGGATGGTCTGCAGGTTGGCTGCTGCGTGCTGCCACTTAAAGGGGTGAATGGGAAATTCACCCCACGTCCTAACCTGACTATAATAGGTTTATTTAAGTAATTTTAGGGTTTATACAAGTCATCCCAAACGTGATCAACCCATTCCCAAATCCTCTCACATGTTTAAAGCCTTTCCCTCCAAAATATTCTCTCTAGAACCTCCATGGTTTTTGAATCTCAAGAACAGCTTGTAGATTGGATTCTCATGGGTTATTCATCAAGTTTTATAGGTCTTCATGAATATTAAGGTATGGTGATCCTTCATCTCTAAGTAACCTTTCACTTGGAGAGTTCTTCTCAATGTTTTCAAAGAAAGTTTATGATCAAAGTTCTTCTTCTCCAATCTAGCCATGGGTTCTTTATCAAAATGTTTTTAATGATTAAATCATGATGAATTGAAGTTAATACAGTGATTTGAATGTGATTTCACTCCAATTGCATGATGAACCCATGTTCCTTCCAAAATTGGTTTAGCTCTTGCATGGGCTTTGTGATCTTGACTTGTTATCGATGGAATTATGATTCCCTTACGTTGAATTGATTTTATATACTGTTATTTACATTAATTTATGTTGAATTGATGTTGAATGATCCATGAGGATCAATGTATGAAGATTTGAGCATGTTTAGCCTAGTTTTCTATAGTTCACTGTAACATTGGTTTTCTTGTGATCTAAAGTGAATTTCGATTAAGTTGTGGTTCTTGTAGCTACTGTTTTGGGTTAATACCATGGTTGAATTGTGGATATAAATCATGTATGATCAAAGTAGAGAAGGCTTGGTTTGAATTAATCTAGGTTCTTCTTGTCTATGAAGTTGTAACTTGTGATCTTGACGTTAGGTTAGTCGCTATAGGAATTGATTACGGTTAATGTCTATAGATGCTGCCTATAATTAAATATGAGGATGAATTATATGTAATTAATACAATATGGGTCAATTCATGATAGGTTGAATATGATTAACCTATGTAAACTTACTTTCCATGAACTCCCTATATGAAGCATGCTTGTATCGACCTTAAAGGCAAATTGTAGTAGTGTCTCATCTAGATTATGATTTCATTATCTACTGCCTTAGGGTGATATCATTCATGAAATATAACCTATAATCCATTTAAATGAAATTGGTTAATGATCTATGTTCTTCTACTTTCCTAGTATGTGATGTATATGTTATGGTATAATCGTTTAGTAACTTGTACATGGTTTCTTATACATTTAAAGTACATATAGCTACTGCCATATATGTGTTTTATTGATGGATAAGGTGTATTGATCAATGATGATCAAAGGGTGAGAAATTGGTAAGAATGCTTATTCTCTTTACTCTTCTACTTCTCTATTCTTTATAGAAATATTGATGAAGCCTTGTATGGCATTGTGTCGTATGGTCCACTTATGGTGGCGGTGTTTACTTTATTGTCATTATATATGTGTTGACCATGGCCTTGAAGGGATATTGATGAACTTATGAACATGTGCTTAAGATGATACTATGAGAAGATTATGCTTACTTTCCTATTCTAGTTGTGGATTAGGTTGTGTGGCTATTTCATGAGCATGTGTATAACCATGTGAGGGTAGAGTATAGGTGCTGCCATTGATGTGTTAAGATGGTAATAACCCCTTACCTATGTACCCCTTATATGAAAGTGTGAATAGCTAAAGTTAGGAGTCTTGATTATAAGGTGTATATTGTCTTGTCTCCTATGCTATTATGTGTTGTGTGCTATGTGCTTGAAGTGTAATGTAGTCTAATAGGGTGGCTGACTTAATAAGTTATTGATAGCCATTATGTGATCATGTTGGTCAATGTACACACACTCTCACTTACATGCATATTACAAGTAGTATAAGTCATAGTGTCTAAATGAAAGATAGTTCTCATATTCACTAGTGTCTACTACTCTGCATATTAAGGTGATGTTTATGAATGTATGATTTGTATTCCCTTACTAGGATGACTTGATAGGTGTACTAGTATGGGCAACGGTATGGGACCTTGTCTATGCATTGCACATGTGTATCTTGATAGGATAGTTCCTAGTTTTGGTTCTTATGCATATGAAGGTTGATTATATGAACATTTTATGAATATGATATGAAGAAGTATGAATGTGTATTGTGTCTTAGTAGGTTTATATGAAAGTATTGCTCATATAGTTATGCCTATAGACTTATGCATTGATATATGAACATGTGTGACCTTATGTGTTATGTCAAAGGTTTGCTCACATCTAAGTATACACTCACACACATGGATGATCTAGTTAGTAAGAAGAGGCCTTGCTAGGGGTGCCCAAGAATACTCCAAATCTAGATAGGTGCTTGAATATGATATAATCATATGAATGATGAATATCCTAAGCTTATGTTTTTATAAATAAACGTAATAAAGGCTTTTCAATAAAGGGAACTTAGCCTAGCACCGAGTGAACTTGTAGATGAGGGAGTGACACTTTCCAGCATAGGAGAGGTAGGGTTCACTACGGTCCTCATATGAGGGGTGACACTTTCTTACATAAGAAAGGTAGGGTTCATTACAGTCCTCACGGGGTGGATAGCCTCATGACCCAACATAGGGTGTAGAGTTGATATTTCCATGAATTCCCCAAGTTCCATAAACTATGTTGCCACCATAGGATACTAGCTAGTGGATTTCCACCTAGATAGCTATGTCATGTTCGGTTCTACTTTGGCCGGTAGATCCACCTTCCATCGGTGTAAGGTTTTATGACACCGGATTCCATGATTACCACCCATGGTCTATGTCGGTTAAGGTTATGATTTCCCTAAAGGTAAAATGGACAATGGAAGTAATTGAATAGGATCCTAACTAGGAGGACTTAAGGTAAGTTACTTAGAATAGGTGGAAGTAATGAACCCATCTAGACATTGCACAAGTGACTCCTTAGGAAGTCTTAGGAAGGTACCTCAATAGATATGATTATGTATGTGTTCGTTATGTATGATATTGTAGTCTTGGTTTGACTATGATTATATTGTACTATACTTCTATGATGGCATGTGTTGTCTTGTGTAGATGCTATGTATGGTATTCTCTTATGTTCCTAAGTTGATGCATTGCACCAAGTATCCCTAAAGGATTACTTAGTAAGCAAATTAATTGAAAGAAAGAGTTAATGTTAAGGAGAGTGAGTTCACTGTAAAGTGACCTCTATTTGTACTTAAATTCTATGTGTGTTTTTCTATGATGTTTGGCCTTTGAGTGTGTTTCTATGAAGTATGTGGATGATATAAATGCTATTGATAAAGGTTTTATGATGATTTACTCAAAATGGCATGAAGTATGATTTCAAAGGAAATGTCCCTTTTAAATGCATGTTTTTGCATGGTTGCCATACTTAGTACATTCTTGTGCTAATCCCATTCTTCTTTACTTTTTACACAAAGTGTAGGTTATGGAATGCTTAAAGGAGATCTATGATTGAGGAGCTTGATAGGTGATTTCCCAAGCTCAAGGAAAGGAATCCTTAAGTTCAAGGATGTCCTACTAATGTCTTTAATGTAAAGTCTTTAAATATTGTATAGTTATGTAACGTGTCGTATGGGCCGTGTCCCTAATGTATTCTAAAGTTATTGAGTCTAAGATGGCAAAGAGACTTAGAGTCTAAATATGTATTATGACTTATGTTTTATATATATATGATGTGATGTTTCTAGCATATGATGTGCTATGAAAAGTTTTAAATTTTCCGCTAAATTTACTATGCCAATGCAATGAATGATATGAGAGGCTTGTCTTAGACCTCCGAGAGGTCGACGACGCCGGTTACAATCCAAGATTGTATCCTAACTTCTAGGGTATGCTTTTGGGTTGTGACAATATCGACCTCGGCCTCCCACGTAGCACCCTCAACAAGATGATTCCTCCACAATACCTTCACTATGGCAATCTCCTTGTTCAGTCTAAGATCTCAACAGGCACCTCCTCATAGGACAAGTCTTCATCAACCCCCAAACCTTCCACAGGTAGAATCGATGCTGGATCACCTAGGCACTTCTTTAACATGGATACATGAAAGACTGGATGGACAGACGCTAGCTCCGCAGGCAATGCCAACTCATAGGCCACCTCACCCACACGCTGTAGGATCTCATATGGCCCAAGATACCTCGGACTCAACTTCCCCTTCCTGCCAAACCTCATCACCCCCTTCATAGGTGATATCTTCAAATAGACCTGGTCACCAACATCAAACTCTAAGGGCCGTTTTCTGTTATTTGCATATGACTTCTGCCGACTGTAAGCAGTAGCCAACCTGTCCCTAATCACCCTGACCTTCTCTAAGGACTCATGAATGATCTCTAGACCCAAAATGGATGACTCTCCAACCTCGAACCATCCAACTTGAGATCTATAGCTCCTACCATACAGTGCCTCAAACGGTGCCATACCAATGTTGGAGTGATAGCTATTATTATACGAGAACTCTATCAAAGGCAGATGGTCGTCCCAACTACCTCTGAATTCAATCAGACACGCTCTCAACATGTCCTCCAATATCTGAATGGTGCGCTCTGCCTGCCAATCAATTTGAGGATAAAAGGCAGTACTAAGCTTTACCTGCGTGCCTAAGATCTTCTGGAAGGATCTCCAGAAATGTGAAGTGAACTTAGCTCTTCTATCTGAAATAATAGACAAAGGAATCCCATGCCATCTCACAATCTCATCAATGTAGAGTCTCGCATAATCCTCGGCTCTGTAAGTAGACTTCACAGGGATAAAGTAGGCAGACTTAGTCATCCTGTCCACAATAACCCATATGGAGTCATGCTGTCTCCTAGTCGTCGGAAGACCAACCACGAATCTGCTCAAAGCATCAGCTACAACATTAGCCTTACCTAGATGGTAGTTGACATTGATATCATAGTCCTTCAATAGCTCCAACCATCTCCGTTGACGTAGATTCAACTCTCTGTGCGTGAACCCATACTGGAGACTCTTGTGGTCTGTGAACACATCCACATGCACTCCATACAAGTAGTGCCTCCACAGCTTCAGTGCAAACACCACAGCTACCAACTCTAGGACATGAGTGGAATAATTCTTCTCATGAACCTTGAGTTGTCTGGACGCATAAGCTATCACCTTACCACCCTGCATAAGAACACAACCCAAATCAACCCGAGATGCATCACAATAAACTGTGTAATTCTCACCACACTTTGGCAAAGTAAGCACCGGGGCTGAAGTGAGTTTGTCTTTGAGCTCCTGGAAACTCTTCTCACAAGTCTCCGTCCATTCGAACTTGGCTTTCTTCTTAGTCAAAGCTGTCAGTGGGGCAACAATGGAAGAAAAACCCTCCACGAATCTGCGGTGGGAGTAAGAGGTTTTGGCCAGTTCTTTACAGCCTCAGTATTCCTGTGGTCAACCTCCACACCCTGATCGGACACAACATGACCCAGGAAGGTCACTGATCTAAGCCGGAATTCACACTTGCTGAATTTGGCATACAACTGATGTTGTCTAAGTACCTGCAAGGTTAGTCTCAAATGATGTTCATGCTCTTCCTTGGTCCTAGAGTAGATGAGGATGTCATCAATGAGTACTATGACAAAAGAATCAAGGTATTCACAGAAGACTCGGTTCATGAGATCCATAAATGCAGCTGGTGCATTAGTGAGACCAAATGACATGACTAAGAACTCATAATGACCACAACGGGTACAAAAGACTTTCTTTGGGATAACTCCATCCCTAACCCTAAGTTGATGATACCCAGAACGAAGATCAATCTTAGAGAAGAAACTAGACCCTTGGAGCTGATCAAACAAGTCATCTATTCTGGTAAGTGTATACTTATTCTTTATAGTGACTTTGTTGAGCTACCGATAATCGATACACATTCTAAGGGTTCCATCTTTCCTTTTCACAAACAACACTAGAGCGCCCCAAGGGGATATGCTCGGCTGAATAAAACCCTTATCAGTGAGATCTTTTAACTGCAGCTTCAACTCTTTGAGTTCAGCTGGAGCCATTCTGTAAGGAGGAATCGAAATTGGTTTAGTATCGGGTTCTAAGTCGATACCAAAGTCAATCTTTCGAGGGGGAGGGACTCCAGGCAAATCATCAGGAAATACATCTTGGAACTCATTCACTACAGGCACTGAGTCTACGGAAGGAATGTCATGATCTAAATCATTAACACTCACAAGATGACACAATAACCCCTTGGACATCATTTTGTTGGCCTTAAGGTTTGAAATAAAGGGATTAGGACGACTCGAGTTATACCCCTCCCAGACCATCTCTACCTCATTAGGGAAACAAAATCTCACAACCCTACTACGGCAATCCATACAAGCATAACAACTATGAAGCCAGTCCATGCCAAGAATAAAATCAAAATCATGCATTGGTAACTCAACTAAGTCTACACACATAGTCTTACCATATATAACTATTGGGCAATCCATGTATACTCTATCAGTTCTTACATTTTCTCCTAAAGGTGTACTAACCACTGTAGGATCATAAAGAACCTCAGGCAATATCTCAAAAGTGAGAGCAAGCAAAGAAGTTACAAAGGAAAGCATAGACCCTGGATCAAGTAAAGCATAAACAGAAGTTGAGAATACTTGCAGCATACCTGTGACCACATCAGCGGACTTCTCCTGCTCCTCCCTGCCCTTATGGGCGTAGAATCTGTTCCTCTTAGGAGGCTCGGCTGCTGCTGCACCCTGTGGATTAGGCCTAGGTTGAGCATTACCTCTAGCCTGACCCTTGTTCTGTGGGTAGTCCTTAACCATGTGACCGCTCTTACCGCAACCGAAGCAGGCATTAGTGCCATGTCTGCACTCTTCACTGTGAGCACAGCCACATTTAGCACAGTCCTTTCTGGGACGCTGCATATCACCTCCATTGCGCTTCTTGGGCTCGGGTCTGCCTCCTCTAGGTGTTGTACTCCTCTGAAAGTTAGAGTTCCCTGAACTCTGTTGCCCGTTTTTATATCTGGGCTGCTCACGGATGCCAAAGTTATTCCTGTTTCCTCCATTGCTAGGACCTGCCTGATCATGATGCTTAGGCCTCCTAGAATCACGGACGCCCCTCTTCTTCCGACTGTCCTCTACCTGCTGGACATGCACCATCAACCTGGATAGGTCCATATTATCGTGGAGCATCGCAGACCAACACTCCTCCTCTGGATCTCCGGTGATTCCTGTGAGGAACCTACTCATCTCATCCCTGTTGTTAGATACAAAGGAAGTAGCATACCAGGATAGTTTAACAAACTTCAGTACTCATCTTATCCCTGCTGTTAAATACAAGGGAAAGTAGCATACCTGGATAGTTTAACAAACTTCAGGGAATACTCCCTGACTGTCATTGCTCCCTGCTTAAGGTTGATAAACTCCTCAATCTTGGCCTCCCTAATCTCCCTGGGAAAGAATCTCTCCAGGAAGGCTGTCTTAAATAGCTCCCAAGTGATCAGAACTCCGCCCAAAGCTCGGCTATCCTTCCACATCTTGCACAAAGTCTGTGCAACATCCTTGAGCTAATCGGAAGCCAGCTCAGCCTTTTCAGTATCTGTGGCACCCGTGGCCACCAAAATCTTGTGTACCTCATCCATGAACTCCTGGTGATCCTCTAATGTCCTGGACCCTGTGAAAATAGGAGGATTCATCCTCGTAAAGTCTCGTAGACTGTCAGCCATGCTACGTACCGGTGGGTTCTCCCTCTAAACATTCTGCCGATTGACATGGGCAGTCATGTCCTGGGCCTGCATAGTGATGGCCTGTGCCATCTGGGCCAGAGATGCCCCCACCTCTGCATCTGTCAACCCAGCAGGGTAAACCGGCATAGCCACTCCTTCAGCTGGAGCCTGGGGTGGAACCTGATTATCCCCAGCAGCTGCTCCTCCTCTCCTCTGACCAACGTTCCTCCTAGTATTAATTCTCTGAAAACAATAAGAATTGATGTTAGACACGCTCATAACACTAAGAAATCAGACATTAGGAAAAGCACGATAAGATCAGAAGAAGGGAAATTTTCCTACGCATTATGCAGTCTCTAATTCAGGATAGTGGTGCACTTCACTACCAAGACTTAGAAACTACTCAATGTGGTAGATGTGAACTTATTATTCTTGGAATTTAAACTAGTGCTTTGATACCAACTTTATCACGATCGGAATCTAGACCCAGACTAGACCGGCGTCATTGACCTTTCAGAGGTCGCAGACAAGACTACATACGTCATCGTTACTTCATCTAGGTTACTTTTAGCGGAAAATTTGAACTTTTTGTTCCTTAACATGCATGTATATCATTCTACTTAAATTCATATACGTTCACAATCAACCATCTAACATTAAGATCATTAACACATAGAAATAGTTCAATACTGCATTAAGTGTATACTTGCCAAAATGGCACCAACACAATATCTGAAATAAAACGGGAAAGAAACACTAGTGAAACATGCTCCACTAACTAAAGCCTACATCTATACTATATTATAACAGTAGAAATCCTCGAAAGCATGAGGGCCTACCAAATCCGGATGAAAGCTCCACGTCCGGATAGCTGCAAGGTCATGCTGTAAGCTCTAACGTCCACCTGTGCCTGCACCTCAAAATGTAGAGTTGTATGGGATTAGTACACACTTGTACTAAGTAAGGGTATATGCAAGCACATACCAAGGACATGCATGAGTAAGAATAGCTCTTTCCTAACAACATGATCTATGGAAAGTCAAGTCAGTAGACTTGCCAAATTTGGATTAGGAAAGTTAGTTGACCTGCCAAATTTAGATTAGGAAAGTCAGTGGACTTGCCAAATTGGATTAGGAAAGTCATGTCATGAGAGTAACATGCATCATCATACCTATCATATTGCACACAACACATAACATCTTACACATAGCACATAACATATTGCATATAGCACATAACATCTTTCATATCATTCATTCATATGCCATGAGACCTTGGAATCATGGACTTGACATTAAGACTTTCCAAAATGAGGGCTCAACATATCGGACCTCAACTAGGGAGTCTTCATTAGCAAACACAGAGTCTGCTTCATTCATTCATACGTACTTCATTTCATTTCATTCATAGGATAGTGTGAACACCATCTATACCTAGGATTTAGTTTAAGACTTTCATCGGGTTTGCTGTGCAATGATAAAAAATAACCTAGTGTCATTACTTGAGTCTAGCTCACCTCTTGATTATCCTATCCTAACACCTTTGGCATTGTTCATTTCATTATGTGCATCATTTGAGGCTGGCCTCATTCATTCTTTGGGAAATTTAACTTTAACCGACATAGATCATGTGAGCATCATGAAATCCAGTGTGTCATCCCCACACCGAAAAAATGTGGAATCACCGGCCAAGGTGAACCAAAACATGCTAGCGTATATAGGGGATTTAGCCCTGCTAGATCCCTATATTGGCAATATTGGTTCAAAGACTAGGAGATATAAGGATACCCATACCCGGCATGCCAGACTCTCTCATCTCATGAGAGTTACGTGAACCTCCGCCCTTCCCGAAAGAAGGCATCACCGCTCATAGCTAGCCCATCGGTGCTTAGTATAAACTTCCATTACATTCAACTCATACGTCATGGAAGCTGGCTTCTATTATGAGGACATCATACCTCATTAGATGATTTCTCATCTCATCATTAGTATTAAGTATACATTAATCTCAATACTTTCATTAGAGTGTTTATAGAGACTAGTCTATTCATTAAATTTACACTCTCATAGGTGAGTACGTTTTGGTAACATTTACTTAGGCTCATTTGAGATTGCTCTCATCTTTAACATTAGCTTCTTATCATGTTGTCACCACATTCATTAGCTTTAGCACATTTGTTCTTCATATTTACTCACCCCTTTTACGTGAATGTTCATTTCATCATATGACAATGCACTTGGCCATTTAGTGTGTTTCACACTCTTACTTAACCCTTCTATAGTTTTATCATTTCGTTACATACATCTTAGGTTCACTCACTTTAAACGTATGCTAGACATATGGGTCTATACATACAAGCCATGAGGCTTCATTCATAGTTCGTTTAAGTGATTCATATCTTCCTAAGATTATGTGGTACAATACTTATGCATCTTGTAAGTATGCCAAGATCTCGATTTAGTTATATGTAGGCAACATTATTTTTGAACATTTATTCACGTATGACTTGTTTATTAATACGCAATTTGGGTAAGGGAACCCGATTTTGAATCCCTTGGACAACACTTACATTTTTATTCATTTTGGTTTGATCCATACGGCTTGGGGAACCAAGATCAAGCCCCAATGCCTTCATTTTATTTTTTTCTTAATTTCTCTCTTCATTTTTCGTTCAGTGGGATTAAGAGGATGTGGGATCGAACCCCCATAACCTCATTTCCTTTTAGTTGGCTTGGCTGTAGCAAGGGTTCAGAGGTCTGGTTCTATGCGCATCAATCCGTGTGAACCCGGTCTAATCGTAGGCATTCTAGACACATTAAGCATTACTTAGCATATCCATTTTTAGGGTTGTTACAGAGACATTATCATAACATCCATAATATAGCCAATTTGAAGAAATTATGTTTTGCATGGGTTTATGAAGATTTTAGGTTAAAATCATCAAATTAACATCAATTCAATCAATAAACAATTATTCAAAATGTTTAATGCTATAACCCAGAGACAGATCATAAAATTGGACAATTCATATTTTCGATCATCTTTGAAAAATCATTGGAATTGAATCCTTGAAGAAAGAGATTTCAAAGATGAAGAAACCATACCTTAATTGTGATGAAAAGCCCACAAATTTGATGGACAAAACTTGAGAAATTCAGTCTTCTTTCTTGGAGCTCCCAAGCTTCAACAATGGAGGTTTTGGAGATAAGAATGGAGAGGTTTTGTTTTGATTTGAGGCTTTAGCTTTGATTGGTGAGTTTAGGGGTATATAAAGTTCTAATAAATGTCAATAAGTCACCCCTAAATTACCCAAAAGAGCCCTGAACTTATTGGACAATTTAACCAAGTCAAATTTAACTTAAGAACGACGCAATGAAATCTGGAAGTTTACTGCGTGTCGCGGAGGTATTTTCAAATCTTTTTTTTGCAAATATTTTTCCCATTTTGTTTTGCCAGCTGCGCGACGCGCAACCACTGCCTAATTATGGATGGCACAGCAACTTGCCTGGCCCACTTTGGGTCATCCTTGGGGACCCTTTCGCTGGTCCCCGGGGCTTCATTCTGGGACGTCATGACCCTTTGCATCTCAGGCTACGTGTAGGAACCATCCGTACTGAATTTCACTTTAAAATTATCCCCCAAAACATCACTACAAAACACAACGACACACTAGTTTAATTTCGACTAGTTTCCGGACGTCTTGGACGTTCTTTGACATTTGACCTCCAAACACTTCCAAACTTTATACACTGCCTAAGAACACTATTATTAAAAATTTTATGACTTTAAAACATCATGACACAAGTGTTAGGATATAGTTCAACCTAGCTTATTTTGAGGGTGTAATATTACTCCCCCACTTGCACAACATTCGTCCTCAATTGACACTTGCCACACTTTGAATATTTTAAAGAGTTAAGACTCAAATACTAGAATCTCATAACCATACCACATAATATACATACATATATATAGGAGGAACATCAACTTCACATAACAAAGAGACTCCAAACACAACAAGAAGATAGAAACTACTTCTACAACTTAACATGCAATAAGATTCACATTTTCATTTCATATAGGAGGAACTTCCTTCTCCACATATTATCATGCTCATATAGATCAAATCTATACACATTATAACCATTTTTAATGAAAGAAAAATTTAACCAAATTTTCAAAATGTTTACAGTGAACACCAACACAGTACAATGAATCATGCTCAAATTTCAAGAAATAAAATTCACCTCTTAAGTAATTTATGATGGAAGCATGACAATATGAGACATAAAACCATATAAACTCACTTTAAAACATAATCGTAAGTTCATGGAATGAAAAATTAAGGAAATAATGAAATGCAATTTCAACTAGACTCCTAAAGAAAATGCAACATGCAACATGCTACTATGATAGTCTATCTCTCAAGCATTAATCGAATTGAAGATATAAGAAAACAATCTACAACCCAACTACTCTCCATACTCCCCCACTTAGAAGGAACTCATATAACTAAAGAGAGAAAACTATAACTTACCGGCATCATCATCATCATTATCCGATTTTGTTCCTTTGGCTCGGAGAGCATGGAAGCGATTCCTCTTTGGAGCACCACCATCAAGAACATTAAGAGGAACTTTCTTGGCCTCTCTTCCTCTAGTCGTAATAGTAGGACAATCGCTCACCTTGTGATCATCCTTTCCACAACCAAAGCACCCACTAGTACCGGCTAGACACTTCCCAAAGTGCTTCTTCCCACAAGTACCACAAGTAGGCTTAATCACTTGGGAACCACCAACTCTCTCATAATTAGCCTTAGTAGCACTAGAACCATCTTGATTTGTATCCCTCTTCCTAAGACCTAGAAGACCGTGTTTAGGTGTTTAACGTTTGGGCACGACCCCACCTAGGACCCACAAGGGGGCCCCATAGAAGGGCCCAGGACTTGGACCAAACTGCCAAAGCAGTGACAAAACGACTCTCTCAATATTTGGTATGTCCTCATATAATCGAGGACATAGTCTATGTTTCCTAGTTTTATTATTAAGACTTATTATGTATTTCTCTTTTAATGTAAAGGGTCGTGTCCCTAAGATTCTATGTCGTGTATTTAAGTTGGCTTGTGACGATGAGATTCTCTAGTATTTATGAAAGACTTCTTTTATTTATTTATTCGTCAAAAGTTTTAAATTCCGCACTACTTTTCATGTCTTATGTATGAACGATAGTTGAAGGGCTTGTATGAGACCCCAAATGTTCAAGTACGCCTGGTCAAGGTCCGAGGGTTGTCCCTAGATTCTGGGGGGTTCTTTCGGGTCGTGAAAGACTTGGTATCTGAGCATAAGGTTTTGTGAAATAGTTTAAGGTCTAAAAGTCTCACAAGCACATCTTGTAGTATCTTGTTCATTGGTGTGAGTCGACACATCCATGGACAAGAGGCTATAGAATGCTAGAAGTTTCACTTTCTTCTCTATTCTAATGTCGTGCCTTATAGTTGAGTTCTATAAGGTGTCTTTTCTCAACCTCTTCTCTTTGTGTTTATAGTACATGAATACGAGGAGATCAACCTCTAGAAGGGAGGAGGGAGGTGTAGCTAATTAGAGGATCCCTTCCCGTGTTGACCAATTTCCTATTGTTGGCCTAAAAAAAAGAATGTGGAGGTTCCTCTTCAAGAAACTCAAGTGCCTCCGGAACCCCAATGGCCTCAAGTGCCTCCTATACCTCAAGCTCATTTTGTTGAGGGTGATATGACTAATGCGGAGTTGAGGACTTCCCTAATGAACTTGACCATACTCATGACGGCTCAAGCTCATGTCGTCAATAATCACTTAGTTTCCCAAGCTAATCAAGGAGATAGACCCCAACCAAATGCTAGTACACCCGCTTCTAGAATTCGAGATTTCATGAGGATGAACCCTCACACTTTTCATGGCACTAAGGTGGATGAGGATCCACAAGGCTTCATAGATGAGGTTTTCAAAGTGGTAGATGCTATGGGTTTGACCCCTAGGGAGAAAGTGGAATTAGCCGCTTACCAACTTAATGATGTTTCTCAAGTGTGGTATGAGCAATGGAGGGGTGAGAGAACCTAAGAAAGAGGTCCGGTTGATTGGGAGGAATTTAAAGAGGCTTTCCTACATAGGTTATTTCCATTAGAGTGGAGGCAGAAGAAGATGGTGGAATTCATGAACCTTCGTCAAGGGGGAATGAGTGTGCAAGAGTACTCTCTAAAATTTACCCAACTCTCTAAATATTCCCCAACCATGGTAACCAACCCTAGGGCTAGGATGAACAAATTTGTGATGTAAGTATCTAGCTTAATGGATAAAGAGTGTCGTACAACAATGCTTATTAATGGCATGGATATTTCTAGGCTCATGTTTTATGCACAACAAATTGAGGAGTCCAAAAATATGGAGATAAGGCAAGAGGGTAAAAGGCCTAGGTCGGATGATTCTAGTCACCAAAAGCCTAATAAGAGGATATATAACCAAGATTATTCCATGGGGATCAAGGATAAGGCTCCAAACAAACATTCTCAAGGTGGTGGGCATAGTTTTGAAAGGGCTAGGTGTCCTACTTGTGGAAACCAACATTCGGGTAAGTGTCTTGCCGGAAAGGATGGTTGTTTTAGTTGTGGTAGCAAAGGCCACAAGATGAGGGACTGCCCTAACCTTAAATCAACAGGAAAAGATGTCAATCAATCTTCCCTAGATCGTAATGCTCCCAAGAAGAACCCTTCCTATAAGATGGGAGCTAGGAAGGATAACTAATCCGTATTTGATGATCTTGGTAAGTCTTAACCCTTTATGATTGTTGTTTTTATGTTATGAAATGAGTTTATGTGATTTTATAGTTCATATGATCATGTCATATTGATGAATTCCTCAAAGAATGAAATTTTGAAAAAAATTGAATGTTGGGCAGTGGCTACAGTGATGCTCATTGTGAAATTTTTGTGTTTTGAAATTCTTTTTGCCTTGCCTTAATTGAAGTTTCAATGTGCGCACAAGTGTTGTATATGAGCATGTTTAATGTTGGAGAAGGTAGTTCCTCCATAAAAGAAGGGCAAGAATGAGTTTTGAAACTTGTGAAGTTTGGCAAAAGTTGCTTATGTTGCTAAGTGTTTGAAAGTGTGAAATGATGTTTCTTGTTAGTTGATGCTTTGATTTTTGATGTTTTGATCATGATTGTAATGTGTTATGTGATGCTAAGTGAGTCTTTGATGGTCCTAGAGTTTTAGTGTCATTCGAGGACGAATGTTAGCCCATGTGGGGGAGAATGTAACACACTAAAACGAACTAAGGAGAACTAGAGCTTCGTGGTTGTTTCTTAGGCTGTGTGTGAAGTTTGGTTAAGTTTGGAGGTCAAACAACCAAGAACGTCCATGACGTTTAGAAGGTGTTCCCTAGAAAGTACTTGTGTGTCTTCAGGTATTTGAGTTAGTTTTACATGTTCATTTTTATTGAAACTTGTATGAGATTATCCTAAGACCTAGAATACCATGGTTAGGGGTTTAACGTCCTGGCACGACCCCACCTAGGACCTACAAGGGGGGACCACAGAAGGGCCCATGGCTTGGACCAAACTGCCAAAGCAGTGGCCAAACGACAGCCCAAAGGAAGGTCTGTCGACCATGGGCGTCGATTGGACCTGCATGGTAGGATGTCTAGGCCCCAAATGGTACTAAGTCTCAACCAACGAGACCCAACCAACGGACCGTCGGTTGACAAATGGTCCGTGGGTTCCTTCCATCGATGGGGCATGAAGACCTGCAGGTTTGGTGAGCTGCAGTCCCAACCGACGAGCTCACCTACAGTCCGTCCCTTGACAAACGGACCTTCTGTTGGTCCGTCGATGGTGACTTCCCAAAACACTGGACTTTGCCTTTTAAGTCTTGGGGTGTTTTGGGAAATTCACCTCAAGTCTTTTATGACCCTGGGATGATATTTTTATGGTTTTTAAGTTGTATTAGATTGGTTTTAAGTCCTAGACCTATACAAGTCTCCTCACTCAAAAAATTCAAACTCTCTCTCTAAAGACAAACTCTCAAGTCCCCATTGAAGCTAGAAGTCATGAAGGACTACGAGGGCTGGTTTGGACGTGGTTCTTCACCAAATTTAGTGGGTTTGATTGCATTTGAGGTATGGTATACATCCTTGAACTCTCTTCCATTCAAGGAGCCACATCTAATGAATTTTCAGAAAAAGGATTGTCAACCCTAGTTTCTACTACTTTGAACTCTAAATATGGGTCTTGCATGAAAACTTTTCTAATGACTAATTAATGATGTTTCTAATGTTATTTTATGATTTTAAGGTTAAAACATCAATGAAATCATGTGAAATCTTTCCTTCAAATGTTGGCATAAGAAATGGATTAATGAGCATTTTTGTGTAGAGAATGAACTTTGGTTTTCTTGTGTTGTTATGTTGGTTTAGCTACTTCCCTAAGGGCCTTATTATGATGAAATCTTGAGAAAATGTTTATATGTTGTGATGGCTTTGTTAAATGGTGAGTTGCTTATATTGTATAGTTCTTATGATGAATTAATCTTGAGTGGTATGGTCAATCTTCTTGGTGGCGGTGTTTACTTGATGAATTGGTTATGTTTAGTATGTATTGAGAATGTGATCTTGAAGGACTAATAAGTGAAATGACGAGATATTGGAAATGGGTAGTGTATTGTGTTTTGTGAAGCTTGAATTGTATGTTTGACGTAGATTATATCTAAATGAAGTATATGATTAATGTGAAGCATATAAGGTGTGTTAGTTGATGAATGAATGTCTAAAACATGTATAGAAGTAATGTGCATGAAATGATGCTTATATGCAAGGTGTTCTCTATCACATCTGGGGAGCACCCCCTAGAAGTAACATGGCGTACTTGACCTCTCGGAGGTCTTATACAAGCCCATAGTTATCATTCATCGCATTGACATAGTAAATTTAGAGGAAAATTTAAAACTTTTCATAGCACATCATATGCTAGAAATATTACTTCGTATATATAAAACATAAGTCATAATACATATATAGACCTTAAGTCTCTTTGCCATCTTAGACTCAACAACATTAGAGTATATTAGGGACACGGCCCTTAAGACACATTACGTAACTATACAATATTTAAACACTTTACAGTAAAGACATAAGTAGGAGATCCTTCAACTTAAGGATTCCTTTCATTGAGCTTGGGAATCATCTATCAAGCTCTTCCCCATTGAAGACATCATTTAAGCATCCATAACCTAAACTTTGTGTAAAAAGTAAAGAAGAATGGAGTTAGCAGAAGAATGTACTTAGTATGACAACCATGCAAAAACATGCATTTAAAAGGGATATTTTCTTGAAATCATACTTCATGCATTTTGAGTAAATCTTTATAAAAACCTTTGGACAATAGCATTTATATCATTAACATACTTCATATAAACATATTCAAATGCCAAACATTACATAAGATCAGTTATTGAATTTATGACAATTTTTAGTCACATTACATTGAGCTCTTTTTCCCTTAACAATGAGCGTTATTTCCTTTTATTCATTAACTTCCCAAGTAACCCTCTAGTGATACTTGGTCCAATGTATCACCGTAAGATAACAAATAAAGCATACATACAACCTACATAAACCAACACATATCCTCAGATAAGCATAATACATCAAAAACACATTTAAGTCAAAAACATAGGACATTACGGTAAACTACCTTTAACCTGCACATACACCAACTTCACTTCACATCAATGCATTAGAAGACCTTACTCATAATCCTACTCTAAGTCTACTAGTGCAATGTATATGTGAAGCCCCATAACCTCACTTATACTTAGTAAACCTATCATAAGACCACAATCCTTACCATCCAATTCATACATCAACAAGTAAGTGAATATAACTTCATTCATGTCAATACAAGACCTTCATTATATAGTCATTTAGACCAAAATAGTGCATATAAGGAGAAGATCACATCATATAGACTCATACCATGCACATCTTCATAACAAGTAGACAAATACTACAATGTCATGCATAAAGAACATATACATAGTGACATGCATTAGAACACCTTCTTAGAACTTCCTAAGGAGTTACTTGTGCAATTTCTAGATGGGTTCATTACTTCCACCTATACTTAGTAACCTCCCTTAAGTCATTCTCTATAGGGTCCTAGTCATTTACTTCAATTGTTCATTCTACTTTAGGGAAACTATAGCCTTAAACGACATAGACCATGTGATGCTAAACATGGAATCCGGTGTCATAAAACCCCACACCGAAAGAAGGTGGTCTACCGGCCAAAGTAGAACCAAACATGACATAGCTTTCTAGGTGGATCCACTAGCTAGTATCCTATGGTGGCAACATAGTTTATGAAACTTGGGTGAAATCATGGAAATATCAACTCTACATCCTTTGTTGGGTAATGAGGCTATCCACCCCGTGAGGACCGTAGTGAACCCTACCTTCCATATGTGGGAAAGTGTCACCCCCTCATAAACAAGTTCACTCAGTGCTAAGTTAAGTTTCGTTTATTGAAAAGGCCTTTATTATAATTTATTTGTAAAACATAGGCTTAGGAGATTTATCCCCTCATATGCTTAGATCATAGGTCATAGATGAAAGTTCATCAACCTAAATCATGTGAGAATATCCTTTTCACATGGACATAGCATAAATATTAGCACTATCTACTTAGGATACACTTGAGCACACCTCTCAAGGCTCCTCTATTGACTAGATCATCATTCATGTGTGCGTGTCTACATATATGTGAGCAAACCTTTCACATAACAACTTAAGTCACACATGTTCATACATTCATATTCATACATATAGAAACCAAAACTAGAACTATCCTATCAAGGTACACATGTGCAATGCGTAGACAATGTCTCATACCCTTTCCCGTACTAGTACACCTATCAAGTCATCCTAGATAATGAAACACATATCATACTTTCATTAACATCATCTTAACATACATAGTAGTAGACACTAATGAACATGAGAACTACCTTTCATTTATACACCATGACCTATACTACTTGTAACATGCATGTAAAGTGAGTGTGTGTGTACATTGGTCAACATGATAACATAAGGGCTATAACCAACATATTGAGGCAGCCACCCTCTTAGACCATAATACTCTTTCAAGCATAGACCACACAACACACAATAGCATAGGAGACAAGTCAACTTCATATTACACCTAAGACTCCTAACTTGTACTATTCATGTATTCACATAGGGGTACATAGGTAAGGGATTATTAACCATTTTTATCTTATTAATGGCAGCACCTATACTTTACCCTAACATTAATATACACATGCTTATACAATGGCCATACAACCTAGATCGCAACTAGAATAGGAAAATAGGCATAAACTTCTCATAATATCATCATAAGCACATGTTCATAAGTTCATCAATTTGCCTTCAAGGACATGGTAAACACAAATATATAATGACAATAAAGTAAACACCGCCACCATAAGTGGACCATACCACATAATGCCATACAAGTCTTTATTAACAACATTAATATAGAAAAGTAGAGGGATGAGCCATTCTTACCAATTCATCAATCTTTGATCATCATTGATCGATACTCCTTTCTCATAATTTATACATTATAGATAAGTAGCTATAAGTACATAAATCATAAACGAAACCATGTACAAGTCGTCACAAGAGCATGATTCAACTAGTGCACTATATCACATATATGGTAGAAAGTAAAGAGTTATAGATCATCAAGTAACTTCCCTAGTTTTGCTCATCAATCATCATGTATCAATAATATACATTTAGGGCAGTAGCTAAATAGATATAAATAAGATCTAAATCATGCTTCATCTACCCTAGAATTAAGATCACGTAATGTTCATTACAACATTCAAATTGTAGGGTAGAAGAACCTAGATCAATTCATGCAAGACCCCTTTTCTTTGATCATCAGTACTTCATACCAAAAATTCATTAATATCATCAATATAATGCAGTAGTTAAGGACAACATAACCTAAACAAAATCCTACTACAATTGCCATAACGTCTAGATCACAGTGAACATGCTATTTTAGACATCATTGGAAAATAGAAGAATCATAGGTTAATCAACATTTATCAACATGAATCACTTATTTAAAACCGATCAATAATATCCAATTAAGATAGTAGATACAACCAGCCCTACACAATCAAATTCCACATTAAATCATTAAGAGGATAATGTTAGAGTTAATTATGGAAACTAAGCTAAGCATGTTCAAATCTTCATTCATTGATACAAAAATCAATTCACGTAAATAATAGTAGATATAACAACTTCAAAGTAATAGAATCATAATTCAATCGATAACAAGTCAATATCACAAAGCCCATGCAAAGACTAAATCGATTTAGGGAAGGGGTTCATCATGCAATTGGAGTAAAATCACGTTCAAACCAATATATTAACATCAATTAATCATGATTTAACCATTAAAAACATTTTGAGAAGGAACCCATGGATACATTGAAGAAGAAGAACTTTGATCAGATTTTTCTCTTTGAAATCTTTGAGAATAACTCTCTAGAAGGAAGGATAACTAGAGATGAAAGATCACCATACCTTTATCTACATGAAGCACTTTAAAACATGGTGAATAAATCATGAAAATCCAAGATCCAAGTTGTTGTTGAGCTTCAACAACAATGGAGGTTTCTAGGGAGAAGATTTTTGGAGGGAAAGGTTCAATTTCGTGAGAGGGGATTGGGAATGGGTTCTTCACGTGTTTGATCCTTTATATACACCCAAATAAAGGTAAATTAATCAATTATAGTCAGTTTAGGAAATGGGGTGAATTTCCATTCACCCCTTAAGTAAAACAGTCGCAATGCAGCAGTTACAGGCCACCATCGACGGACCCAATCGACTGGCCGTTGGTCAATCTACTGGCCGTCGTTTGGTCCGTCGATTGACACTGCCAAGGCAGTGTCTCGACCAGCCTTGGGTCCCTCTTGTGGGGCCTTTTAGAGTTTATACTTGGACATTTCCAACGTAAATACAACCCTTAACAAGTTGTAGACCTTACACATAAGTTTCACCCAAAACAAATATACATAACACGTCCAAACAGGCTAGGCCCCATCAAGACACACTTGGATGTCTCAAGGGCTAACTTTCGAACGTCTTAGATGTTTGACCTCCAAACTTCACGAAACTGCATATACGATCATTAAAAATCATAATAACTCATTTTAGGACTTCATAATCTCATTTCATACAATTTTAAGCATGCATAGACACATGAGGTACATAGGTTACTAGTCGTCGAACGTTTTGGGCGACCCTTGACGTTTGACTTCCA
>JABWTJ010000293.1:185000-497114 GCA_016801875.1 Solanum sitiens
AGTAGGCAACCCTATGGCTCATCTTAGAGCTTACTGTGACCAGCTCGTGGGAGTTGGAAGGGACGAGGCTTTGCTGATGCGGCTTTTCAGCCGAAGCCTATGCGGAGAAGCTCTTGAATGGTTCACCTCGCATGAAACCCGGCAATGGCCCAGCTGGAATGCTCTGGCAAAGGATTTCATCGAGCGATTTGCCTACAATGTAGAAATCGTTCCTGATCGTTACTCTTTGGAGAAAATGAAGCAGAAATCAACCGAGAGCTATAGAGAATTCGCTTATAGGTGGAGAAAAGAAGCGGCGAGAGTGAGACCGCTCATGTCTGAGAAAGAAATCGTTGAAGTGTTCGTGCGGGTGCAAGAGCCTGAATATTATGACAGAATCATGTTGCTCGTTGGAGCAAAGTTTGCCGAGATAGTCAAAATTGGTGAGATTATCGAGGACGGTTTAAAATCAGGGAAGATAGCCCGTGTAGCCGCATCGCCCGGATCTTCAGGGTTGTTGAAAAAGAAGAGAGAAGACGTGGCTGCTGTTTTATATGAGGGCGAGAAAAACCCAAGAAGATCTTTGTACTCCCATTTCCAAGGTCGTTCTCGACCTTCTCAAAACTCTTACCAAGCTGGTCAGAAAAATAATTCTCCTCCAATATACCAAGATCCTCCTCCATTATACCAAAATCCTCCTCTAGTCTACCAAAGTTCACCTCCAATTTACCAAAATCCATCTCCCACATACCAAAGCCATCCTCCACTTTACCAAGTTCTGTCTCCTCATTATCAAGGTGTTGCTCCCAACTGTGCTAACGTGCAGTCGAGTTACAAAGCACCCTCTCCCGTTTATCAAGTCCATGCTCCGCTATACCAAAATTCCTCTCCATATTACCAAGCTCCATTGCCAAACTACCAAACAAATCCATATCCCAGAAATCAAGCTCTCCGTCCGAACAACCGGGGTTATCAACAGATGCCTCCCCCACAAGGAAGTTATGATCCCCCTCGACCTCGGTTCGAGAATAAACCTTTGAGAAATTTCACTGCGCTCGCAGAAAGCCGAACAAATCTGTACGAGCGACTGGCTGCGGCCGGATATATCCACCCTGTGGGGCCCAAACCTGTGGATATCAATTCAAAATTCTATAGGCCGGATCAGATATGTGCTTATCATTCCAACAGTGTTGGGCATGATACTGAGGACTGTATCAACCTCAAGCACAAGATTCAGGATTTAATCGACCAAGAGGTGGTCTCTCTACAACCAGCTGCACCTAATGTCAATACCAACCCTTTGCCAAATCACGGAGGCGGCAATGTGAATATGATAGAGACAGACGACGATTGGTGTGTGATAAAGGTGATAACTCCAATAGTCCCTAACAACGTTGGGGAAGGAATCTGCGGCCTTTTTGAGGAGATCGATGTTGTTATTGAGGAAGAGGTCGAGCTAGCTGGTATCCGTGATGCTAAACCAAGAGAGATGCTGCAGAATTGGACCTCCACGCCGATTCTGATTCCCCGAACTCCTTGGTAGAAGAGCATCGTTTAATGCATATTTAAATCGGTGGTAGTCCGGAAGAGGCCCGAAACCCATCATTTTGCATTTTATTAATTGCTAGCGTTTTCAATTTCCCTCGTGATGTTTGAAAAAGGGCAATATGGCCTTTTGCCAAAGCCAAAGTTTGCATTATTTCCTATTTTGGTTGAAACCCTCTTTTATCTAATTTATTTACTTATTCGCTATATTTTTACTTGTCTAAATTTGTCTATTTATGGTTTGAGTAATATAAGTTTTAAACCTGCCAATGTCATGTCATGTCACGAGCTGAATGAACAAAGTGAGGCAGGTGATGACGAGGTGGATGATTACGAAGAAGAAAATAAAGTACCTGAATTTGTTGCTAAAGAATTTCTGCAGTTTGAAAATCAGCACAAACCGAATCTTGAGGAAACAGAAACTATAAATTTGGGAGACCAAGAATGTGTCAAAGAGGCCAAAATCAGCGTTCACTTGAATGAAACTCAGAGGAATGATCTAATTCCTTTACTCACCGAATACATTGATGTGTTCGTCTAGGAAGTCGGTGACATGCAAGGGTTGAGTACCGATGTCGTATCTCATAAACTACCGATTAATCCAGGGTTCGATCCGGTGAAGCAAAAAGTTTAGAAGTTCAAGCCCGAGTTGAGTCTAAAGATTAAAGAGGATATTACGAAACAGATTGAGTCTCGATTAGTGGAGGTGACGCAATACCCGACTTGGTTGGCAAATGTTGTTCCAGTCACCCCATTTATCCCTTTTAATATTTCTTTGTATTTGAACTACGTTCGACCTGAATTCTCAAGAACTAGATACGTAGGCGGCCTATGTCGACCTCGGTTGATTTCTTTGTAACTTTCTTAACTTTATTAACCTTTGAGGGGGAACTACGTTTGACCTGATTCCTGCCTCAACGGGATACGTAGGCGCCACAAGGGTTCGGTCATATCTCCCAAAAGATTTCTATTCCTCTTATAATAGAAACTGGGACAGAATTTTTGAGAGGGACTCACAAATTCTCGAGAATAAGATGTTTCCTCAACAAGTCAAGACTAAAGATATTTTGAGACTTGCAACTGGGACAGAATTTTTGAAAGGGTCTCAAAAATTCTGCAATTTACTCAGCGATAGTCGAAGATAAGCCAAGACAATTAACTGGACAGAAATTTTGAAGATGGCCTCAAAATTTCAAACATGGATTTATCAACAAGTCCAGAGTGACTTTGAATACTCCCCAGCGAATAATCAGATATACTTCCGAGCATTAGACTTAAAGAAGTTCGCTAAGCCTGACGTGACATGACACTTGGCAGCGACTGTTTCTTCTCAAAAATACTATTTCTCAAAATTTATTTTCTGTTAAGTTTTCCCTTTGTGTTTCATTTGTTTTGGCATAAAATATTTTGTCTTATCTATCAAGAGTCGGGAGATCAGGAAATCAACCAGAGATAGCAGGACAAGGAGCAGACAACTGAAGAAATCGGCACAGATCAGTTCGTTTTAAAACTAATAATTTTTCTGTGGATGTAGGTTTATAGCTTTGCTTTGATATCAGCAAATTATTCCGATCGACGAATACGGAGAAGTAAAGGGAGGAGAAAGTTCTCCCAAAATTTAACGTATTTTTTTGTGGATGCAGGAATTATTTTATATTGCTTATATCGAAGATTCGGGAATGTGATTGGTTTATTTCATTCAATTCTCAAAAACATGAAGTCTATAATAAGCGACCATCTAATCTCAAAGTTGAACCAAATAAAAACTCCGAAAAGGATAATTTACGGTTTTCGTCGTTGACGGCATCTGCATCACATTATCAGACATAATAGTGTCGCTACCCGGAGGGGTCATTTGTTTTGTTGTCGATCAAGACAATACACTACCCGGAGGGGTCACTTATTTTGTCGATCAAGACAATACACTACCCGGATGGGTCATTTATTTTATTGTCGATCAAGACAATACACTACCTGGAGGGGTCACTTATTTTGTCGATCAAGACAATAAACTACCCGGATGGGTCATTTGTTTTGTTATCGATCAAGACAATACACTACCCGGAGGGGTCATTTATTTTATTGTCAATCAAGACAATACACTACCCGGAGGGGTCATTTATTTTATTGTCGATCAAGACAATACACTACCCGGAGGGGTCATTTATTTTATTGTCGATCAGGATAATACACTATCTGAAGAATTATTTTCAATTCAGACGATATGATTATCCAGAAAATCAATATGTTGCTCAACTTAAGCACTATTTTCAGTTGTCACCAATGATGACATCAAGAGCGATATTCATGTATCGATGAAGATCATACATCGCGAGTTAATATTCATACATCGCAAGAAGATTTTATACCTTGCGGAATTTATGCATTGCGGGAAGATATTCATGTCCCGCAGAAGATCATGTATCGCAAGTCAATATTCATGCATTGCAGAAGATCATGCATCGCGAGTCAATATTCATGCATCGCGGAAGATCATGCATCGCGAGTCAATATTCATGCATCGCGGAAGATCATGCATCGCGAGTTAATATTTATGCATCACATATTAATTGCGAGAAGATATTCATGCCTCGCAGAAAATTATACATCGCGAGAAGATTTCATACCTCGCTGATATTTATGAATCGCAAGAAAATGTCAAACCTTGCGAAATTTATGCATTGCTGAAGATATTCATGCCCCGCAGAAGATCATGCATCGAGAGTCAAATTCATGCAATGCGGAAGATCATGCATCGCGAGTTAATATTTATGCATCACATATTAATCGCGAGAAGATATTCATGCCTCGCAGAAAATTATACATCGCGAGAAGATTTCATACCTCGCTGATATTTATGAATCGCAAGAAAATGTCATACCTTGCGGAATTTATGCATTGCTGAAGATATTCATGCCCCGCAGAAGATCATGCATCGAGAGTCAAATTCATGCATTGCGGAAGATCATGCATCGAGAGTTAATATTTATGCATCACAAGTTAATCGCGAGAAGATATTCATGCCTCGCAGAAATTATACATCGCGAGAAGATTTCATACCTCGCTGAAATTTATGCATCGCAAGAGGATTTCATACCTTGCGGAATTTATGTATTGCGGAAGGATATTCATGCCCCGTAGAAGATCATGCATCGCGAGTCAATATTCATGCATTGCAGAAGATCATGCATCACGAGTTAATATTTATGCATCACAAGTTAATCGCGAGAAGATATTCATGCCTCGCAGAAATTATACATCGCGAGAAGATTTCATACCTCACTGAAATTTATGCATCACAAGAGGATTTCATACCTTGCGGAATTTATGCATTGCGGGAAGATATTCATGCCCCGTAGAAGATCATGCATAGAGAGTCAATATTCATGCATTGCGGAAAATCATGCATCGCGAGTTAATATTCATACATCGAGGGAAGATACACATGTCCCGTAAGGAATCATGCACTGCCAGAAAGGGAATTGTGCATCTGAAGAAAATATTCACTCATCGACATCAACTGCATCATTTTATTTTTGATCAAAGTAAACATCAAGAAGAACATCAAAGAGGACATCAAGATAAATATCAGCACACTGCACCTATTTTATTTATTTAACATCAAATGAAGAATACATTGAAGATTGCATTACATACATAAGACATAATCTCTATTTGCTTTACGTCAAACCGATCGAGTTGACGTCAAATGTCGAGGAGAACAATTAAGTTTCGACATGGTAAAAGACACTGTCTCCCTTTTTAATTGAGTTTTTATGCTAACGAGTTTTATCTCAGTGTTTGTCGAGAGCATCCGAAAGGATGAATTCTCCAAAAACAAACCACAGGTGCGGACAACATCAAAAGGATGCAGCACAACGTGGAACTTTTTCTTAGCAGCGAACTGGGATATTCCAAAGAGGAGTGTCAAACTCTTAGGACGCGAGCAGAGGAGCGACTTCCACCACAATCAAACCACACCCCTATCAGAAGGCATGTGGGTTTTTCTTTAGGTTTTGTCAGTTTCGATCTCGCATTCGGAAATTTTGGTCTACCGGAAGCAAGTTTCTGATCTGAGTGACAATGCACCGAGAGCTTTGGAAATTATGTCCATGTGAGTTCTTAATTATGGGTGTGAAGTGCACCACATTCATGGCTAAGAGGTTACAAGCCTCCTTTTCATACTCGTTTAATTTTGTCACTTGTCCAGAACCAAAGGTTATCTAGCATAATAGATTTCCTTTTCAACTGATTGAGTCGAACTACAAACAGCCTGATTCCTATGGTTTAAGGATATGTAGGCGGGCTCGATGTTGAAAACTCGGCTGTATTCTAACATTCCACTCGAATCTTATTTCCAAGTCTCCCGATTCCCTCATAACTCGGTATCGAGATGACTTTTGATTTCTTTCAAAATCGTGCGTTAAATCTAGCGTATCGAACTACAAGTGACCTGAATTCTCATATAGTCTGAGACATGTAGGAAACACATTTTCAGGGTTCGGCCATAATTCCTAAAGCCCATACCAAAATTCCTTTTCCCCAAGATGAAGATGTGATCGTTCAAAATTGGATTCGTCAATTTCATTTGCCTCGAATTTCTTTCATCAATCCAAGTCAAACGAGGGACAGCTGTTGACACCCAATTTTGAACTTCCACAATAGAAATTAATTCATGAGCTTCTTAAATTCTCAAACAACATAAAATAATTAGTTTTGTGAATTTAGGAAAAACATAACGATTGCGTAATTTTGAATAATAATTTTTGCCATTTCTTAAAGTTTTTAGATAATATCTATATTTTACATAATTATGTATATAATTAGATATTTTATGATTATCCAAAAATCATCTCAAAATATTTTAGATTTAGTAAGTAGTCTTTTAAATTAGTTTTGTTTAAATCATAGTTATATATATATCTATATCTATATCGATATATATATATGTATATATATATATATTATTTTATTATTATTTTTTTTGAATCACTAAGTTTACAATTAAATTAATTATTTTATTTTTTTGCTAAGATTATGAAGCTTGCTAAATTAATTTATGTAAATTCATCCTATTAATCAATTACTTTGAACCATTCAAATAGAAATTTTGAAATTTTTGCATTTGTCCCACATTGCTTCCCACATCTTTTTTGGACCAAAAATTAGTTCTATATAAGTCTCTCTTCACTACACCAAAGAAAAGATATAGAGAGGAGACCAAAGAGTACCCAGAAATTTTCGGGAATTCTTGGTTCCATAGTTTAATATTTATAAATATTTTTTTTTGGCGGCTGTTTGAGTTTAGAGAGGTGGTGGAATCGTCTCCGTCAAACTCGTAGTCTCGGTTCGCTGCCCAGAATCAGGTAATTTTTTATTTATTTATTTATTTATTTATTATTTATTTATTTATTTATTTATTTATTTTATTTATTTATTTATTTATTATTTATTTATTTATTTATTTATTTATTTATTATTTATTTATTACTTATTATTTATGATTTATTTATTTATTTATTTATTTATTTATTTATTTATTTATTTATTTTATTTATTTATTATTTATTTATTTATTTATTTATTTATTTTTGGTTTAGATGTTAAGTTGTAATCTGTTTAGGTACATTCATTATTTTAAAATCGTTTAATCTTCTTTAAGATATGATTTAGGGATATTATTTTCAAGTGCTAATTTTTATTTTTGTTCTTCATTGCATGTAAAATTCGTCCGAGTTTCAACGTGAACTCTCACTCTCTCCTTTGCATTCCATGAGAAGAGCCGTAAAGGCTCAAAGTTCCTCTTTTCCAGTCAAACTATTAAGCCGATGGACGGGTCCCAAGATTTAAAGAATTGAAGAAAGTCGGAGAAAATGAATTAGAAGACCCTTTTTATATTTTGCATTTTCGTATTGTATCTATTTTAAGGCATTAGCCCTTGTCGTCTTTTACTTTACTGTATTTATTTAGTATTAATTATTTGCTTAGTCTAGGACAGGTACGAAAGGAAAATGGGTCAAAAACCCAAAACAGGTGGGTCCAAAAATTGGTCAAGGCGGACAAAGAATCCGATTTTGGACCCAATTCTCTTTCCCTCTCTCTCTTTATTTCTCTCTTTTACTTTATTTGCTTATTTGTTTGCATACTTGTCGTTAATTTTAAAAGTTAGAAAAATCCGAATCCCCACGAATGTCGTAAATGTTTTTATCAACTCAAAATTAAAATAATTTTGCAAAATGAAATGACCTAAAAAATAAGTTAGTATTTCAACTCTCTACTTCCAAATATTTTATTCAAGTTAAGTTAAAAGCGAAGTTTTAGCCAAATTTGTTAGTTGCTGGAAAACCGTTTTAGACGGATGTTTTAGGTGCCTAACACCTTCCTAAAACATTAATTTGAATCCCCGAACCCTTTAAATGTTTTCAAGCAATTTTCTCTGTTAAGTTATTTGAAAACAATAGTTTTCTTGATTTTTCTTCAAAAATTAAGTGGCGACTCTAAAAAGTCGAAAACCCCTTATAAAAGGTTAAATTTTCGATAAAACAATAGCCTCTCGCTCATGGATGTGTCACGACTCACACCAATGAACAAAACTCTACTATACGTGTCTTTTTGAGACTTTTTGATTCCTAAGTACTACTTCATAACCTTATTCTATGGTACAAACTTTGTCACGACTCGAGAGTATCCCCTAGAAGTTAGGGCATTCTCTAATCGAAACACGACATACTTTACCACTCGAGATAATAATACTTCAAAATAATTCTTTTATACAAAAACAAAATGAAAGTCTAAGTCTCAAATTCGCACTCTTAGACATACGAATATGTTGGGACACGCCCATACTTCAACATATAGGAAAATAGCTAAGTCTATTACAATACTTTCAATAAGGAAATCTAAACATCAAGATGTCCTCGAATTTAGTGAGGACATAACAACTCTTTGCTTGAATGAACAATAATCCAAGCTTCCACTTTGGGACTCCTCTCAAATGCCACTTACACTTTTAGAGATAGACAAAATTTATGGAATTAGTACAAACACTTGTACAGAGTATGACATGATTCATAAAGTCATGATAAACAGACTTTTGTATGAAACATGCTCTTTTTGAGAAAACCCTTTAATACAAGTATAGTAATTACTTACAAGTCAACATATATGCATATAAGTTATTCCACAATATAGAATCAACATCACTTCAACCTATAAAAATGTCTACACCTCCCACCAAAGGTTATCCTCAAACTTACTTAAGTAAGACATGAAGAGACCGCCCATACACCCTCTTCAAGCCTACCTAAACAATCCATAAGACTAAATAAGATAAAATTGTTCAGTTTTCCTTTCATTTACTCCCCACCTTAGGTTACTTCAACATTCACCTAAGTAAGACAAGAAGAGAACGCCCACACACCCTCTTCAAGCTTAACTAAGCAATTGTAACACTCCGAAAAGTTGAGACCTAATCTAGAGCCTAACATGAGTGTATAAGGGATTAGATACTGTTTTAAGACCTAAAATATTGTATATAAGTCATCCAAGAAGTTTTAGACCAAAGACGTCAAAGAACGTCCATGATGTCCACAAATTAGCTTAATTGAACTAGTTGGCGTAGCTATGTTTGGGGATAGTTGAAGACGGTCAAATGGATTATAAAACTTTTAAAAAGACTTTGTTTAGGTAGAGTTTAGTATAGAGGGTCTAAACGTCTGATAACAACTTCCCAAGGACTACTCGAAGGGTTCTTGAGAAGGAGCCCAACATGGGTGGGCACGCTGCAAAACCAGCATGCCTGATTCAAGATTCAAAGGGATGCTGCGTGACATGAAGCCCACACGGACCTTACTTACTCATATCACTTTTTCAAAAATAAAAATGGGAATAAGCCTCACGACGCGGAGCCACTTTCCGGATTTGGTAAAATCGTATTTTTTACATTTTGACTAGACAAAATGACCCATTTAAGTGAGGGGTGGTTTGGGTAATTTGGGGGTGATTATATATAACCTAACGGTCATTTTAAGTCATATGTCACTCAACCAACCCCAATTCCAAAAACTTAACCCAAAAGCTCTCATCTCTCTCTACTTTCTCTCTCCCCATATTCCTCCATTGAAGAAGGAACAAAGCTTGAAGGAGAATGTCAATTTCCCTAGGATTTCACTTCAATTTCATGGATTAATCTTCATCACGGTATGGGTTCTTCACTCTTGTGATTCCTTTACCCAAGAGGTCCTTTAGAAGTTGATTTCTAAGTTACTCAATTCTATGGTGTTTTCTAATTCTAATGGTTTTTCTTCTAAACTTCAAATTTATGAAAAATTGTGATTTCCTATGAATACTTGAGTATAGATTGTTGACTATTGATGTTAATTGATGCAATTTCGTGTTGATCATGTTCCCTTCCTCAATTCCCCAAATCTAGGATCTTGGTCTTGAATTGATGGGAATTGAAGAATGATTTGATTATTAGACTTGTTTTATATATTCTAATTCATCAATGGATTGACTAGAGTAATGTATTGTTGAGATTGGATCAAATTCATGATGAACCCTAATTCCTCTAACCCTAGGTTATTAATTGATGTTAATTTGGATTGTGATGATACAATTGACCTAGCTATTGTGTTAAATACTATTGTGTGATGGTATTACACCCATTATTGGGTCGAATTGGATGGTTGATGGTAAGACCATGATGTGGTTTCTGAAGGATATTTGGTAGGTCTTTATGATCCTAACCATTGCTTCAAATATGATTACTTGTGTTTAGTGATGAAGTTATATTTAAGTATACTTTATGATGAGATTGATAGGGTTGGTATGATGTTTAATTGAAATGTCTTGACTATGGTTTCTAAGTTGTTGGGTAAGCTGTTAATGTTATAAGGATGGTGATTACTTACCAATGTGACTTATTATGATGTGACTATGAAAAGGTGCTAACCTAACATGTATGAATTGTAATGAAAGGACAACACTCATGCAATTCTTATTGAGCTATAATGATGATGATCATATAAGGGATAGACCCTATGACCTAATTAAGCTATGATCATTAATAATGGCATTAAATTCATTTCAAAAGGGACTCTAGCTTAGCACCGAGTGAACTTGTAGAAGAGGGGTGGCGCCTTCCCAAGGAGGGAAGGTAGGGTTGACCATAGTCCTCACAGGGTGGATAGACTCATAGTCCAAAAAGGGCATAGGGTGATGTTTCCATGACAGCCCCCAAGCTCTATAAACTATGTTTCCACCATAGGAATACTAGCTAGCGGATCCACCTAGATACTATATTCATGTTTGGTACTACTTTGGCCGGTAGTCCGCCTTCCATCGGTGTAAGGTTTTACAATGCCGAATTCCACACATAGCTCTTGTGGTCTATGTAGGATAAGGCAAGTGTTGCCGAAAGTAAAATGAAGTAATTGTGTGAACCCTAACTAGGGTGACTTGAGGGGTTGACTTAGTCTAGGTAGGGGTATGGGACTCTACCTAGGCATTGTACTAGTTGGATTTGAGGGAAGTCCGAGAAGGATATTCTTATGTTATAATGATCTTATAAAGTAAATGTTATTCTTATGTTGATTTTACATGTTGATGATCCTTTATGATGCTAGTTTCATTGATGAACATGCTATTGGTCTATATTGCTAAATATGATGATGACTACTATTTATGTTATGTTATGACGAGTTGGGCATCATTTGTGATCCTTTGTTGGGTTTAATTGATTGACTAAGGTTATGGGGATTTGCTTGGTCATTGCACTATTAGGCTAAAATGGTGGGTTATGAGTAAAAGGTCTTGCTTATATCATGATGTTATGAACTCTTGTATATGTTGACTTGACTATTACTTTTTGATGGTTGTCTTGTATCCTACATGGGTTTGACATATGGATTATGTGATTATTGGCTTATATGTGTTCTTGATTGTGCATAATGCTTTTCAAATTACTTTATCATGGTTTTTATCAAATGTCCTCTTTAGCATGATTTCACTTGTTTTATGTGCATATACCCATACTAAGTACAAGTGTCACTACAAGAAAAACTGTTATTTAAGACCAACATTTGGAGATGAGTTAATAATCTCGTCTCAAAAAGTATATGTACTGGGATGAGATTTTAATCTCGTCCCTAATCCTATATGTTATTGCGAAGGTACAAAATCTAGTCTCTAAAGAAATTATAAGCTGGTCCCAAAATCTAAATATAATGGTAAAAACAGAGAAGCGGGAAAAAGAGCGCTGCTTTTGAAAAAAAGTTAAATTTTTATTTTCATATATGCCCACCAACATCCAAAAGTTTAACCAATCAAAATTCATAAAAGAAAAGACTCTATTTTTAAATACAAATAATTAAGTCGCTACATATTTTTCAAATATCCATAAGCCCTAATCAACTTCATCACATATAGAACTCTCTTGAAGCTGTACAAATCAAAAAAAATAGGAATACACTGCTAAAGCTCTCAGATTCCATCTAGAATTTCTCAAAATAGAGAAAGCAGAGGTTGTAGGTCATCAAATTCTACCCTATTTTGTAAGTTGATTTCCATATAATCGATTCCTAGCTATGCCTCTTCGTCTGCGTTTATTTTTTTCTATTCTTAATTCCTCTATGCGTTTGGGTTTTTCAAATTACTCTTCATGTCCTTATGCAGCATCTGGTCGTTCTCTTTGTTTGTTTAATTTGCAAAAGAATATTGAGTGAATTTCTAGTTGATAATTTTGTTTTTTTAGGTATATGCAAGTTTGTAGCTTGAACTTTGTTGATTGAATTGTACATTCGGTCATAAATTCTTTGAAACCCAAAGAGTATTGTCGACTTGGATACCAAAGATCCTAAATAAAGTATCTAATGTCCTGTTGTTCAGATGCAAACATCTTGTTTAATCAATTGGCGTAGAATGCACAACAAACTAATATTTTTACAAAAATAACTATATGTATCCCCACAGTAGAAAGAATATATGCATCTTACTCCTTGTCAAAATTCTTTTGAAGCACCTTGTATATATGTAATATGTGTCAGTTATTTTATCAAACATGTGAGCCAGTGTAAGGAATGCAAAAGTGCAGGCCCTTCATTGTTTTCTTCAATTGACACCAATTTATCAAGAGTAAGATCGCAGGTAGATCTTACTGAACTAATGAGAATCATATAGAAAGTATATAAACCAACTTTATATTTGTTATCTTATTAAGCCAAACAGTAAGAATAACTCAAAAGCACCTCTTTATCTGTTTCAAGAAGAAATTGATTCATCCATATATCTTTTTTCTTGAAAGAATCATTCGTCAGAATGAAACCTTTTTGTTCTTCAGTATTTCTGCTAGTATGCATAATTTAGTAAATATCAGTATTCCTTTTCTGAGGAAGTTCATGATCCAAACATCCCTACATAGATTGACAATGGACCAATTACTAGTTATTAGAATGCAGATATTTGCATATTAGATCTGCATCATTAACACTTCGTAATTACAATAAAGTAAAAACTGTAGAATAGAAAACCAATGGCTAAGTCTCATGTTTACTTCCTTGTCTTTCCTCTTAGCTTTCTTTTCATTACAAGTACTATTGTTGATAACTATTATTTCACTTCATAATCATTAGTTTGGCTAATAATATATTGTAGTCTAAGACCGAAGAAATAGTGAAAGCCGACACATCTCTACCCAACACAAAGATTGAGAAAAATGTTTACACTTCTCTACACAACTGTTCGTAACTAGACCTCTTCTGTTTGTAACTAGACCTCTTCTATTTTTTCTTTTTTATTTTCTTGGTTTGAAATAGCTGACAAGTAAATGAATACAACCCAAACTAGATTAGTGATGGCTATCATATTTTGTTTTCTACTTGTAGAACATTTCAATTATAATGTGTAAACATCTCAGCCTTGTAGGTTCTTCTAAGAATCAGATTCGGATGTACTCGTCTATCATGTATCTACTCACTATAACCATTTCTCTTTCTCTTGCTTGAAACACTATATATATGTTGTAGAAAATGATCCTCAAGGTGTATTCTCTAACCATTAAGGATCCCAAAATTGATAAACATGATTTAGCTGTCATCCTGTTTGTGTAGCACTGCAGCTACGCAGAATATGACTTTGTTGGTGTGAACAACTTTGCTCGATTGTCTTCTTTTGATGGCTATTTTTATCCTCCACTTTTATTGTTAAATGATTTCAGTAACAGAAAAATTGTAACAATATATTGGAGAGTTCCACATAACTCTGGAAGCTTGACTCGTAACATGATGCCCTATAATTCGAAATGTTGCATGAGCATATATTTCATGACTTATTAAAGCACGATCTCGATATGAAGATTTTATCATCATATATCTGTGAGGAGATGTTTATATATGCACTCAGATTATTAGTTACTTCAGCAATGCCCACTTCTCAAATAGAAGGGGACTTGATAAACAACAGATCCTATAGTGGCCTTTAGGATATACTACATCAGTGTCTGATTATTGAAACATTGTTTATACTTTCTTTTATATTTTCTGTCCAGCTGCACACTCAACTATAGTATCCTTCACTTCAGGGAATTGAAAAAGAAAGCTTTTCCAAGCTTGGATAAGATCAAAAGAATTAATCGCTTTCTCAACTTCTTCTTGTTCAAATTTGATTTTCTGCATAGCTGCGCAACTTCTATGTTTATGCTTTTCATTCTTTAGTTCATTTGTTTCTATTTTCTGACCAGTTCTGTTTTGTTGTTTTCTTCAAAATTCTTTTTAAATTGTTTGGCATCTTAACCTTTTCTAGTTAATCTTTCTTATATTCTTGCAGCTTTGTTAATGTATTTGGATAACACTTGAAGAAAGTTAGACTCCATTTGAAGTGAGCAGTTTAATTTATTCTTCTGTGAAAGTTAGCTATGTTTTTTGGTAAGCAAAGAATCTCCTACACACTAGGAAAATCACATTAAGCACAAGGTTGCTTCGAGATTTGGCAAACTGTCCCAAGCATTGTAGATAGACTTATTTGCATAATAGTTCATATATGACTAAAGGATAAAATATAAAAAGCTAGTATATAGACACTTCAATCTTCACTTGGATGTCTCTCAAGGTGTTGCATATTCCTATCTTATTTCTTCTGCATGCTACGTTGGAACAACACTTCATGTGTAATGAATTTGATCAAATGTTGGTCCATGCCTGCTTTCTGTTGGAAATAGCCTGATTTTTCTCTCTAACCAAATGTAATATACTCCCAACAGCTAACCACATTCTGTAGATATTCACAACAGCTGAATGAGCTCTTGCATTTACCACAACGAAGGAAATTTCCTCAGTCCATTATGTTACAACTTTGCTCAGTTTTGGGAAGTTGAGTATTTCCCCAAAATTACAGTAGACTATTTGAAATAAACTGGTAGGTGATCAAGTGTTACTGGATGGTTTGACCGAAGATAGTTTGACATATCTTTGATGCAAGTCCACTTTAATTTGTAATCTTGACTTTAGTATGTAGTCTTCCTTGTAGAGCCAAGATTAAAATAAATATCCATCTATGAGAACCATAATATTCACACAAGCCTTCTCCAAGAGCATTTTGGGTAGACACCTCTAATCTGTAGATGCATCTTTTGTGAAGAGAAACTACCCAATGGCATAATATCATGTTCCTGTAGGCCTATTTGTTTCATATACTTTGCAGCCTTAAGGATATTTATAAAACCTGATATGATTTTGTTGATGTATATTAACCAATTATTATTTAACGTCATCTCAAATTTGGTACTTGCAGAATTTGAAGAGTTACAATTGAAGATGAAGCTAAAGATGATGCACAAACTCATTATTGTTTGTCTTGAATGTTATGCAATACTTGATATTATAATCCAACTCAAATCTTAACTATGTTTTTTATTAAGCAAATGTCAAAACTAACATATGGGAAATTAATTAATTTATTGCAATTAATCTCTTTCTCTCTCTCTATCTTTTTTTATCGAGATTTTCGATAGCAATTCTATATTTGTAGATGCAACCTATTTATTTTTTTGATATCAAGCTCTAGAACCATTGGTGGTTAATTAGAGATCAGAATTATTGCTCGTCTCTAAAGGTAAATCTAGGACTAGAAATGTTGTTCCTCTCTAAAGTAAGCCTAAGACAAGAAATATTGCTCGTGTCTAAAAGATATCTAAGGCCAGATCATTCTCGTTGCCAAAGAGTACAAGGACGAGGTTTCTTCTAGTCGCTAAAGAAGATTAACGACAAGAAAGTAAAGCTTTTACAAAATATAAATTATTTATTTGAGACCAGAAATATCGTCTTTAAAAGCATGTACGACCAATGTTTTTCCCCGTCCCAAACGACATTTAACGACCAGTTAATGAAACTCGTCGCAGTAAACCTTTAGCGAAGAAGGCTTTTAGGACGGGTTGCGACCAGTCTTTCCCCGTCTCAATAGCTCATTAAGGACCAGATTTTGACATTTAGGGACAGGATTTCCCTTCCTTAGAGGTTGTTTTTCTTGTAGTGATGTGTACTAACCCATGTTTTATGTTTATTGCAAATGTAGGATACGGCTAGATAAGGCTTTGAAGACTACTTGGATTCTTATCTTCCAAGTTTTGTAGGTCCTCACTTTACAAGGACGATGCGATTATCTACCTATTGGAAGTTGTTAAGTCTTAAAGAAACTTTGTTCATTCTCTTTCATAATGGTACTATAATTGTAAAGCCAATATGTGGCTATAATTTTTTATGTAAGGGCTATGCCCAAATTGTGATACTCTTGTATAGATGGTTTAATATGAGACAATGTTATAGACTTCTTATGAGACTATCTTATACTATGTATGTGCAATAAAAGTACAAGACTATGTAATCTTCTTATACGAACGGTCTATGTATACTCGATAAATATATATTATGTGTAAGCGAGAAGTCTAAGTAAACCTCAATGTAGAAGTAATCAAAAAGATTAAATTTTCAGGCAATTTGTTTAACCTATGAATGTAATGATGAATGCTAAGAGGCTATTCTTAGTCCTCTTTGAGAACGATGATACCGGTTACATCTAGGGGGTGCTCCCCGAATGTGAAAAACTTGGTATAAGAGCATGAGGTTATATCTTTAGGATTGATGTCTCATTAAACCACGTCGATGAAGATTCTTTTTCATAATTGTGAAGCGCGCCACACTTATGAATGAGGAACTATATGATGTTTAAGAAACTATCATATTCTTGTAATCCTATGGCGTGCCTCTAGAGTCTAATTTATGTGTGCTTTCACCTAATCCTTGTATGGTGGTTATAGGTATGAATATCCAAAAAGCAGCCGCAAGAAGGGCCGAAGAAGTAGTTGCTAATGCGGGAGCACAAGACAACCAAGTACTTTCACTTTGAAGAATTTTCTATGGATGATAAAGTTCCGGTTACTCCTCCTCCTATGGCGGATAGGGATATAAGGGCAGATTTTCTCCAAATGGACCAAGCCATTACAACTCAAGCACAAGCCGTTACTACTGAAGCACAAGATATGACGGTCCAAGATAATCGGGAGGTGGTACCCTGAGGAAACCAAGAACTAAGCACCATTGCCTACCGTTTGAGGGATTTCACTAGGATGAATCCCCCTTCTTTCTATGGGTACAGACTGGAGGAAGACCCCCAAGAGTTTATTGATAAAACTTACAAAATTCTCTATGCTATGGGGTTGACTACTAGTGAGATACCCGAGTTAGCAACTTACCAACTCAAAGATGTGGCCCAAACTTGGTACGTCAAATTAAGAGACAATAGGCCTCTAAGGGGTGGTCCGGTGACATGGGAGATTTTTTAGAAGGCTTTTCTTGATCGGATCTTTCCTATAGAGAAGAGGGAAGACAAAGTGGAAGAATTCATCAACATTCGTCAAGGAGGAATAAGTGTACTTGACTAATCTTTGAAATTCACTAAATTGTCAAGGTATGCTTCTTCTTTGGTTTTCAACCCTAGAGATGAAATGAGACTCTTCATGACAGGAGTTTCGAATGACCTGAAAGAAGAATGTTGTTCGGCTATGCTACATGATACTATAAACATTTTGCGTCTCATGGTTCATGCTCAACAAGTGGAAGAAACAAGGGTTAAGAGGAAGAGTAGAGATGTAAATAGGGCAAAGTCTTTTCATTGTGGTTTTTCAAAGGGTAGGTTTGATCTCCAAGACAAGCCTAAGTTGAAAAAGAGGTTCTCCAATCCAGTTCCTTCCAAGTTACCTAATGCTCGTGATGATAGGGTGTCTATCCCTAAGCATTAAAAGGGAAGGGGTACTAGTTAACCAAGTAAGAAGCCAACTTGTGGAAAGTGTGTCAAGAAGCATTATGTTATTGCCTCATTGGGATGGACAATTGCTTTCATTTTGTAAAAGTGAGCACAATGTTCTAGATTGCCCAAATTTAAAGGGGCAAGACAAGGGGAGTGGACAAGCAAGTTGTTCTAATGTTGATGCCCCGATGAAAAACCACTTTTATGCTCTCCGCTGTAGATGTGAGAAAGAGACTTCTCTCGATGTGGTGACCGGTATGTTGAACGTCTTTTCTATTGATGTATATGCTTTACTTGATCCCGGTGCTACATTGTAATTTGTTACTCCTATAGTAGCTAAAAAGTTTGGCATTTTGCCCGATATCTTGAATGAACCTTGTATGGTGACTACCCCTGTGGGTGAGTTGGTTATTGCTAAAAGAGTATATAGAAATTATCTTATAATGTTGCCCAATAGATTTACTCAAGTGGAGTTCGTAGAACTTGATATGGTTGATTTTGATGTTATTTTGGGAATGGATTGGTTGTATGCTTGTTTCTCTGTCATAGATTGTAGAACAAGGGTGGTGAAGTTTAAATTTCCAAATGAACCCGTTTTAGAATGGAAGGGGGGGAATTCTATTCTGTAACAACCCTAAAAATGAATATGCTAAGTAATGTTTAGTGTGTCTAGAATGTCTACAATTAGACCAGGTTCACACGGATTGATGCACGTAGAACCAGACCTCTGAACACTTGCGACAGCCAAGCCAACTAACTTGGGGAGTTAGTTGAGCTAGGAATGTTTGGGTCTAGCCATGTAGGGCTCCCGATTATTAAGATTTACCCGGATGAGTCTTTATCGGACTTAAAAAGGGGAAATATTAAGATTGGAGGGTCTAGCGGTAAAATGGTCTTTTTCCAGTCTAAGGGTAGTATTGTAATTACCCTAAAGATTAAATTAATTATTTAATTAATATGGTGGAGGTGTATTTTGGGTAGAAAGGGCCGAAATTGGCATTAGAGCAAAATCTTGCTCCACCCGGGTTCGAACCTAGGTAGGAGTAATGATTTAACTTGATTTTTTTTTATTGGAGAATTAATTTATTTAATTAATATTTAAATGCTGATTTAAGAAAAAGGAAAATCAGATTATTATTAATTAATTAATTAATTAATGGGGCAGTTTGGGTCGGGTCGACCCGGAGGGACCCATTTTTGCGATGGGGACGTCACGGGTTCGAACCTCGACGGAGGCAACATTTAAGTGGATTAAATTGAGGTTTATAATCTGATTTTTGTAAGGTCACTATAGTCATTTAACATATAATTCAAAAAAAAATCAGATTTTTACATTTGAACAAACCTTATTTTGACTAAGTCTCAACTAGAATCCTAATCCTAAGGAACCACTATTTTTTCCCCATTTCATCCACTCTCACGATCTGCCTCTCTCTCTATTTCTTTCACGTTCTCTCTGCCTAACCAAAACACAAGAACAGAAAAGCTACAAAAGTTCTTCACACTTGAAGAACTTACAGAAAAAATATAAACAAACAAGCTAACCAAAAACGTGAAGGACAAAGTAAGGTTTCCGTCAAGTTGTGTTCAAGTTGCGGGTTTTGGACGTGAGTTTGGAGAGGGATTTGGGCAGAAAGTTTGAGTGTTGAACAACACCAAAGTCAGGTATGGGTTTTCTTACTCTTGGTCCCTTTCCCAAGAGACCCTTAAGACTCAGATAATTCTATTCCGAAACTAGGATTGTTCCCCATTACATGTTCCCTGTCACTAGCTCCCAATGATCTTAGGTTGGTATGTCTGCTGGTAGATTAGGCCTGTAATGTGATATTTGTGATGAATATGTTCATGAAACTGTGTTCGGAATTGTATGACTGATAATTTATGTGTTCCGAAATTATGTGAAAAATTATATATTTGCAATGTGTAGGCCGTGACATGTACTTTTGGTTTGAAGTTCGAAAATGACATGTTTGATGGTTGTATTTGATGTGCACAAACTTGTATAAATCATGTTCATATGAGGTGTAATGTGGCTGATTGGAGCGAAAAACTCTTAGCCAAATGTAATTAAGAAACTACACCTAAAAACATACTAAATGATCCATGAATTTCCCTAAGAACTAACGTACAAATGTTGATAAAAAGGAGCTGAAAAACATGACCAAAATTCCAGCATTTTATAAATTAGTTTCGGCCAAACAAGGATGAACAATCTGAAATTTTTAAATGAGTGTAAAATAGATGAGGTCACTAGGGGTTGAACCCGAGACCTCACACAAAAAAATCATTAAACAAATAAATGAGGAAATGGGGTTATGGGGAATCGAACTTGGGTGCCTTTGAATGAAAATGAAAATATTTCACTAAGGCATATTTTAATTAATTAACATAAAAAGGAGTGAGGCACACAGGATTCGAACCCGAGTTCCCTTAGTCGACTCTCCTAAATCTAAAACGGAAATAAAGAAATGAGAGGAGTGGGATTCGAAAACCACAACCTCTCGATTAAACAAGTGAGTAAAGAGAAAAATAATGGAGAAAATAAATGTGGAAAGTGGGGATTGAACCCCCAATCTCTTGAATAAATGAGAGATTTAGGAGAAAAATAAAGGAGAAAATAAATGTGGAGAGTGGGGATTGAACCCACAACCTCTTGAATAAATGAGAGAGTTAGGACAAAAATAAAGGAGAAAATAAATGTGGAGAGTGGGGATTGAACCCACAACCTCTTGGATAGGTGAGAAAGTTAAGAAATAAATTAAAAGAAAAATAATGAGCTTGTGGGGGATTGAACCCACAACCTTCTTGACTTAAACCAAAAAGGAGAGGAGAAAAAGAAAGGAAATATTATTGGGTTGATGGGGATCGAACTAGGGTCTCCCTAATCGGAAAAATATAATTATCAAGTTTAAAATAATATTAAGTGTTGTCCAAGGGATTCAAAATCGGGTTCCCTTGCCCAATTCCGTATTGACACATAAGTCATACGTAAGTAAATATTTAATGAATACTGCCTCTAAAGATCGAAATCAATATCTTGGCATATCTACAAGATGCATAAGTCTTGTACCACATAATCTTGGGTAAACATGAATCACTTAGACAAACTATGAATGAAGCCTCATAGCTTGTATGTGTGGACTCATAAGTCTAGCATACGTTTAAAAGTAGGTGAGCCTAATATGTATGTGATCAAATGATGTAACCCTAGAAGGGTTAAGTAAGAGTGTGTAACACACTAAATGGCCAAGTGCATTGGCATATGATGAAATGAACATTCACGTTAAGGGGTGAGTAATTATGAAAAGCAAATGTGTTAAAGTTAATGAATGAGGTGACAATATGATAAGAGGCTAATGTGAAAGATGAGAGCAATCTCAAATGAGCCTAAGTAAATGTTATCAAAACGTACTCACCTATGAGAGTGTAAAGCTAATGAAGAGACAAGTCTCTATGAACACTCTAATGAAAGTATTGAAGTTAATGCATACTTAATACTAATGATGAGATGAGAAATCTTATAATGAGCTATGATGTCCTCATGCTAGAAGCCAGCTTCCATGATGTATGAGTTGAATGTAATGGAACTTTATACTGAGCATCGATAGGCTAGCTATGAGCGGTGATGCGTTCCTTCTGGAAGGGCGGAGGTTCACGTAACTCTCATGTGATGAGAATGTCCGGCATGCCGGGTATGGGTCTCCTTATATCTCCTAGTCTTTGAACCTATACTGCTAATATAGGGATCTAGCAGGGTTCAATTCCCTATATACGCTAGTATGTTTTGGTTCACTTTGGACGGTGATTCCACCTCTTTTTGGTGTGGGGATCACACACTGGATTTCATGATGCTCACATGATCTATGTCGGTTAAGGTTAAAGTTCCCAAAGAAAGAATGAGGCCAGCCTCAAATGATGCACATAATGAAATGAACGATACAAAAGGTGTTAGGATAGGATGATCAGGAGGTGAGCTAGACTCAAGTAATGATACTAGGTTATTCTTGGTCATTGCACAGCAAACCTGATGAGAGTCTTAAACTACATCCTAGGTATGACTAGTGATTGCACTGGTATATGAATGAATGAAAATGAAGTACGTATGAATGAATGAAGCAGACTCTGTATTTGCTAAAGAAGGCTCCCTAGTTGAGGTCCCATATATTGAGCCCTCATTTTGGGATGTCTTAATGTCAAGTCCATGATTCCAAGGTCTCATGGCATATGAACGAATGAAATAAACTATATGATATGATATGTGCAATATGTTATGTGCTGCTTGTAAAATGATAAGTATGATGATGCATGTTACTCTCATGGCATGACTTTCCTAATCCAAATTTGGCAAGTCCACTAACTTTCCTAATCCAAATTTGGCAAGTCCACTGACTTGACTTTCCATAAATCATATTGTTAGGAAAGAGTTATTTTTACTCATGCATGTCCTTGGTGTGTGCTTGCATATACCCATACTTAGTACAAGTGTGTACTAATCCCATACAAATATCTATTTTTAGGTGCAGGCACAAGTGGACGTTAGAGTTTACAGGTCGACGCTGAAGCTATTCGGACGTGGAGCATTCATCCGGACTTGGTAGGCCCTCATGCTTTCGAGGTTGCTTACCCATTATATTCTAGCTTAGATATAGGTTTGAGTTAGTGGAGTATGTTCCACTAGCGTTTCTTTCTCATCTTATTTCAGACATTGTATTGGTGCCATTTTGGCAAGTATACATTTAATGCAGTATTGAACTATTTCCTTCATTTGATGATCTTAATATTAGATGGTTGATTGTGAACGTTTATGAGTTTAAGTAGAATGTATTATATGAATGTTAAGTAACAAAAAGTTCAAATTTTTCCGCTAAAATTAACCTAGATGAAGTAACGATGACGTATGTACGATTGTCTACGACCTCTGAGAGGTCAACGACGTCGGTCTCATCTGGGGTCTAGATTTTGGTCGTGACAAAGTTGGTATCAGAGCGTTAGGTTAATTTCCAAGGATAATAAGTTCACATCAACCACATTGAGTAGTTTCTAAGTCATGGTAGTGAAGTGCACCACTATCCTGAATTAGAGACTGCATGATGCGTAGGAAAAGTTCCTTTCTTCTTATATTATCGTGCCTTCTCTGATGTATGATTCCTTGGTGTTATGAGTGTATCTAAAATCAATTTTACTTTTTCAGAAAATGAACACCAGGAGGAACGCTGGTCGGAGAAGAGGAGAAGCAGCTGCTGGGGGCAACCAAGTTCCTCCCCAGGCCCCAGCTGCTGGAATGGAGATGCATGTTAACCCAGCTGAGTTGACAGATAGAGAAGTAAGGACACCCCTAGTACAGATGGACCAAGTCATCACCTTACAAGCTCAGACTATGACAGCCCAGGTTGAGCAGCGAGGTGTTCCCAGAGAGAACCCAGCTGCCAGCACCATGGCTAGCAGGTTAAGGGACTTCACGAGGATGAATCCTCCCGTTTAAATAGGATCTAAGACTGCGGAGGATCCCCAAGCATTTCTGGGTGAGATCCACAAGATACTGTGTGCAATGGTTTTGACTGATGTGGAGAAGTCTGAGCTGGCATCCTACCAGCTAAAGGATGTAGCTCAATCCTGGTATAAGATGTGGCAGGATAGGAGGGCCTTAGGAGGAGGTCCTATGACTTGGGATCTTTTCAAGACGGCTTTTCTGGAGAGGTTCTTTCCTAGAGAAATGAAGAAGGCTAAGGTTGAGGAATTCATCAACCTTAAGTAGGGATCTATGTCAGTTAGGGATTACTCCCTGAAGTTCGTAAAACTTTCCAGGTATGCCACTTCTCTTGTTTCTAATAGTAGAGACGAGATGAGTAGATTCTTGATGGGGATTGCTGAGGATCTCGAGGAGGAGTGTAGGGAAACTATGTTGCATGACAGCATGGACCTTTCCAGGCTTATAGTCCATGTCCATCAAGTGGAGGAAAGCAGGAAGAGGAAGCACACTAGGGCAGGGAACAGGTCAAGGCAAGCTGAGGAGAATTTTTCACGGAAGAGTAGTACTGAAATCAGGCATAAGCCCAGGTTTAAGAAGGGACTCTCCCACCAAGGGGAGTCAAGTTCACCCAAGGGTCGCTATGATAGGGATTCCGAGTCCATAGTTAAGAGAAACAATGAAGTTGATACACCTCAGGGGAGGCCACCTTGCAGGAACTGTGGCAAACTGCATGGAGGAGAGTGTATGATGGGCTCTAACGCTTGTTACAGTTGTGGTAAACCGGGTCACATGGTGAAGGATTGTCCGAATAGGAGAAGTCAAGAACAAGGGAAGGAGAGAGTTCAGCCTAATGGTCCAAGTGAAGAGGCTCCAAGGAGGCAACGATTCTTTGCACTAAAGTCTAGGGGTGCAGGGAAAGGCACTTCTGGTGAAGTCTCGGGTGCGTAGCCTTAAATAGTCTTTCATGTATTTGACTGTGTATGGTGTTTATGCACTAGTATGAGGTTAGATTTTCTACTCTTAAGTCTAAGTTTCCTTATCTCCTCCATTCCTGGTTGTTATTGCTTGATTGTGTATAATACCTATGTTATGATATGACTGACGTTGTGCTAGATTATAAGAAGTGTCATTCGGGAACGAATGTTCCTAAGGGGGGGGGGGGATAATGTAACAACCCTAAAAATGACTATGCTAAGTAATGTTTAGTGTGTCTAGAATGCCTACGATTAGACCGGATTCACACGGATTGATGCGCGTAGAACCAGACCTCTGAACCTTTGTGACAGCCAAGCCAACTATCTTGGGGAGTTAGTTTAGCTAGCAAAAGGTTGGGTCCAGCCATGTAGGGCTCCCGAATATGAAGATTTACCCGGATGAGTCTTTACCGGACTTAAAAAGGGGAAATCTTAAGTTTGGAGGGTCTAGGGGTAAAATGGTCATTTTCTAGGCTAAGGTAGCATCGTAATTACTCTAAATCTGATATTAATTATTTAATTAATATGGCAGAGGGGCATTTTGGGTAGAAAGGGCCGAAATTGGCCTTTGAGCAAAATCTTGCTCCACCTGGGTTCGAACCTAGGTGGGAGCAACGATTTAACTTGATTTTTTTAATATTGGAGAATTAATTTAATTAATTAATATTTAAATGCTGATTTAAGAAAAAGGAAAATCATATTATTATTAATTAATTAATTAATTAATGGGGCAGTTTGGGTCGGGTCGACCCGGAGGGACCCATTTTCGCGATGGGGACGTCAAGGGTTCGAACCTCGATGGAAGCAACATTTAAGTGGATTAAATTGAGGCTTATAATTTGATTTTTGTAAGGGCATTATGGTCATTTCACATAAAAATAAATAAAAAATCAGATTTTTACATTTGAACAAACCTTATTTTAACTAAGTCTCAACTAGAATTCTAATCCTAAGGAACCTCTTTTTTTTCACGTTTCATCCACTCTCATGATCTGCCTCTCTCTATTTCTTTCACGTTCTCTCTGCCTAACCAAAACACAAGAACAGAAAAGCTACAAAATTTCTTCACACTTTAAGAACTTACACGAAAAATATAAACAAACAACCTAACCAAAAACGTGAAGCAAAAAGTAAGGTTTCCGTCGAGTTATGTTGAAGTTGCGGGATTTGGACGTGAGTTTGGAGAGGGCTTTGGGCAGCAAGTTTGAGTGTTGAACAACACCAAAGTCAGGTATGGGTTTTCTTACTCTTGGTCCCTTTCCCAAGAGACCCTTAAGACTCGGATAATTCTATTCCGAAACTAGGATTGTTCCCCATTACATGTTCCCTGTCACTAGCTCCCAATGATCTTAGGTTGGTATGTCTGCTGGTAGATTAGGCCTGTAATGTGATGTTTGTGATGAATATGTTCATGAAACTGTGTTCGGAATTGTATGACTTATAATTTATGTGTTCCGAAATTATGTGAAAAATTATATGTATGCAATGTGTAGGCCGTGACATGTACTTTTTGTTTGAAGTTCGAAAAAGACATGTTTGATGGTTGTATTTGACCTACACAAACTTGTATAAATCATGTTCATATGAGGTGTAATGTGGCTGATTGGAGCGGAAAACTCTTAGCCAAATGTAATTACGAAACTACACCTAAAAACATACTAAATGATCCATGAATTTCCCTAAGAACTAACGTACAAATGTTGATAAAAAGGAGCTGAAAAACATGACCAAAATTCCAGCATTTTAAAAGTTAGTTTCGTCCAAACAAGGATGAGCAATCTGAAATTTTTAAATGAGTGTAAAATAGGTGAGGTCACTAGGGACTGAACCCGAGACCTCACACAAAAAAATCATTAAACAAATAAATGAGGAAATGGGGTTATGGGGAATCGAACTTGGGTGCCCTTGAATGAAAATGATAATATTTAACTAAGGCATATTTTAATTAACTAACATAAAAAGGAGTGAGGCACACAGGATTTGAACCCGAGTGCCCTTAGTCGACTCTCCTAAACCTAAAACAGAAATAAAGAAATGAGACGAGTGGGATTCGAACCCACAACCTCTCGGTTAAACAAGTGAGTAAAGAGAAAAATAATGGAGAAAATAAATGTGGAGAATGGGGATTGAAACTCCAACCTCTTTAATAGATGAGAGAGTTAGTAGAAAAATAAAGGAGAAAATAAATGTGGAGAGTGGGGATTGAACCCACAACCTCTTGAATAAATGAGAGAGTTAGGAGAAAAATAAAGGAGAAAATAAATGTGGAGAGTGGGGATGGAACCCACAACCTCTTGGATAGGTGAGAAAGTTAAGAGATAAATTAAAAGAAAAATAATGAGTTTGTGGGGGATTGAACCCACAACCTCCTTGACTTAAACGAAAAAGGAGAGGAGAAAAAGAAAGGAAATATTATGGGGTTTATGGGGATCGAACTAGGGTCTCCCAAATCGGAAAAATGCAATTATCAAGTTTAAAATAAGATTAAGTGTTGTCCAAGGGATTCAAAATTGAATTCCCTTGTCTAATTCCGTATTGACACATAAGTCATAGGTAAGTAAATATTTAATGAATGCTGCCTCTAAAGATCGAAATCAATATCTTGGCATATTTACAAGATGCATAAGTCTTGTACCACATAATCTTGGGTAAACATGAATCACTTAGACAAACTATGAATGAAGCCTCATGGATTGTATGTGTGGACTCATAAGTCTAGCATACGTTTAAAAGTAGGTGAGCCTAAGATATATGTGATAAAATGATGTAACCCTAGAAAGGTTAAGTAAGAGTGTGTAACACACTAAATGGCCAAGTGCATTGGCATATGATGAAATGAACATTCACGTTAAGGGGTGAGTAATTATGAAAAGCAAATGTGTTAAAATTAATGAATGAGGTGACAATATGATAAGAGGCTAATGTGAAAGATGAGAGCAATCTCAAATGAGCCTAAGTAAATGTTACCAAAACGCACTCACCTATGAGAGTGTAAAGCTAATAAAGAGACAAGTCTCTATGAACACTCTAATGAAAGTATTGAAGTTAATGCATACTTAATACTAATGATGAGATGAGAAATCTTATAATGAGCTATGATGTCCTCATGCTAAAAGCCAGCTTCCATGATGTATGAGTTGAATGTAATGGAACTTTATACTGAGCACCGATAGGCTAGCTATGAGCGGTGATACCTTCCTTCGGGAAGGGCGGAGGTTCACGTAACTCTCATCAGATGAGACTGTCCGGCATGCCGGGTATGGGTCTCCTTATATCTCCTAGTCTTTGAACCTATACTGCCAATATAGGGATCTAGCAGGGTTTAATTTCCTATATACGCTAGCATGTTTTGGTTCACATTGGCCGGTGATTCCAACTCTTTTTGGTGTGGGGATTACACACTGGATTTCATGATGCTCACATGATCTATGTCGATTAAGGTTAAAGTTCACAAAGAAAGAATGAGGCCAGCCTCAAATGATGCACATAATGAAATGAACGATACAAAAGGTGTTAGGATAGGATGATCAGGAGGTGAGCTAGACTCAAGTAATGATACTAGGTTATTGTTGGTCGTTGCACAGCAAACCCGATGAGAGTCTTAAAATACATTCTAGGTATGACTAGTGATTGCTCTGGTATATGAATGAATGAAAATGAAGTACGTATGAATGAATGAAGCAGACTCGGTGTTTGCTAAAGAAGGCTCCCTAGTTGAGGTCGCATATGTTGAGCCCTCATTTCGGGAAGTCTTAATGTAAAGTCCATGATTCCAAGGTCTCATGGCATATGAACGAATGAAATGAACTATGTGATATGATATGTGCAATATGTTATGTGGTGCTTGCAAAATGAAAAGTATGATGATGCATGTTACTCTCATGGCATGACTTTCCTAATCCAAATTTGGCAAGTCCACTGACTTTCCTAATCCAAATTTGGCAAGTCCACTGACTTTCCTAATCCAAATTTGGCAAGTCCACTAACTTGACTTTCCATAAATCATGTTGTTAGGAAAGAGCTATTCTTACTCATGCATGTCCTTGGTGTGTGCTTGCATATACCCATACTTAGTACAAGTGTGTACTAATCCCATACAAATATCTTTTTTTAGGTGCAGGCACAGGTGGACGTTAGAGCTTACAGGTCGACGCTGAAGCTATCCGGACATGGAGCATTCATCCGGACTTGGTAGGCCCTGATGCTTTCGAGGATACTTACCCATTTTATTCTAGCTTAGATATAGGTTTGAGTTAGTGGAGTATGTTCCACTAGCGTTTCTTTCTCATCTTATTTCAGACATTGTATTGGTGCCATTTTGGCAAGTATACACTTAATGCAGTATTGAACTATTTCTTTCATTTGATGATCTTAATATTAGATGGTTGATTGTGAACGTTTATGAGTTTAAGTAGAATGTCTTATATGAATTTTTAGTAACAAAAAGTTCAAATTTTTCTGCTAAAATTAACCTAGATGAAGAAACGATGACGTATGTAGGCTTGTCTGCGACCTCTGAGAGGTCAACGATGCCGATCTCGTCTGGGGTCTAGATTCCGGTCGTTACATATTCCTTGAGGTCGTGTAATTTCTTGCTTGAATACTTTTAAGATGATCTCTAAAGGGTGCTTATACAATATTGTGAGAGTCAAAGATTTAGACTACGAGATTCCTCCTATTGAGTCGGTCCTCGTAGTGAGGGAATTTTCGGAGGTCTTTCCTAATGATCTTCCCGGTATTCCTCCTAAATGGAAAATTAATTTTTGTATTGACTTGCTACTTGATACAAATCTCATTTCAATTCCTCCTTATCGGATGGCTCCAACCGAATTGAAAGAGTTGAAGGCTCAACTCAAAGATCTACTAGATAAAGATTTCATTCGGCCTGGTATTTCTCCATGGGGTGTTCCGGTATTACTTCTGAAAAAAAGGATGGGTCCCTTAGAATGTGCATCGATTACCGTCAACTCAACAAGTCCAATCAAGAACAAGGATTCTCTCCCTCGGATTGATGATTTATTGATCAAGTCCAAGGTGCGAGTTACTTTTCCAAGATTGACTTGCGATCGGGATATCACCAACTTAGGGTGAGAGGTGAAGATATTTACAAGACGTCATTTTGGACTAGATATGGTCACTATGATTTCTTAGTAATGTCCTTTGGTCTCACTTATGCTCCGGCGGCGTTTATGGACCTAATTAATAGGGTGTTTTGAGATTACATAGATTCATTTGTCGTTGTCTTCTTTGACGACATCTTGGTATATTCGAAAAATGAGGGTGAATACATGGACCATTTGAGAGTGGTTTTGCAAGTTCTTAAGGAACACCAATTGTTTACCAAGTATAGCAAATGTGAGTTTTGATTAAGGTCGGTAGCATATATTGGTCGTATCATCTCTAGTGAAGGTGTAGAGGTTTATCCAAGGAAGACTAAACCGGTGAAAAAATGGCCTAGACCTTTGTCTCCTACGGATATTAGGAGTTTGTTAGCCCTAGCCGGTTATTATAGAAGGTTTGTTGACGGATTTGCGTCTCTTGCTTCCCCTTTGACAACCTTGACCCAAAAGAATGTGAAATTTGAGTGGTCGGAGGCATGTGAAAAGAGCTTCCAAATGTTGAAGGATAGACTACCTTCCACTCTGGTATTGACTCTACGGGAGGGTAGTAAGGGTTTTGTGGTCTATTGTGATGCATCCCGACTCGGGTTGGGGTGTGTTCTTATGCAACATGGAAAAGTTATAGCATATGCTTCTTGGCAACTCAAACTTCATGAGAAGAGTTATCCGACTCATGACCTTGAGTTTGCAGCCGTGGTATTTGCCTTGAAAATATGGAGGAATTATCTCTATGGGGTTCATGTTGATGTGTATACGAACTATAAAAGTCTCCAATATGTATTCACTCAAAAGGAGTTGAATCCCTGGCAATGGAGATGGTTACAGTTGTTAAAAGAGAATGATATTAGTGTTCTATATCACCCCTACAAGGCTAATGTGGTAATGGATGCTCTTAGTCGATTTTCCATGGGAAGTGTGTCCCATGTTGAAGAATCCTAGAGAAACCTAGTGAAAGATGTTTATTGGTTGGCTCGTTTAGGGATTCAAATTGAAAGTTCTCCAAATGGTGGTATGGTGGTACATCATAACTCAGAGTCACCTTTGGTGGTTCAGATGAAGTCTAAGCAACACCTTGATTTATTGTTGATGGAGTTGAAAGAATTGGTTCTTTGTAATATGAATGAGTCATTATCCCAAGGGGGGGATGGTGTTCTTAGGTATCAAGGGAGATTGTGTGTGCCTACTGTTGATGATTTGAGGACTAAGATTCTTGAGGAAACTCATGGAGCCCGTTACTCTATTCATACGGGTTCTACAAATATGTACTATGACCTTATAGAAGTGTTTTGGTGGGATGGCCTAAAAAGGGATATTGCGGAGTTTGTTGCAAAGTGTCCCAATTATAAACAAGTGAAGGCCGAACACCAAAAGTCGAGTGGTCGCGGCAAGAGAGGTGTTGTAGCATCAACAGGCTACTACAAGAAATCCAAATTCCTACTTGGAAGTGGGAAGATGTTAATATGGATTTTGTAGTAGGTTTGCCTCGAACTCGAAAGCAATATGACTCTATATGGGTGGTAATGGATAGATTGACCAAATCCTCTGACTTTATTCCCATTAAGTCTACTTATTTGGCGGAAGACTATGCAAGCATCTATATTGACAAGATAGTGAGTCTTCATGGGGTTCCTTTGTCCATTATATCGGATAGAGGTGCTCAATTTACGTCTAGATTTTAGAGATCTTTTCAAAGAGTTTTGGGTACTCAAGTGAAGTTGAGCACCGCATTTCATCCTCAAATGGATGGTCAAGCGGAGTGCACCATTCAAACTCTTGAAGATATGCTTAGAGCTTGCTTCATTGACTTTAAGGGAAATTGGTATGAGCACTTGCCTTTGGTGGAGTTCTCATATAACAATATTTCTCATTCATCCATATATATGGCTCATTTTAAAACATTGTATGGTAGGAGGTGTCGATCTCCTATTGGATGGTTTGAGGTTGGTGAATCTTCGCTTCTTGGTCCAGATTTGATCTATAAAACTTTGGAAAGAGTTCATATCATCAGGAACCGGTTGCAAACAGCCTATAGTCGGCAAAGGTCTTATGCCGATCATAGGAGGAGAGACCTTGAATTTGAAGAGGGTAATAAGGTGTATTTGAAAATTTTTCCCATGAAAGGGATGGTTAGATTTTGCAAGAAAGGTAAGTTGAGCTTTGGCATAATTGACTCATATATGGTATGTTGAGCTCATGTTGTTGTGAGAAGGAAATTTCTCATACTGTAATTTTGAGCCTTATGTGTGGTAATTGGATTTTTGAATTGCTATGTGTGAATGCCATATTGTTATATTGATTTGATTTGTAACTCATGATGATGTTTTAGTATATTGTTTGATTTGGCTACTTGTCTTGAGTCTATCCTTTCCCTTTTAAAAGTTTAGTGTCATTCGGGGACAAATCTTCCTAAGGGGGGGATAATGTAACACTCCAAAAAGTTGAGACCTAATCTAGAGCATAATATGAGTGTCTGAGGGTTTATATACTGTTGTAAGACCTAAAATAATATATATAATTCATACAAGAAGTTATAGAGCCAAGACGTCAAAGAACATCCATGACGTCCGAAAACTAGCTTAATTGAACAAGTTGATGTCGCTATGTTTGGGGATTGTTTGAGAGGGACAAATGGAGTCTAAAACTTTTAAAAATAATTTGTTTAGGTAAAGTGTAGTATAGAGGGTCTAAACATCCGATAACGACTTCCTAAGGACCCAAACATGGGTGGGCAGGCTGCCAGTTGGCAGCCTGATTCAAGATTCAAAGGGATGTTCCATGACGCGCAGCCCACATGGACCTTACTGCCTCATATCACTTTTTCAAAAATAAAAATTGGAATTAGCCTCGCGACGCGGATCCACTTCCCAGACCCGAAAAAATCGTATTTTTGACATTTTGACTTCACAAGAAGACTCACTTAAGTGAGGGTTGTTTTGAGTAATTTAGGGGGTGATTATATATAACCTAAAGGATATTTTAAGTAATTTTTCACTAACCCAAACCCAATTCCCAAAATAAAACCCAAAAGCTCTCATCTCTCTTTACTTTCTCTCTCCCTAAATTCCTACATTGAAGAAGGAACAATGTTTGAAGAAAAGGTCCATATTCAATTTCGTGGATTAATCTTAATGAAGGTATGGGTTCTTCACTCTTGGGATTCCTTTCCCCAAGAGGTCCTTTAAAAGTTGATCTCTAAATTACCCAATTCCATGGGGTTTTCCAATTCTAATGGGTTTTCTTCTAAACTTCAAATTGATGATAAATTGTGATCTCTTATAACTAATTGCGTATAGATTTTTTATTAATTGATGTTAATTGATGTAATTTCATGTTGATCATGTTCCCTTCCCCTATTCCCCAAATCTTGAATCTTGGTCATGAATTGATTGGAATTGAAGAATGATTTGATTATTAGACTTGTTTATCTATTCTAAATCATCTATGGATTGACTAGGGTAATGTATTGTTGGGATTGGATCAAATTCCTGATGAACCATAATTCCCCTAACCCTAGGTTATGAATTGATGTTAATTTGGATTGTGATCATACAATTGACCTAGCTATTGTCTTAAATACTATTCTGTGATGGTATTACACCCATTATTGGGTCGAATTTGATGGTTGACGGTAAGACCATGATTATGGCTTTTGAAGGAGATTTGATAAGTATTTATGATCCTAACCTTTTCTTCAATTATGCTTACTTTGTGTGTAGTGATGAAGTTACATTAAAGTATACCTTATGATGAGATTGATAGGTTTTGTATGATGTTGAATTGAAATGTCTTGACGATGGTTTGTGAGTTGTTGTCTAAGATGTAAATGTTATAAGGATGGTGATAACTTACCAATGTTCCTTATTATGATATGAATATTAAAGGTTCTAACCTCACATGTATGAATTGTAATGGAAGGACAATACTCATGCAATTCTTATTGAGCTATAATGATGATGATTATATAAGGGATAGACATTATGACCTAATTAAGTTATGATCAATAATAAAGGCATTAAAGACATTTCAAAAGGGACTCGATCTTAGCACCGAGTGAACTTGTAGATGAGGGGTGGCGCCTTCCCAAGGAGGTAAGGTAGGGTTCACCATAGTCCTCACGGGGTGGATAGCTTCATAGTCCAAAAAGGGCATAAATTGATGTTTCTATGAAAGCCCCCAAGCTCGATAAAATATGTTGCCACCATAGGAATACTATCTATTGGATCTATTATCTACCTATTGGGTGTTGTTTAATCTGAAAGAAACTTTGTTCATTTTCTTTCATTTTTGTACTATAATTGTAAAGCCTATATGTGGCTATAATTGTTGATGTAAGGGCTATGCCCAAATTGTGATACTCTTGTCTAGATGGTTTAATATGAGGCAATGTTATAGACTTCTTATGATACTATCTGATAATACCTATGTCCAATAAAAGTAGAAGACTATGTAATCTTCTTATACGAATGGTCTACGTATACTCGATAAATATATATTATGTGTAAGCGAGAGGTCTAAGTAAACCTTCATGTAGAATTAATCAAAAAGTTTTAAATTTTCCGCATTTTTTAACCTATGAATATAATGATGAATGCTAAGAGGCTAGTCTTAGTCCTCTTCGAGGACGATGACACTGGTGACATCTAGGGGTGCTCACCGGATCTGACACAAACCCTCAAAGATACCCTAGATAGAGCACATTATAGTCCACATACATTAGCTAAAGTCATAAACATTAATTTAGACAATTTGATGACTTTTCATTCATTAAGGACTTCACATGATGGTCCTATAAAGACCTAGAAACCTACACTCTAGCACCGTCAAAGCCTACACGTGCCATGTCTAGATATCATCCCATTCCACTACCTAAATGTTGTAGAACTTATCAAATACTAGAGTGTATACCACATGATGAGAATAGGCAATAACTGACATAGACCATACAAGCAAGGCATGGAATCTGGAGTCTACCCTACTTCAATGGAGGGTGTTCTACTTGCCAAGGGTAGAACTAGGATACATCCCATGTAGGCCCATGGTTAAGGAATATCAAGGTCTTTATGCAGTCTAGTCTCCTTCTCAAGTAGAGATACATTGTACCCTAGTTTCTTTCTGAAGTAGAGCTACAACCCATAACATATTCACTCAGTGCTAGCCTTTGTTCTCATGGAGAAAGTTCAATAAAAAGGGGCATATGAAAAGGTACCATCTCTTAGTCATTACCTAGTCATATGCACCTACCAAATATGGGTCTACTAGGGATGCCACTCAATGTTCTATAAGGATAGCTCATTTTTGACCTTCTTTCTATATAGAAGGTTCCACATACTAGTCATGCTTAGAAGGGCACCATATTAGGTCTACCGATCCTAGACTTTCATTCAACATTTATCTTCATATCCTATACAAGATAAAGGTGCCTAAGCCTACTAGGTCAAGATGTTAATATTCATAATGTACTTGTATCAAGTAAGGGACACAAGTCTACCAAGACAAGTCACACGCATCTTCACATATAGCATATCATTCTATAAGAACATAAGCATAACCAACATCATCGATAGGTCACCCTATTCGATACTATAATGTCATATATATAACCATCATAAGACTCACATAATCAAGTAGGAAGAATCAATCATCAACTCTAAGACAACACATACAAGGACATAGTCATAGTCTAACATGATCACCTAACATCATAAATAGAAGAACACATACTATCACCTTAATACTTCACAGAATTCAACTATACAAATCATCACAATATATCAAGTAGTTGACGACAAGGCCATGATCATTATATTGTGGTATTCACTAGTTATCCTTAACCTATAATTTATAATGTTGAGAATATGTGGGGAGTTATGCCTAGAACTGAGAGGCTATGAAGAAGGGGTGGAATACACTTCGTGAATTGAGATGTTGTATTCCAATATACCTCTTGAGATGAGTACTCCTCGTTAGTAGAGATTGAGTTACCTAGTAGCAATCTCCTTTCCATTAACTGTGTGCCCACATAGGTGTAGCTATTGGGAAAGACATGTAAAATCTAAGAAGTATGACCTTACTCTAGGCAAGTAAGGATCCCTCATCCGATAGCGGTTAATATCGGGATTCCATGTCTAGATCTCATGATCTTTATTGGTTAAGCTAACCCTCCACAAAAGTAATGAAAGTAATAAGTCTTCTAAAAGTATGTGCTACTTATGTGAATTTAATGAACTAAGTCATCTAAAAGAACGTGCTACATAGGGTAGGTGGTGGTATGGGACGCTATCTATCCATTGCACTAAGTAGGACCTTTCGAAAGGGAAGTCTTGGTGCCAAACCTTCTAAAAGAGTGTACTACTTAGGGTAGGTGGTGGTATGGGACGCCATCTATTCATTGCAGTAGGTAGGCATTTCGAAAGGGAAGTCGTTGGTGTTTTGTTGGGTGTTCTTCTAATGTCTTGTGATTTCAGTGGTGACTTGTTCTCCCGAGGTGAGTAAGCCGAAAGGGGTAGTCTTGAGGATCACTGTGGTGTGCATTGAAGGAACTGTTTAGATATTTCCTTCATGTCTTACCTTGGAGATTCTTATGATTATACTTAGGTAGGGAAACTCCTACGGAAATGAGTTCACTTCCTCATTGGCAATACCTGGAAGTTCACCATTGTTGGAGTCCTTTTAGTTCACTTTAATGGTCTTAGTAATTCACTGTAGTGACCTAAATAGTCACTGTTCAGTTGGTAAGGTCACTGTAAAGTGTGTTTTTGGGATAAAATTATGGAAATCCTTCTTTAAGTATTAAATGATGATTCTTATGTTGTTTTGCTTCTAAATTCATGAATGTTATAATTAGTTGGCATGAAAGCTTATTTTACTAAAATATCCCTTTTTACATGTTTTTGCATATGCCATACTTAGTACATTGTTTATACTAACCCCATACTCTTCTATACCTTATAAGTATAGGTTGTTGGAAGCTTTTGAAGGTTTGAAGGTGAAGCTTGAGAAATCTACTCTCTCAAGATTTGGTATGTCCTCATATATTCGAGGACATAGTCTATGTTTCCTAGTTTTATTATTAAGACTTATTATGTATTTTTCCTTTTAATGTAAAGGGTCGTGTCCCTAAGATACTATGTCGTGTCTTTAAGTTGGCTTCTGACGATGAGATTCTCTAAGTATTTTATGAAAGACTTCCTTTATTTAAATATTCGTGAAAAGTTTTAAATTCCGCACTACTTTTCATGTCTTATGTGATGAATGATAGTTAAAGGGCTTGTATGAGACCCCGAAGGGTAAAGTACGCCCATCAAAATCCGAGGGTTATCCCTAGCTTCTAGGATGTGCTTTCGGGTCGTGACAGCCTCAATAGTAGGACAATCTCTCACCTTGTGATCATCCTTCCCACAACAAAAGCACCCACTAGTACCGGCTAGACACTTCCCAAAGTGCTTATACCCACAAGTAGCACAAGTAGGCTTAATCACTTGGGAACCACCAACTCTCTCATAATATCCTTAAGAGCACTAGAACCATCTTGATTTGGAGCCCTCTTCTTAAACTTAGGTTGAACTTTCTCATCGGTTCTTCCCCTCTTAGCATCTCTACTTATCCTCCCAAGTTTAGACTCTTCAATGGATTGAGCATACACCATAAGCCTAGATAGAGTAATATAACCATGGAGAATGGTTGTACAACACTCTTCTTTCCCAATATCCAAAACACCGATCGAGAACCTACTCATCTCGTTCCTAGGGTTAGACACCAAGGATGGAGCATACTTAGACAATAGGATAAACTTTAAGGAATACTCCTCAACACTCATGCTACCTTGCCTAAGGTTTACAAATTCCTCAATATTAACCTCCCTCTTATCACGGGGAAAGTACCTTTCTAAGAATACTTCATTGAACTCTTCCCACTATAAGGGACCTGATTCAACCGGTCTACTATCCTTCCATTGAGTAAACCATTCTTGAGCAACATCTTTTAATTAATACAGAGCTAACTCTGCTTTCTCCCTATAAGTAACTCCCATAGCATGCACTATCTTATACACCTCATCCAAGAAATCTAGGGGATCTTCTACCACATTAGAACCAAAGAAGATAGGAGGATTTATCCTCACAAAGTCCCTCAATCTAGATATCATAGTACTCTCCATAGAATTCACCCTAGGCTGAATGTCTATATTCACTTGAGTAGTCATTGTTCGGGCTAGGGTAAGGAGAGCCTCTCTAATCTCCCCATTATCTATAACCGGGGGAACCACCGAAACCTCATTACCTCCACCCATAATAGGGACTTGATCACCTTGGGGAGGAACTTGATCGCCTTGATGAACTTGTTCCACTTACTCAACTCGCTCAACTGGGGGAGGAACTGCCCCAATCACCACCTCCTCATCAACCCTCTTAGCCGGTGTCCTTCTTGTAATAATCTCCTATAAACATAAGAGAAAACATTAAGAAAGTACACTTATAACTTTAAACTCTATGACACGACACAAGAGTAGAGAATAAGGGAAACTCTATCATCCTATTTCCTCTCGCTCATGGATGTGTCGCTACTCAAACCAATGAACAAGACTGTAGTAGATGTGTCTTTTTGAGACTTTTTGATTCCTAAGTACTACTTCATAACATTATGCTCTGATATAATGTTTGTCATGACCCGAGAGTACCCCCTAGAAGTTAGGGCATTTTCGAATCGAAACACGGTGTACTTGACTGCTCGGAGGTCTTGTACAAGCCCTTTGACATTGTCCATTGCATAAATGTATGAAAAGTAGTGCGGAATTAAAAAAAATTCACACGAAATAATAATACTTCAAAATATCTCTTTTATAGAAAAACATAATGAAAGCCTAATTCTCAAATTCGATATCTTAGACATACGAATATGTTGGGACACGCCCATACTTCAAAATATAGGTAAATAGCTAAGTCTATTACAATACTTTCAATAAGGAAATCTAAACATCAAGATGTCCTCGAATCTAGTGAGGACAAACCAACTCTTTGCTTGAATGAACATTAATCGAAGCTTCAACTTTGAGACTCCTCTCAAATGTCACCTACACCATTAGATAAAGACAAAATGTATGGAATTAGTACAAACACTTGTACTAAGTATGGCATAATGCATAAAATCATGGTAAACAAACTTTAATATGAAACATGCTCTTTTTGGGAAAACCCTTTAAGAAAAGTATAATAGTCACTAACAAGTCCACATATATGCATATAAGTAATATTCCATAATACAGAATCAACATCACTTCAAACCATATAAATGTAGACACCTCCCACAAAAGGTTATCCTAAGACTTACTTAAGTATGACAAGAAGAGACCGCCCATACACCCTCTTCAAGCCTACCTAAACAATCCTTAAGACTACCTAAGATAATATTGTTCCCTTTTACTTTCATTTACTCCCCACCTAAGATTACTCCAATATTCACCTAAGTAGTACAAGAAGAGACCGCCCATACACCCTTTTCAAGCTTACCTAAGCAACCCTCAAAGGTACCCTAGATAGAGAACATTCTAGTCCACATACATTAGCTAAAGTCATAATCATTAATTAAGTCAATTAGAAGACATTTCATCATTAAGGACTTCACATGATGGTCTTATAAATACATATGGAGCCTACACTCTAGCACCGTCAAACCCTACTCGTGCCATGTTTAGATAGAGTCCCATTCCACAACCTAAACGATGTAGAACTTATCAAATACTACAATGTATCCCACATTATGAGAATAGAAAATAACCAACATAGACAATACTAGATAGGCATGGAATCCGGAGTCTACCCTACTTCGATGGAGGGTGATCTACTTGCCAAGGGTAGAACTAGGACACATCTCATGTAGGCACATGGTCAAGGTATATTAAGGTCTTTTATGCACTCTAGTCTCCTTCTGAAGTAGAGATACATTGTACTCTAGTCTCCTTTTTAAGTAGAGCTACAACCCATAACATATTCATTCGGTGCTAACCTTTGTTCTCATAGTGTAAGTTCAATAAAAAGGGGCATATGAAAAGGTACCATCTCTTATTCATTACCTAATCATAATGCACCTACAAAAGATGGGTCCACTAGGGCTTCCATTCAATGGTCTATAAGGATAACTCATTCTTAACCTTCTTTGTATATAGAAGGTTGCACATATTAGTCATGCTTAGAAGGACACCATCTTAGGTCTACCAATCGTAGACATTCATTCAACATTAATCTTCATATCACATACAAGACCAAGGTGCCTAATCCTACTAGGTCAAGATGTTCATATTCATAATGTACATGTATCAAGTAAGGTACACAAGTCTACCAAGATAAGTCACACACACCTTCACATATAGCATATCATTCTATAAGCACATATGCATAACAAACATCATCTATGGGTCACCCTATGCACTACTATAATGCAATCAATATAACCATCATAAGACTCACATAATCAAGTAGGAAGAATCAAGCATCAACTCTAAGACTACACACACAAGGACATAGTGATAGTCTAACATGATCACCTAACATAATAAATAAAAGAACACATACTATCAGCTTAATAAAAAATAGATAGATATGATCATACTTCACATAATTAACTATACAAATCATCATATATCAAGTAGTTGCTGACAAGGTCATGATCATTTTAATACATAATGTAACGCTGACGAGGCCACGTAATTCACAAGTAAAGAGCATAACACCGCCAGGATATGTGGATCATACCAATCAGAACATAATTTAAGACCTACATTACGTAAAATAAAAAGAATTAGGGCAGCGTACCACCAATCCATTCTCACCACTTTAATCCATATCTAAATCATCCAACACAATACTCAAAGGCTCTTACCCATGGCCATGATCCCCAATTCAATACGAAAATCATAATACTCAATGAACCTAAGTCAATTCAATATATATTTATCAATCTAAGACCGCCTATACATTAATCCAATATAATTCTTACATCATTCTATAGCCCAAAGAAAAATACACTAGAATTCATAAGCATTGAGACATGATCATAACATCCATCATATAGCCAATTTGAAGAGATTATGTTTTGCATGGGTTTATGAAGATTTTAGGTTAAAATCATCAAATTAACATCAATTCAATCCATAAACAATGATTCAAAATGTTTAATGCAATAACCCATGGCTAGATCATAAATTGGACAATTCATGTTTTTTATCATCTCTGAAAAATCACTGGAATTGACTCCTTGAAGATAGATATTTCAAGGATGAATAAATCGTAACTTAATAGTGATGAAAATCCCACAAAACCGATGGAGAAAACTGTAGAAAATAAGTCTTCTTCCTTGGAGCTCCCAAGCTTCAACAATGGAGGTTTTGGAGAGAAAAATGGAGAGGTTTTGTTTTGAGTTGAGGGTTTAGCTTTGATTGGTGAGTTTAGGGGTATAAAAAGGTCTAATAACCGTCAATAAGTCATCCCTAAATTATCCAAAAGACCCCTGAACTTATTGGACAATTTAACAAACTCAAATTTGACTTAAAAACGACGAAACAAAATCTGGCAGTTTACTGCGTGTCGCAGAGGCATTTTCAAATCTTGTTTCTGAAAAATTTCGAGACAGAATGGTTTGTAGCATTCTCGAGTTGCAGGGCAAACATTTTGCCCATTTTTTTTGGTCCAGCTGCGTGACGCACAGCCTTTGCCAGATTCTTACTGGCGCGGCAGCTTGGCTTGCCCACTTTGGGTCCTCCTTTGGGACCATTTGGCTAGTCCCCAGGGCTTCATTCTCAGATGTTATAATCCTTTGAATATCAGTATACGCTTAGGAACCATCGGTACTGAATTTCACTTTCAAACCATCCCCCAAAATATCACTACAAAACACTACGACACACTAGTTTAGTTTCCGCACGTCTTTGACATTCTTGGATGTTTGACCTTCAAACACTTCCAAACATTATATACTGCCTAAGAAAACTATTATAAGCCATTTTATGACATTAATACATTATGAAACAAGTGTTAGGCACTATTTAAACTTAGTTCATTTTGAGGGTGTAACACCATTTGGGTCTCCAACTTCTTGATAGACACGGAATGAGAAGTAACTTTCTAGATAATGGTTGATACATCTTCATTCATCTCTTTCTAAATTTATCGGACCCCTCAACCTTGTTTACACTATGGTAAAGCATATCCTTACACCGGCCACCATCAGAATCTTTGGTCTTTTGATGCTCGTGGGAGGAATGTACTTGTCCTTCTCCCCACCCCATTAGATACAAGTGGGTTATGATCCCTCCACTCTTTATCACGACCATCATCCCTGCTCCAACCTTGGTTATCACCCTGCCTCATGTAGTTTGCACGATAACTGCAAAATCTCGCAACACATAATAGCCAATAATAAGCTAAGAAACTAAACATAATCACTTTTGGAAAAAATAGGAAAAATCTGGAAAAATTTCCTACGTTAAGAAAGTGAGTTTTGGTCATTTTCAAACGGCCATAACTTCTAGCTTAGGATGAGTTAGAATCAGTTCTTTATGTGGTTCGAACGCCCTTGTAGAGATCTTTACAACGCCACGAGTTTGCGCCATTTTGATTATGTATTAGGGAGATATGCCTATAAGAAATTGGCTATTGGATTGTGGAAGGTCCCAATCTAGATTTTGTAAAAGGGTAAACTTATAATTTTACCCATCTACTTTTTAATTCATTTTAAAGGTTTATTAGGGATAAAACTAAGCCTCAAATTAGTTTTATAAAAGTATTCACGCTTAAGGTTTGGGAGAAACGAGAAGAGAAGAAGAAAAAGGGACAAAAGTTCAAGGATTCATCAAGAACGCCAAGTTTGTCTCATGGAATTCGTCGGGGGTGATCCTTATTAAAATATGTGGGATCATCCGTGTTGGACTAATTCACCCACGCATCAATTTGTATCAGTTCAGCAATTTATGAGTTGATTTCATGTTAGAAGTTAAGTTCTTGAAGAAAAGTTTTTGTATACTTGTTGATTGAATTAGTGTCTGCCATTTGTTGTTGAATTCTTGTTTCTCCAGTTTACATTGAGTTGAATTCGATAGTTATTAAGAGAACCCATATTCCCAGGTGTATCGTGAAAGAACTAGGAAGGTTTGGAGATGGAAATCGAGTTGAAAAGTTTTCCAGACGCACATGGGTAGGGGCAGGCGCGGCGCACCTATACTTCGCAAAAATTGGGCAACAGTCAAGTCAGGCAGGGGCCGGTACGCCCCCAGTGTGCCAGAATAATTTCTTAGTAAACAGGGACTGGTGCGGCGCGCCATCAGTGCACTGGGATCTGCGTTATTTGCCCAGTTTTTGTAGTTTATCTTTCGTAAGTCCTTCTAAGGTACATTAAAACCTTCTGATGATTCTAATTACTTCAAATGATTTTTAAACACCTATAAATCACTAAAGAACTCAAATCATAACCTTGAATCCATAATTCATTCAAGGAAAGCTAAGATCAAAGTCAAATAAGTTAAGAGTCAAGTCTAAAGCTAAGAAGCTAGTTCAAGAAAAGTTCTAAAATGTTTTCAAGAGTCTTTATTAAACATTTTAACTTCATTTTAAGGCTCAAGTTCAAGTTAAAGTGATGATTAAGAGGTGAAGTCTTTTCTTCAAATGAAATATAAGGGAACTAAGTATTCCCTAATAGTCAATTTAAGATTCAAGTTCAAGTTAAACAAAGAGTAAAGAGGTAAGTTCATTTCTCAACAGTTATAAGGGAACTTAGTATTCCCTTAAGTTTGCATGTCTCAAGGCTATCTTTCGAACATCTTGGACGTTCGACCTCCAAATATCACTAAACTCCATATAATACCATTAAACATCATTATAACTAATTTTAGGACTTCGTAAGCTCATTTCATACAATTATACGCACGCATAGACATATGAGGCCCATAGGTGACTAATCGTGGAACGTCTTGATCGTCCCTTGACGTTTGACTACCAAATCACCTCAAACTTTACACACTGCCTCTAAACCTTATTATAAGTCATTTTAGGACCTTATAACATAAATACAAACATGTTAGGCTCTATACTCCCTAACTTATTTTGGGGGTTTTACATATTCATACTTGGGATAAGCATTATCAAACGATGTTCATTGACTAACAAGTTAGATACCCCCATAACAAATTTGTTCATCTTGACCCTAGAATCCACCACTAAGGTTAGAGAATATTTGGAAAATTCAGTGAGCTTAATGGCATACTCTTTCACACTCAAATCCCCTTGTCGAAGATTTATGAACTCTTGCATTTTACCTTCCCTCAACTATAGGGGAAAGAATCTATCAAGAATTAGTGACTATAACAATACCCAATATATCAGGCTCTCTCCTACAAGTCATTCACTTTTCCATTGCTCATATCATACTGGATCCACATCCTTCAATTGGTAGGGAACTAATTCTGCATTCTCTTGTACAGACACTCCTATAGCTTCAAGCATTTTGTAAAATTCATCAATAAACCCTTGTGGATCCTTTTCTACCTTGGAGACATTGAATTTTGGAGGATTCATTCTAGTAGAATCCTTTATGCTATAAGAGGTCGTACTCACATTGGGGTTGTAATCAATAGGAGCTTGAGGATCTTGGGGACGTTGGGGAGGAACTCTCTCATTCACATTATCCTCTTCCATCCTTCTTGTGTTCTCTCTTTTTGTATTCATATCCTAAATACACAATATAAGGGTTAGAAAAAGGACTTCATTAAGTTAAAACTCTATGGCACGACTAAAGAGTAACGAAAGAAATGAAATTTCCTAAACATCTCATAACCTCTTATTCATAAATGTGGCGTGCTTCTCACTCATGAACAAGACTCTACTAGACTGGTTTATGAGACATCATCCTAGAATCATTCTAAACCTTGTGCTTTGGTACAAGGTTTTCAATGACCAAGGGGTGCCCCCTAGATGTAACATGGTGTACTCAACCCTGAAGGGGATTTATACAAGCTCTTAGCATATGATAAACCTAAGTAATAGAAATGATTTGGAATTAAAACTTTTCACAATTAAGGTCTTCTCATAAAATCGAAAGGGAAGTCAAGACATTGTCGCAATAAACCATCTAATACAACCGAGTATCAATAAGGGTCACAACCCTTCACAACATAGTCTGAAAAGAAGAAGCAGAAGAAACTAAAAATTAAAAACTTTCATTCTTGAATCATAAGGACTCACCAAAATCGTGAGGAGAATCAATCCAAGCTTTGCACAAAGGGAGAAGTACACCTCAATGATCGGGAACTACATATATAGAAAAATGTAGAAAACATGGGTTAGCACAAAATTGCACTAAGTATATTGTCATGCATGAAAATCCTTAAAACAATCTAAAAAGGGATATTTAGTTGAAACAATTGATTTTATCAAGTTTAAAAGTCATCATTCACATTTGAAGAAACATAGGTCAAACCATCTCAAAAGCAACCCAAAGCTATACTTATGCAATGCATAGATAAGATCTCATAATCCTATATATGTACAACTTTTAGGACACCAAAATCATAGATATCATACTTTCTCATCATACATAGCCAATACTCATACACAAGGAAACATTCATGTTCATAACTTGTAGTATATAAATTCACTCTTAGCAACAATTCCTATAATCAAGCATAGATTAATATATCTTCGTAACATAAGGAAGCCACACCATAACCCATTGCAATGTCTACTTGTGCAATGTATGAGTGAAGTTCCATACCCCCACTCACACTCAGTAGAGCTCATTAAGATGTCATAATTATAGTTCATGTTCATGTTCATAATTCATATTCTATTAATGTAGGGAAATATCCTTAACCGACATAGACCATCTAAGCTACATTGAATCCAGTGTCATTCCCCCACACGGAAAAGAGGTTTCCTACTTGCTTAAGGTAGAAGTTATGTTTGATAGCTTAGGTGGATTCACTAGCTAAAAACCTAAGTGTGCACATAGTAACAAGATAAGGAGATTTCTACTAGAAACCAAGAGTAAATGATGTAAAAGGTTTCCATCACATAAGATAACAATTTTAGAAACCCTAACTGACTAGCATAAAAGAAACCCATTGGGAAGTAGACTAAATGGCCTAAAATCTTCCATCTCATATTTATATCAACTCGATGCTAGACACACTACCTTTTAAATTCATGTTAAGTCTTTACTTAAGTTCATGTTCATGAAACAATGCTCTAGCCTCAAACCAATATCGTTCATGATAACTTATAGATTCATTAGGTGAGAATGAATTTTAAACCTTAGAATCATTAATATGATAGTAAAATTTTCACATCATAATCATAGTGTGGTCATGAGAATAACCTTTCAATCAACAAAACCAAATTATCAAACTCATAGACATTTGATGGATAGTCATGTGCAAGGGAATGGGAAGATTGATGTTTCAACAATACCACAATTACATCATAGTCATAGGATCTTCACTTTCTAAGTGAATCATAAGCTCATAACACGTACAAACCCTTATAATTTTCCCTTCAAGGACCATGAATCACATTCAACCCAAACATCTAGAATTACTACATGAGATATTGAGAATCTCATAATTTAATAAACTAAATCAATATAGACATAATCTATTCATATGTTTCTGTAGTAAATCAACCCACAACATAAAGTCACAATTTAGTAATATAGAGAATTCATGGGTTTTTGTGGGGGTGGGGGGGATTTCATCATAAATCAACAATCAATCATCAAGTCAAATATAATACATCTTAAATCAACCATTGAATATTTTTGAAAGAGATCCCATGACTTAGATTTAAACCCTAGCTTTTGGAAAAATGAAAGCTTTGTAATCAAGTATTAAAGGAACTCTATGAGTGAAAGCTACCCATAGATGAAAATCCATCATTCCTTGATAGTGAATCTTCAAAGAATTTGAGGAAGAAGCCTTGAATTCTTCAAATCATTTCTCCAATTCTACTCTTCTTCTTCTTATAGTTTTAGAGAGAGAAATATTGTGAGAAGTTGAAGTTCTTGGGGTTTCTTTTTAATTCTAAGTTACTTAAGAAATTTGAGTCCGAAAAAGATTATATAAGTAGGAAAAGATTAAATCAGTGTAGACTAAATACCCTTAGACATGAATTTAAAATCATCAGCCTACTAGCATTCTTTAGCTCGCCAACTTGCACCTCTTAGCTCACTAAGGGCACTAGGAGACACTCCTAATGGTCCCTTGGCTAGCCTAAATTTCCAGAATGCCTCCCCAAAGAGGCAATATGCTAGGAAATGGGGAGGGTCTTTGGGCGATGCGCCAAGTGGGTTTGCTAGGCCCGACCTAGCTCACCTAATTTTCTAGTAGCTATGCCGGGGAGGGTTTCCTACTAGGCGAGGGAGGTTCACTTGGCTAATCTTCAAGGGACTTGATGGTTCTGCACATCGCTGAGTGATTCAAGGGTAAAGATTGTTTTCCTTTATTTTTATTAAGTAGTTTAGGCCCTTGCCCTCTTTTTTGACTCTGATCCCTTTTATTTTAGCTCTAGTTATGTCTACACATTTCCGGAGTGTTACATCTCTTTATATCCCTAAGCGAATTTTAGAATTGTCAAAACTGATCAAAGTCAGTTTAGTCCCCTAAAGTATTACTACAATCGAGTTAGGCTAGTAGGTAACAAAAAAAACAATATAACCCTCCTTAATGCAGATGAATTTCCTTAACCGGACATGCTAAACTCAAACAGACATATCTCCCTCATCCTAACTTGAAACTAAGAAAACTCAGAGGCGTTGGAAAGAGGAATCTGAAAGATTTCTATAAATACCTTATAGGCCACCTAATACATCTTGTGCTTAAAGTTATGGCCATTTGAAGTAGATCCAAACTCAAAATTTAAGGCTAACTTGATAATTCTCAATTCATGTTACGAAACGGAAATACCCCTTAGATTTAGGCGGCATCGACCTTGAAGCGGTCTTTGACAAGCACTTAGCATTCATCATTGCATCAAAGATAGAATAAAATCAGAAAATTTTAACTTTCTATTTGAAGTTCAACTACACATCATATTTAAAAAATAGAAGCTAACTTGTCTCACATTCCCATCTAAACATAAGAGTATGAAAATTGGGACATAGCCCTTACATCAATAAGAAGTCTTATAATATGAATTACAATATAGTCTTTCTGTCACGACCTTCAAGTACAACCTAGAAGTTAGAGTATCCTTGAGTTCGTCACACGGCAAATGAGACTTCAAGAAGTCTCATCTAAGCCTCTCATATCATTCATTAAATAATTACATACTAAAATGAGTAAGAATTTAAAACTTTCTTCACACATGAAGAACTCTTTTCATAACAATACGCAAGCGGAAGACTTTCATTAAAACATTAAACCTTTCAACAACCCCTTGAACCATCTAAACTTTAGAGTATACAATACTTGGGACTAAGCCCATACAAGACATGAAATAAAGACTTATGACATAACGGATCATGTGGATATTGTCCTCGAATCGATGAGGACTCACCAATACTTAAACTTCAACCCTTAGAAACCTATCAATCCTCCATTGCACGTCAAGACTTCTAATTCCCTACACTTTAGTCAAAAAGGGAAAAGAAGGGGTTACCACATTAGATGTACTAAGTATGGAAGCCATGCAAAAACCATGAAAAAGGGACATTTAGTCAATAACATGCTTTCATGAATTTTGATTAAAACATCATAGTATAAACATAAGAACAACATTTATCACTTTAGAAAGAAATAAGAAATCAGTTAAGCAATTAATCACATTTTAATAGTCACTTTCCAGTAACTCACTTCACTGTACAGTGAAGTGCTTAGCCTTCACATTTCACATCTCTTAGCATATAGTCAACCCACTAAAAGCTATCCTAAGACTCACTTAAGTCATACAAAGAGAGACCGCCCGTACACCCTCTCAAAGCATGCCTAAACAATCCTTAAGACTACTTAGCATGAGACACATACACACTTACAATACATCAAACACATAAGCATGATGAGATCCTCCTACCAAAGGTGATTCCAAGGATCACTTGGGTGAGTGTGGAACGACCGCCCATATGATCCCTTTCACACACACACAAGGGATCCTATAGACTACCTAGGATAGAATCATTCTCACTTAATACCATCACATACTTCAACATGACATTTTCCTTTCAAAGGTTATCCAAAGACCTACCCAAGTAACTCAAGAAGAGAATGTCCATAATTAACCTCTTCAAGATTACCTAAGTAGTCCTTAAAACTTCCCTAAGTTAGTATCATGTCAACATAGCCAATCAATTTCCTTAACTAGAATCATTACTAAGACTTATCTAAGTAAGAGATGAAGTGATCATTCCCTGCCCCCCTTCATACCTTAACTAGACAGCCCTTAACTACTCTAGATAATTACTTATTCATTTAACATGCTTTCTTAACTTAAGTCATTACATTACTTAGTTCATTTAAGAGACATTCATCACATAAGAACATTCAAGTAACGGTCTTGGAGAAGATTTAGGGACTCCAACTAACACCTTCAAAGCCTATTGTGCAATGTCTAAATAGCGTCCCATACCACCATCTAAGCTTCATAGAACTTCTCTAACGCTAGTAAGTATCCCATATGATGAGAATAGACAATAACCGACATAGACCATGGTAGCAAAGCATGGAATCCAGAGTTCTATCCTACTCCGATGAGGTTGTTCTACTTGCCAATGGTAGAACATAGACACATCCCATGTAGGCACATGGTTAAGGAATATGAAGGGCATGCTTTGTAATCTAGTCTCATTCTTTAACTAGAACTACTTCCCTTACCATACTCACTTGGTGCTAGCCTTCGTTCTCATAGATTAAATCACACTAAGGTTCATACAAATGGGTCATATATCATGTTCATGACCCAATTACATTTACCCTACCAAAGCAAGGTCCACTAGGGCTATCTCACTATGGTTACAACAAGATCATCATAACTTTCCTAAAGATTGTTGTGATGCCGTTCCAGCCAATCAACTTTAACTCCATCATTCATTACATGAAGGATACCATTACGGCTTTTGACTTCAAGTTTCATAACCTTACCACTAGGTTCAATGTTTCACATAAAGGACCTTTTTATCATAATTCAAGGTCTTACATAACATTCATACATTAAATACTACGACTCTTTAGTTCCTAAGTCAAGACATCACATATTCATATTCATACATGCATCAAGTAAGGGACACAAGTCTACCTAAACAAGACACAACATTACATCACTTTAGCACATATAGCATAACATTCTTTAGACACTAAGGAATGACCCTTAACAACCTTATGTCAACCTATTCATTACTTTAACATCATCAACATAACCATTATAGACTCATATAGCCAAGTTAGGAGCAACCATGTATCAACTCTAAGACTACACACCTAACACATAGTCATGGTATAACATGATCACCTAATAACTTCAACAAGAGAACATATACTTCCACATTACTTCACATATAGGCAGATATGATCATACTTCACATAATCAACTACACAAATCAACATATTACTTCAAGTAGTGCGGACAAGGCCATGATCATCCTTATACTTAAAATAACGCCGACAAGGCCACAAAAATTCACATAACACCGCCACCATAAGTGGACCAAACCAATAACATATAATACAAGAGCTAAACCAATATCTATTCATAATAATAAGTGAGTTAGGTCAGTATACCACCCACTTGATCTCACCACTTCAAACCAAAGATAAATACTCCAATTCAGTATCATAAGGCCCTTACCCATGGCCATGAACATCAATTCAATACATAAATCATAATAATAAATGAATCTAAGTCAATTCAATATAGATTCATCAATATAAGACCAAGTATATATCAATTGAATACAATCCTTACATCATCAGAAAGCCCATAGAGACTACACTAGAATCTATAAGCATTAAGTTCATATCACTTCAATAAGCTTTATAGTCAATAGATCTAAGAGTATTAATTACTCAATTAATCAAATTTAAACAGCCAATAAATCATACATACATAATCAATACATGAATCAAAAGCCCATAACAATCTACACATGAATTCATTAATCTCAAAGAATAATCAATTCACCCATATTTTAGTGAAATTAAGAGATTTGAGAAGGTCAAGGGTTCATGGAGAATTTTATTGGAAAACATAAATTATACATCAATAACATCATATATTACGCTTTGAAAACAATTCATGCAAGAACCCAAGACTTAGAGTAGAAATTGGACTTTTTCATCTTTTTGAAATCTTTGAAAATCATCTTTGAAATTTGCTCTAAGGTGATAGCAAGCATTACATGAAGAACTACCATACCTTATTTGAAGAACCCAATTATAATTGAAGAATAAACTCCATTGAAGACCCATTTTCAAGCTTCATCTTCACATTGAACTCACATGGAGTTGTTTAGAGAAACTTATGGAGGGAATTTGTTTCGATCTTAGTGTTAGGGTTTAAATAGGAGTTTAATGACTTATATACTCTTAAAATACCCAATGAACAATCAAAACAACCGTCAAAATACTTATAGGGGCGTGGGTGAATTTACAACTTCACCCATCAACTTAACAGAAAGTTGGCACGAAAACACATCACCATCAACGCAAGCATCGACGGTCCGTGGTCTCACCCACGCCCCATCAATGAGGTCTCGTGGGTTGTACCTGCAACTCCTCAACCTGCAGCCCAAGTGTCTCCATCGATGAGACCCATCGTCGGGCTGTCTCCTGGGAGACTGGCCTTCGTTTGGGTCGTCATTTGGTCACTGCCTTGCATTGTTGAGCTCAAGGTTGGGGTCCTTCTCAAGGGCCCCTTATGGGTCCTACATGGAGTCGTACCAGGATGCTTCCAACCCAAACATGTACGTATACGAGTTTAGGACCTACCACATGAGTTTCATCCAAAACGAACACATAAAACTCGACGAAATATGCTTAGAGACACAAGGTCATTTCAAGGCACAACTTTTGAATGTCATGGACGTTTTTGGACGTTTGACCTCCAAACTTCACAAAACTTGACACACTGCTGATATACACCATATAAACTCACTTAAGGACAATATAAGCTCATGCATAACAAATAAACACATACAACCACATATGAGGCACTTAAGTGACTTAGTCGTCGAACGTCTAGGTCGTCCCTTGATGTTTGACTTCCAATGCACCTAAACTCTTAGATACTACCTCAATAATACTTTATAGACCATTTTAGGAAAGTATACAACCATGAAAACCATGTTAGTCTCTAGCTTCACCTAAGTCATTTTTGAGATCTTACAATTTCAATAAGGAGTGGAAGTAGAATTAGTATCAAATATCTCCATCCTCGGACTTGAGGACTCACATACTTGGGAATAGAAATGCAAGTTCCTTCTAGACAGGAGTAGAATCAGCTCAATAACCGAAACCTACACTTTGTGTAAAAAAAAAGAGAAATATGGGTCACTGTGAACCACATGTACTAAGTATTGAAACATATGCAAGTAAAACATTTGAAAACATACACGAAGGAGCATTTTGTTATTAGCATGCTAAGTTCACTTTAAAAGCCTTTATGCACATTCAAAGAATCATATACAAGTTCATAGCACAACAACAATAAGACAAATTTCTATTTATGTTCAACAGTAACATCATAATAGAGTCATGGTCAACATTTCATATTTAGAGTCCATTTCATCAATACAACACAAGACCTTACTCATAACCCCAATCCGAGTCTACCAGTGCAATGTGTATGTGAAGCCCCATAACCCCACATAACCCAAGCAACACAACAAAGGGATCACAAGCATTGTCTTTTACCTCATACATCATCATAACAAGTGTAGTCCATATCATGCATACCAATTTCGACCATCATCATGAATATCAAGTGAAACCAACATCATACATATAATTTGAGACCAACATCATACATATCTTTCATAACATCTATACATAAAGAACCCACCCTACAATTCCCCTCAATGTCCACTTGTGCAATGTATAAGTAAAGTCCCATACCCTTACCTACATAAGTAACACCTCTGAAGTTTTCCTAGTTAGAGTTCATCTTCTTACCTTTATTCATTAATTTTACCATTCGGGAAACTTCACCATAACTGATATAGACCATGTGAGATACATGTAATTTAGTGTCATCCACTCACACCGAAAGAAGGGTGTCCTACTTGAAAAGGTAGGGCATATACATTCATATGGTATCTAGGTGGATGCCCTAGCGAAGGTTTCCTATGAGAGCACATAGATAAGGAACTAGGAGGTCGTTAATAGAAACCATGTTTATGATAACTAGCATTGTATTTTCCACCTCATGAGAGAAAATAATGTGAACCTCCCTTCCTTTGAGAAGGAACACCTCTCAATGTCAAGTTAACTCGATGCTAAGAGAAATTCCCTTTTTGAAGTGTCTTAAAGTATTCTTTAACATTAATTCATAACATAAGTATTAGGAGTTTAAACCCTCATATAACATCTACATAACTCATAGATTTTAGAATGAAAAAGTCCTTTCAACAAAAACCCAACATCATGTCAGAACAATACTTCATAACATAGTCATAAGATGTACATAGGAATTAGCTTCAACTCCTCATAATAGCACGCCTATAATCTTCTCACAATTCATCACATTCATATGGTAACATATTTATAACTTCATCATTGATACTACAAGTGATCAATATTACCAAAGATAAACCAACAATATTATAATAGCATGTTCATGACCTTAAAGATCTTACCAATGGCCTACATGAAGAGCTTTCAAGAGTTCATCCCAATTCCATTATATTTATCCATCAAATCAATTATCTTCATAGTAAAATAGTCAATTACACAATAACATACTCAATACATAACCTCTAATCATCAATCAACATAATTCAAGAGTAATGGTAAGTAAAAGAGGCATATTCATGGGTCTTTAAGGATTTAGGTCAAAAGCCTAAGGTAATACATCAAACCATTAATAAACATTCATAAACCATCATTATTAATCAAGTCTAGAACAAATAAGTCATGTTTAAAGGTAACCCATGAATTGGAGTGAAATCTAGAAATTTGGAAGACGTTGAAAATCAATTTGAAGGAACCTCTTGGGGAAAGGAGTCCCAAGAATTTAGCATTCCAACTTGCATACTCTTACATTCAATGTACTGATGGCAGTTGGCCTGCATCATCTTATTGTGAAGTCACAGGTAACCAGGATCAACATCCAGCGCATTGTTGATCTAGTTTGAGCATTCAAAGTCAGTGATCCTCCTTGCATTCTAGAGGATCATTTTTATGCTTTCTAGTCTTTCCATTTTCAAAATGTTATGGTGACTGTCCCAACATTCACCAAAGTATTTTAGAGGCTTCATATATGGATATTCAGTTAGTTTTGTAGGGTCTCTTTTATTTCAGATGTTATATTTAAGACTTAAGTGCAATTTTGGCCAAGACGTTGATTTAAGTATTTATGAGAATGTGTCATATTTTATATTTGAAATAACTCTTCCGCTGAGTAAAGCAAGCCAAGCCAAGGGTTCTCTCAAGGCCAGCAATGGTCATTGGGTGCCGTCGACGTCCAGAGTGTAGACTAGAGGCGTGACAGTAACAAACTCCTTTTTTGGCTACGAAGTTCACCTTTTCGCACTATTAACATTTTAGGCCTACGGACACCCAATAAAGTGTATCCTAAACTAGAAAGAAGTGTGTCATTTGATAAAAGGCTACACTTTTGGACTTTAAGCAACACTTTTCCAAGGGTGGCCGAAGGCAGCGTTACCTTAGAGTTTAGGTAACACTACGCCTAAAAGGGTAGCTTAAAAGGCAAAATGACCACGCTTTTATGTACCTCATATAGCTACAGTTTCAAGTGTAGCCTTTGGTTCCTTATTGCCCATGATTTTAAAGTGTTGCCTATTTTATCTAATGTTGACAACTGTCACGACCGGAATCTAGACCCAAGACGAGACCGGCGTCGTTGACCTCTCAGAGGTCGCAGACAAGCCTACATACGTCATTCTTACTTCATCTAGGTTAATTTTAGCGGAAAATTTGAACTTTTTATTTTCTTATTTCATGCTTAACATTTTAAACTTAACATCATGGGCGTTCACAAATCAACTATCTAATATAGATATAATCAACTGAAATAAACCGTTCAATACTATAATAAATGTATAATATCCAAAATGGCACCAATACAATGTCTGACATAAAAACGGAAAGAAACACTAGTTGAACATGCTTCTCTAGCTAAAGCCTACATCTAATCTAGATAGTAATGGTAGACATCCTCGAAAGCATGAGGGCCTACCAAGTCTGGATAAAAGCTCCACGTCCGAATAGCTGCAACGTCAACCTGTAAGCTCTAGCGTCCACCTGTGCCTGCACCTAAAAATGTAGAGTTGTATGGGATTAGTAAACATTTGTACTAAGTATGGGTATATGCAAGCACACACCAAGGACATGCATGAGGAAGGATAGGTCTTTCCTAACAACATGATTATGGAAAGTCAAGTCAGTGGATTTGCCAAATTGGGATTAGAAAAGTTAGTGAACTTTCCAAATTTGGATTAGGAAAGTCAGTGAGCTTTCCAAATTTGGATTAGGAAAGTCAGTGAGCTTTCCAAATTTGGATTAGGAAAGTCATGCTATGAGAGTAACATGCATCATCATACTAATCATATTGCACACAGCACATAACATCTTACACATAACACATATCACATAGCATATAGCACATAACATCTTTTATAACATTCATTCATATGCCATGAGACCTTGGAATCATGGACTTGACATTAAGACTTTCCAAAATGAGGGCTCAACATATGGGACCTCAACTAGGGAGTCTTCATTAGCAAACACAGAGTCTGCTTCATTCATTCATACGTACTTTATTTCATTTCGTTCATAGGCTAGTGTGAACACAAGCTATACCTAGGATGTAGTTTAAGACTTTCATCGGGTTTGCTGTGCAATGATCAAGAATAACCTAGTGTCATTACTTGAGTCTTGCTCACCATTTGATTATCCTATCCTAACAACTTTGGTATCATTCATTTAATTATGTGCATCATTTGAGGCTGGCCTCATTCATTAATTGGGAACTTTAACTTTAACCGACATAGATCATGTGAGCATCATGAAATCCAGTGTCTCCCCCACACCCAAAAGAGTTGGAATCACCGGCCAAGGTGGCCGAAAATATGGTAGCGTACATGGGAATTTAACCCCGCCAGATCCCTATATTCGCAGTATAGGTTCGACGACCAGGAGATATAAGGAGACCCATACCCGGCAAGCCGAACAGTCTCATCTCATGAGAGTTACGTGAACATACGCCCTTCCCGAAAGAAGGCATCACCACTCATATCTAGTCTATCGGTGCTCAGTATAAAGTTCCATTACATTAAACTCATACGTCATGGAAGCTGTCTTCTAGTATGAAGACATCATAGCTCAATAGATGATTTCTCATCTCATCATTAGTATTAAGTGTGTTAATCTCAATACTTTCATTAGAGTGTTCATAGAGACTGGTCTCTTCATTAACTTACACTCTCATAGGTGAGTACGTTTTCGTAACATTTACTTAGGCTCATTTGAGATTGTTCTCATCTTTCACATTAGCCTCATATCATGTTGTCACCACATTCATTAACATTAGCACAATTGCTCTTCATAATTACTCACCCCATTTTACGTGAATGTTCATTTCATCATATGGCAATGCACTTGGCCATTTGTTTGTTTCACACTGTTACTTAACCCTTCTAGGGTTTCATCATTTCATTACATAATAATCATTTCATCGTATGCCAATGCACTTGGCCATTTTGTGCTTTTTACACTCGTACTTAACCCTTCTAGGGTTAATTCATTTCATTACATACATCTTAGGTTCACTTATTTTTAAACGTATGCTAGACTTATGGGTCTATACATACAAGCCATGAGACTTGATTCATAGTTCGTTAAGTGACTCATATCTTCCTAAGATTATGTAGTACAAGACTTATGCATCTTGTATGTATGCCAAGATTTCGAATTCGATCTAAGTAAATGGCATTATTCTTGAACATTTAATTCACGTATGATTTATGTATCAATACGGAAATTTGGGCAAGGGAACCCAAGTTCGAATCCCTTGGCACTTACATTTTTCCTTGATTTTATTTTTAGTCCTCATGACATTGGGACCCTAGATCGAGCCCCAACATCAACATTTCTTTTTAGTTCCTTTTCTTTAGAAAATCACTCCCTTGGCCGAGGGGTTGTGGGTTCGAACCCCCACAGCCCTCTTTTATTTTCCTAGTTATTTTTCATGTTCATTTCGCATTAACCAGGAGGTTGTGGGATCAAACCCCCACAGCCTCTCTTTATTTTTTTCTTTGTTTCGCTTGGGACTGAGAGGTTGTGGGTTCGAACCCCCATAGCCTCTTTATTTTATTTTCATTTAAAAGTTAACTATTTAAGCGTTGGCAGTGACGTTGTGGGATCGAGCCCCAACAACCTCACTTTATTTTCTTTTTTATTTCTCTCTTTGTCTCCTCCTTCATCCAAGAGGTGGTGGGTTCGAATCCCACTCCTCCCATTATTTTTATAAATTTAAAATTTCCCTTTTACTCTCTTGTTTGGCCGAGAGGTTGTGGGTTCGAATCCCACACCTCTCATTTTTTTTCCAGCTTTCATGTAGTGAGGTCTTGGTTTCGATCCCCACTGACCTCACATGTTTTAAATTTATTTTTAAACTTCTCAGACTTCAAGTATTCTGGCCGAAAACTCCATCACCAAGTGTTGGAAATTTTATTAAATTTTCTAGCCTTTATTTAACAACATTCATACGTTTGTTTTGTGGTATTTTCACAATTTGTTTAACGCATTTTTAGGCGTAGATTCATTGTTGTTTTAGCTTAGACTTTTCCACTTAAGATCAGTCACCTTACACTTCATTTAAACATCACAATTTACACACCTTATGCACAATAATTCCAATCATCACACAAGCCATTTTAAGACTTCAAAACGGAGAACAACAACAAATATTTTATACATTGCACCGCATCATTTTCGATTGACATCATTGAACATGCTTGCTATTTCCAAACACAAAATCACAAAGAACATCATATTTCACACTTATCTACCAGCAACCATACCAACAACATGATTTCTAACCTAATTTAGATTGAAATCGGAAGGAGACTAGGGACATGGAATTCAACAATAAAGGGGACAACCCTAGTTTCATACGTTGAATTTTGTATAAAGAGATTTCTCTTGGAGAAAAGATTTTGAGAGAGAAAACCCATACCTTATTTTGACGTTCAAACCTTGAACTTGCTGCCCAAACCTTCTCCAAAATTTCATCTAAGTCTAACAGCTTCAACACTAACTCGACGAAAAAACTCCTCTCTTTGCCTAACGTTTTTTTGTTATGATTTGAATAAGTTTTTAACGTGAAAGTTCTTCAAGTGTCAAGAACGTTTAGTTGCTAATCAGCTCTTGTGTTTTTGGCAGAGATAACATGAAAAGAGTGGAGAAACGTGAGAGAGATGAGCGTGAGAGAGAGTTAAAAGAGGTGAAATAGTTTAGACTTAGTCAACTAGGAGACTTAGTCAAATAAAACACCTTAATTAATAAATAAATAATAAGTAATAATAAAAATCTGATTTTCCTTTTTCTTAAATCAGCCATTAATTATTAATTTATTAAATTAATTCACCAATAAAAAAAATCACATTAAATCATTGCTCCCACCTAGGTTCGAACCAGGGTGGAGCAAGATTTTGCCTCAAAGGCCAATTTTCGGCTCTCTCTCCCCAAAATGCCCCTCCACCTTATTAATTAAATAATTAGTTATATATTTAGGGTAATTACGATACTACCCTTAGCCTGGAAAAAGACCATTTTATACCTAGACCCTCCAAACCTAAGATTTTCCCTTTTTAAGTCCGGTAAAGACTCATTCGAGTAAATCTTCGTATTCGAGAGCCCTACATGGTTGGACCCAACCTTTCCAAGCTCAACTAACTCCCCAAGTTAGTTGGCTTGGATGTAGCAAGGGTTTTGAGGTCTGGTTCTACGCGCATCAATCCGTGTGAACCCTAGTCTAATCGTAGGCATTCAAGACACACTAAACAATACTTAGCATATTCATTTTTTTAGGGTTATTACATTATCCCCCCCATAGGAACATTCGTCCCTGAATGACACTACTACTATCTAGCGTAATGCCAGTCAGATCATAACACAATCACTATGCACAATAAAGTAATAGCAACAAAAATGGAGAGATAAGGAAACTTAGACTTAAGAGTAGGAAGTCTAACCACAAGAGCTGAAAAGATGAGGGTAGCGGGATCTCATGTCGGCCTCAGCCTCCCACGTAGCACCCTCAACATGATGATTTCTCCACAATACCTTCACTGTGGAAATCTACTTGTTCCTCAGCCGCTTAATCTGTCTGTCTAAGATCTCAACAGGTACCTCCTCATAGGACAAGTCTTCATAGACCCCCAAACCTTACAAAGGTAGAATCGATGTTGGATCACCTAGGAACTTCTTTAACATGGATACATGAAAGACTGGATGGACAGAAGCTAGCTCCGTAGGCAATGCCAACTCATAGGCCACCAACCCACACGCTGTAGGATCTCGTATGGCCCAACATACCTTGGACTCAACTTCCCCTTCCTGCCAAACCTCATCACCCCCTTCATAGGTGATATCTTTAGATAGATCTAGTCAGCAACATCAAACTCTAAGAGATGTTTTCTGTTATCTGCATATGACTTTTGCCGACTGTAAGCAGTAGCCAACCTATCCCTAATCACTCTGACCTTCTCTACGGCCTTATGAATGATATATGGATCCAAAATGGATGACTCTCAAACCACGAACCACCCAACTGGAGACCTCCTACCATACAGTGCCTCAAACGGTGCCATTTCAATGCTGGAGTGATAGCTATTATTATACGAGAACTCTATCAAAGGCAGATGGTCATCCCAGCTACCCCTGAAGTCAATCACACACGCTCTCAATATGTCCTCTAATATCTGAATGGTGCGCTCTGCCTACCCAGTAGTCTGAGGATGAAAGGCAGTACTAAGCTTTACATGCGTGCCCAAGCTCTTTTGGAAAGATCTCCAGAAATGTGAAGTAAACTGAGCTCATCTATATGAAATGATGGACAAAGGAATCCCATGCCATTTTAAAATCTCATCAATGTTGAGTCTCGCATAATCCTCGGCTCTGTAAGTAGACTTCACAGGGATAAAGTATGCAGACTTAGTCATCCTGTACACAATAACCCATATGGAGTCAACCTGTCTCTTAGTCCTCGAAAGACCAACCACGAAGTCCATATTAATGTCCTCCCACTTCTAAGTCAGAACCTCCATAATCTGAGTAAGATCGCCAGGCTTAAGATGTTCTGCCTTAACCTGCTGACAATTAGGTCACTTGGCCACATATTCTGCAATGTCCTTCTTCATGCCATCCCACCAATAAATCTGCTTAAGATCATGATACATCTTGGTGGAACCTGGATGTATGGAATATATGGAACCATGGGCCTCTACAAAAATACTGGTCCGCAATTCATCCACATCTGGTACACAAAGCCTATCGTGATACCTAAGTATGCCATCACCTCCCAAAGCGAAAGACTCATTCATCTTTATAAACACCGGGTCCTTCATCTCCATCAACACAGGATCGAGATGCTGATCCTGCTTGACTTCAACTACAAATGATGATTCATAACTAGGATGAACTGAAATACCCCCACTAGTAGAGTCAACCAATCTCACACCCAGTCTGGCCAGTCTGTGTACATCTTTGGCCAACTCCTTCTTCTCATCCTCAACGTGAGCTGTACTTCCCATGCTCATCCTGCTCAAAGCATCAGCTACAACATTAGATGGTAGTGAACTTTTATGTCATAATCCTTCAACAGCACCAAACATCTCCGCTGACGTAGATTCAACTCCCTCTATGTGAACACGTACTGGAGACTTTTGTGGTCTGTGAACACATCCACATGCACTCCATACAAGTAGTGCCTCCACAGCTGCAGTGCAAAGACCACAGCTGCCAACTCCAGGTCATGAATGGGATAATTTATCTCATGAACCTTGAGTTGTCTGGACGCATAGGCTATCACCTTACCAACCTGCATAAAAACACAACCCAAACCAACCCTAGATGCATAACAATAAATAGTGTAATTCTCACCACACTTAGGCAAAGTAGGCACCGGGGCTGAAGTGAGTCTGTCCTTGAGCTCCTGGAAACTCTTCTCACAAGTCTCCGTCCATTCAAACTTGGCTTTCTTCTTAGTCAAAGCTGCCAGTATGGCCGCAATGGAAGAAAAGACCTCCACGAACCTGCGGTAGTAACTAACCGATCCCAAAAAGCTACGGATGTCAGTGGGAGTAAGAGGACTTGGCCAGTTCTTTATAGCCTCAGTCACTGATCTGATCCAGAATTCACACTTGCTGAATTTGGCATACAGTTGATGTTGTCTAAGTACCTGCAAGGTTAGTCTCAAATGCTGTTTTGCTCTTCCTTGGTCCTAGAGTAGATGAGGATGTCATCAATGAATATTTTGACAAAAGAATCAAGGTATTCACGGAAGATTCGGTTCATGAGGTCCATAAATGCAGCTGGTGCATTAGTGAGAACAAATGATATGACTAAGAACTCATAATGACCATAACGGGTACGAAAGGCTGTCTTTGGGATATCTCCATCCCTGACCCTAAGCTGATGATACCCTGAACGAAGATCAATCATAGAGAAGAAACTAGTCCTTTGGAGCTGATCGAACAAATCTTCTATTCTATATAGTGACTTTGTTGAGATGACGATAATCGATACACATTCTAAGGGTTCCATCCTTCTTTTTCACAAATAACACTGGAGCGCCCCTAGGGGATATGCTCGGCTGAACGAAACCCCTATCAGTGAGATCTTTTAACTGCAACTTCAACGCTTTGAGTTCAGCTAGAGCCATTATGTAGGGAGAAATTGAAATTGGTTTAGTATCGGGTTCTAAGTTGATACCAAAATCAATCTCTCGAGGGGGAGGGACTCCAGGCAAATCATCAGGAAATACATATAGGAACTCATTCACTACAGACACTGAGTCTATGGAAGGAATGTCATGATCTAAATCATTTACACTCACAAGATGACACAATAACCCCTTGGACATCATTTTATTAGCCTTAAGGTTCGAAATCAAGGGATTAGGACGACTCGAGTTGTACCCCTCCCAGACTAGCTCCTCTTCATCAGGGAAACGAAATCTCACCACTCTACTACGACAATCCAAACAAGCATAACAACTGTGAAGCCAGTCCATGCCAAGAATAACATCAAAATCATGCATGGGTAACTCAACAACCAAGTCTGCACACATAGTCTTACCACTTACAACTATTGGGCAATCCTTGTATACTCTATAAGTTCTTACATTTTCTCCTAAAGGTGTACTAACCACTATAGGATCATGCAGAACTTGAGGCAATATCTCAAAAGTGAGAGCAAGCAAAGGAGTTACAAAGGAAAGTGTAGACCCTGAATCAAATAAAGCATAAACAGAAGTTGAGAATACTTGCAGCATACCTGTGACCACATCAGCGGACTTCTCCTGCTCCTCCCTGCCCTTCAGGGCATAGAATCTATTCCTCTTAGGAGGCTCGGCTGCTGCTGCACCCTGTGGATTAGGCCTAGGCTGAGCATTACCTCCAGCCTGACCTCTGTTATGTGGGCAGTCTCTAACCATGTGCCCACTCTTACCGCAACCGAAGAAGGAGTTAGTGCCCTGTCTGCACTCTCCATTGTGAGCACCTCCACACTTAGCACAGTTCTTTTTGGGACGCTGCATCTCACCTCAATTGCCCTTCTTGGGCTCAGGTCTGCCTCCTCTAGGTGTTGAACTCCTCTGAGAATTAGAGTTCCCAGAACTCTGCTTCCCCTTCTTGAACCTGGGCTTCACACGGACGCCAGAATTATTTCTGTTGCCTCCATGGCTGGGAGCTGCCTGATCTTGAGGATTAGGCCTCCTAGCATCACGAACAGCCCTCTTCTTGCGGCTGTCCTCTACCTGCTGGACATGCACCATCAACTTGGAAAGGTCCATGTTATCATGGAGCAACACAGACCAACACTCCTCCTCCAGATCTCCGTTGATTCCTGTGAGGAACCTGCTCATCTCATCCCTGCTATTAGATACAAGGGAAGTAGCATACCTGGATAATTTAATAAACTTTAGGGAATACTCCCTGACTGTCATTGATCCATGCTTAAGGTTGATAAACTCCTCAACCTTTGCCTCCCTCATCTCCCCGGGAAAGAATCTTTCCAGAAAGGCTATCTTAAACAGCTTCCAAGTGACCGGAACTCCGCCCTAAGCTCAGCTATCCTGCCATATCTTGCACCAAGTCTGTGCAACATCTTTGAGCTGATAGGAAGCCAGCTCAGCCTTCTCAATATTTGTGGACCCATAGCCACCAAAATCTTATGCACCTCATCCACAAACTCCTGTGGGTCCTCTGAAGTCTTAGACCTTGTGAAAATAGGAGGATTCATCCTCGTGAAGTCTCTCAACCTGTCAGCCATGCTATGAACCGATGGGTTCTCTCTCTTAACATCCTGCCGGTTGTCCTAGGCAGTCATAGCCTGGGCCTACATAGTGATGGTATGTCCCTTCTGGGCCAGAGATGCCCGCACCTCCGCATCAGTCAACCCAGCTGGGTTAACTGGTACAGCCATTCCTTCAGCTGGAGCCTGGGGTGGAACCTGATTGCCCCCAGCAGCTGCACCTCATCTCCTTTGACCAATGGTTCTCCTAGTATTCATTTTCTGAAAACAACAAAGATTGATGTTAGACACGCTCATAACACCAAGAAATTAGACATTAGGAAAAGCACGATAAGATCAAAAGAAGGGAAATTTTCCTACGAATCATGCAGTCTCTAATTCAGGATAGTGGTGCACTTCACTACCATGACTTAGAAACTACTCAATGTGGTTGATGTGAACTCATTACTCTCGGAATTTAACCTATTGCTTTGATACCAACTTTGTTATAATCGGAATCTAGACCCCATTTTACCTGAATGTTCATTTCATCATATGCCAATGCACTTGGCCACTTGTGTGTTTCACACTCTTACTTAACCCTTCTAGGGTTTCATCATTTCATTACATAATAATCATTTCATCGTATGCCAATGCACTTGGCCATTTTGTGTGTTTTACACTCGTACTTAACCCTTCTAGGGTTACTTTATTTCATTACATACATCTTAGGTTCACTTATTTTTAAACATATGCTAGACTTATGGGTCTATACATACAAGCCATGAGACTTCATTCATAGTTCGTTAAGTGACTCATATCTTCCTAAGATTATGTAGTACAAGACTTATGCATCTTGTATGTATGCCAAGATTTCGATTTTGATCTAAGTAGATGGCATTATTCTTGAACATTTAATTCACGTATGATTTATGTATCAATATGGAAATTTGGGCTAGGGAACCCAAGTTCGAATCCCTTGGACAACACTTACATTTTTCCTTGATTTTATTTTTAGTCCTCATGACATTGGGACCCTAGATCAAGCCCCAACATCAAACATTACTTTTTAGTTCCTTTTCTTTAGAAAATCTCTCCCTTGGCCGAGGGGTTGTGGGTTCGACCCCCCACAGCCCTCTTTTATTTTCCTAATTATTTTTCCTGTTCATTTGGCATTAACCAGGAGGTTGTGGGATCAAACCCCCACAACCTCTCTTTATTTTTCTTTATTTCGCTTGGGACTGAGAGGTTGTGGGTTCGAACCCCCACAAACTCCTTATTTTATTTTCATTTAAAAGTTAACTATTTAAGCGTTGGCAGTGAGGTTGTGGGATCGAGCCCCCATTGCCTCACTTTATTTTCTTTTATTTTCCCTTTCTCCTTCAAAGCCTTGAGGTCGTGGGTTCGATTCCCACGCCTCACATTTCCTTTATATTATTTTTCTTTCACTTCATTGGCTGCCTGGAGGTCGTGGGTTCGATTCCCACGCCTCCCATTTTATTTTATTAATTTTTGTACTCTATATTTTCAGCCAGAATACCCCATTTCGATTCCCCCTGACCCTATTTCTTTTCTTGCGAGTTTAAGGCATCACACGGGTGAGGTCACAGGTTCGAATCCTGTTGGCCTCATCCCTTTAAAATCAATTAAATTTCCAGATTTATTCCTCTACACTTTAGCCTAAACTAAACTTGTAATTTTGCTGGAAATTTAGTCATTTTCTTAGCTTATTTTCACCAATATTTCCACTTGAAAACTTAGGAAAATTCATAGATCATTTAACACTTTTTGGGGTGCATTTTCATAGATTCATTTAGCCAAAATATTGATACTTAAATCAGCCACACTTCCATTTTAATGAACATCATGATTTACATAGGTTTATGCACGTAAAATGACAACCAAAACAATATCAAACTTGAAGCCTTAACCCGAGACCTCATTTACAGTAACATTTTTGCACATGCACACACTTGCACAAAATTTCGAATACATGGTTGTCTTTCATATGATTTCAAGTACACAAACATAATCATATTCATCACGAAAATATAATATACAACCGAATCTACCACAATCATACCCAACCTACGATTCATTGGGAGCTAGTGACAGGGGCATGCAAAAGGGGAAACATTCCTAGTTTTCAAATGAATAATATGAACCTTAAGGGGTCTCTTGGGAAAGGGACAAAGAGAGAAGAAAACCCATACCTTTTTGACGTTAAACCCTTGACTTGCTGCCTAAAAACTCCTCCCAAGAACACCTCTAAGCCTCCTCAATGTCAACTCCACTCGAATGACAACCTCCCTTAGCCTAGTGTTCGATTATGTTTGTTTTCTTGTGATTTCGTGTGAGTTCTTCAAGTGTGAAGAACTTGGTTTATTTTTCTGCTTTTGTATCTTACTTTGTCAGAGAATTTTCGTGTGAAAGAGGAAGAGATATTGAGCGTGAGAATGGAGAGATAAACGTGAGAGATAGTTGGAGTTATAGGAGGCTTAGGTCCGGTAAAGACTCCTTCGAGTAAATCTTCGTATTCGAGAGCCCTACATGGTTGGACCCAAACTTTCCAAGCTCAACTAACTCCCCAAGTTAGTTGTCTTGGCTGTATCAAGGGTTCCGAGGTCTGGTTCTACGCGCATCAATCCGTGTGAACCCTCGTCTAATCATAGGCATTCTTGACACATTAAGCATTTCTTATCTTATCCATTTTAGGGTTGTTACATTATCCCCCCCTTAGGAACATTCGTCCCCGAATGGCACTACTACTATCTAGCGTAATGCCAGTCATATCATAACATAATCATTATGCACAGTCAAGCAATAGCAACAAAAATGGAGAGATAAGGAAACTTAGACTTAAGAGTCGGGAATCTAACCTCAAGAGCTAAAAAGATGAGGGTAGCGGGATCTCATGTCGGCCTCAGCCTCCCACGTAGCACTCACAAAAAGATGATTTCTCCACAATACCTTTACTGTGGCAATCTCCTTGTTCCTCAGCCGTTTGATCTGTCTGTCTAAGATCTCAACAGGTACCTCCTCATAGGACAAATCTTTTTTGATCCCCAAACCTTCCATAGGTAGAATCGATACTGGATCACCTAGGCACTTCTTTAACATGGATACCTAAAAGACTTGATGGACAGAAGCTAGCTCCGCAGGCAATGCCAACTCATAGCCCACCTCACCCACACGTTGTAGGATCTCGTATGGCCCAACATACCTCAGATTCAACTTCCCCTTCCTGCCAAATCTCATCACCCCCTTCATAGGTGATATCTTCTGATAGACCTGGTCACTAACATCAAACTCTAAGGGCCATTTTCTGTTATCTACATATGACTTCTTCCGACTGTAAGCACTAGCCAACCTGTCCCTAATCACTCTAACCTTCTCTAAGGCCTCATGAATGATCTATGGTCTCAAAATGGATGACTCTCCAACCTCGAACCACCCAACTGGAGATCTACACCTCTTACCATACAGTGCCTCAAACGGTGCCATCCCAATGCTGGAGTGATAGCTATTATTATACGAGATCTCTATCAAAGGCAGATGGTCATCCCAGCTACCCCTGAAGTCAATCACACACGCTCTCAACATGTCCTCCAACGTCTGAATGGTGCACTCTGCCTGCCCATCAGTCTGAGGATGAAAGGCAATACTAAGCTTTACCTGTGTGCCCAAGATCTTCTGGAAAGATCTCCAGAAATGTGAAGTAAACTGAGCTTATCTATATAAAATGATAGACAAAGGAATCCCATGCCATCTTAAAATCTCATCAATGTAGAGTCTCGCATAATCCTCGGCTCTGTAAGTAGACTTCACAGGGATAAAGTATGCAGACTTAGTCATCCTGTCAACAATAACCCATATGGAGTCATCCTGTCTCCTAGTCCTCGAAAGACCAACCATGAAGTCCATATTAATGGCCTCGCACTTCTAAGTCAGAACCTCAATAATCTGAGTAAGACCGCCAGGCTTAAGATGTTCTGCCTTAACCTGCTGACAATTAGGACACTTGGCCACATATTCTGCAATGTCCTTCTTCATGCCATCCCACCAATAAATCTTCTTAAGATCATGATACATCTTGGTGGAACCTGGATGTATGGAATATATGGAACCATGGGCCTCTACATAAATCCTGGTACGCAAATCATCCACATCTGGTACACAAAGCCTGTCCTGATACCTAAGTATGCCATCACCTCCCAAAGCGAAAGACTCATTCATCTTTATCAATACTGGGTCCTTCATCTCCATCAACACAGGATCGAGATGCTGATCCTGCTTGACTTCAACTACCAAGGATGATTCAGAACTAGGATGAACTGAAACACCCCATCTAGTAGAGTGAACCAATCGCACACCCAGTCTGTCCAGTCTATGTACATCTTTGGCCAACTCCTTCTTCTCATCCTCAACGTGGGTTGTACTTCCCATGCTCATCTTGCTCAAAGAATTAGCTACAACATTAGCCTTACCTGGATGGTAGTGAACATCATGTCATAATCCTTCAACAGCTCCACGTACTGGAGACTCTTGTGGTCTGTGAACACATCCACATGCACTCCATACAGGAAGTGCCTCCACAGCTGCAGTGCAAACACCACAGCTGCCAACTCCAAGTCATGAATAGGATAATTCTTCTCATGAACCTTCAGCTGTCTGGACGGATAGGCTATCACCTTACCAACCTGCATAAAAACACAACCCAAGCCAACCCTAGATGCATCACAATAAACAGTGTAATTCTCACCACACTTAGGCAAAGTAAGCACCGGGGCTGAAGTTAGTCTGTCCTTGAGCTCCTAGAATCTCTTCTCACAAGTCTCCGTCCATTCAAACTTGGCTTTCTTCTTAGTCAAAACTGTCAGTATGGCCGCAATGGAAGAAAAGCCCTCCACGAACCTGCGGTAGTAACCAGCCAATCCCAGAAAGCTATGGATGTCAGTGGGAGTAAGAGGACTTGGCCAGTTCTTCACAGCCTCAGTCTTCCTGGGATCCACTGTCACATCTCGGTTTACCCCCTAGACGTAACCGGCGTCGTCGTCCTCTCGGAGGACTAAGACAAGCCTCTTAGCTTCGTCATAGCATTCATCGACTAAAAATCAGAAAGAATTAAAAACTTTTTATCTAAAACTACTCGGAGGTTTACATAGACCTCTACATACACATCATTATATATATCAAGTATACATAGACTTGTTCATATACGAAGATTACTTAGTCTTCTACTTTTATTTCATACACTTATATATTTAGAAAATAATAGTCATAAAATTGTCTCATCTCATAAACCATCTATCGATTACAATAAGTCTTGGGCATAGCCCTACATCAAATGAAAGAAGCCGCATATAGGTTGTCTACTACATCGTCTCAAGAGAATAACAGAGTCAACATAGAATCATAGTAACTACACATCATAAAAGAGAGATATCGGCCACGTCCTCGAGAGAGTGAGGACCTACCACTTGGATGGCAAAAAACCCAAGTCTTCCTTCCTAGCAATTTGGATCAAGCACAACGACCCGAACCTAAAATGTTTGGGAAAAGGGAAGGAAAAGGGATTAGTACTCCACATGTACTAAGTATGGAATCTCATATGCAACTACCAATCAAATATATTTAAAAAAGGGACATTTATGAAAACATAATAGACTACATATGCAATTAAACCATAGCAAAGCAAAGTATACTAATGATAACCTTCAATAAGTCACAAGTGCAATGATCAAGTAAAATTACCATGTCTCCTACTCAATCAAGTAACCTACCAAGACTACAATTAGCAACTTACTTACCAACATACTCTTCATGTCATGATACGTCCTTCTCAAGCAAAGACAACAACATTATATTCATAAGCATGTTATTCAACCTACAAACCATTTACATTATACCATCTCTTTACATATATAATATTGACCTCTCAAAGTTCCTATCAAGGAAAACTAGTGCAAGGCGTAGGTAGAGTCCCATACCCCTACCTAAGCTATAGCCAACCTCTCAAGTTACTTTGATTGGCCTATACCTTATTCATTCATTTAGTTTAGGGAAAATTTACCTTAACCGACATAGACCACATAATCGAATGTGGAATCCGGTGTTGTGAAACCTTACACCGATGGAAGGTGGTTTACCGGCCAAGGTAGAACCTAATGTAAACATAGCTATCTAGGTGGATCCACTAGCTAGTATCCTATGGTGGCAACATAGGTCAAGAACTAAGAGATAGGTATTCCCTCTATATACCATTCGGTAATGGGGCCTCACCTCATGAGAATTCAAGAGTGAATATTTCTCAAGGAAAGTCAACACTTCATACAACTTCCCTATATTACATTACACCTATATTACATTACACCTAGCAACCTCACAACCAACCTAAGCATATCAATTCATGTATCATATCAACTTATCACATCAATCAAAGCATACTTCAACATAATATTATCACTTGATGACAATTAACCATAATTTGAAGTAAAGGCTAGGATCATCAAGACTTACCCATACTCCTCCATAATCCATCAATAAAGGACCATAACATTAACCATAGATCAACCAATCTTAGGTCATCACGTCAATGTAATTCAATAACAAATCACGAGAACTTATCAAGAGAAGCACTATACTATGAAGCAATACTACATCAAAGCTTAATATCATGATCTCAAGGGTATCTTCTTGACTTAGATTCAATATTCAAGGACATAGGTGTAAAGAACTTCAATTCATCATAATAGATCCATAATCAATGCAACAACAATCATTAAAGACCATTTAACTAATTATGAGACCAATTCTATCAAACTCAACCTAATTCATATCAATTTTCCACTTAGGGTTAAGGGTTAGGGATCATCACCCACAATCTAGATCAAACTACATCAATGAACCATAATCAAGTTACAATTCATGATAATCTATTCATTATAACCCAAAGAATACATAATTAACTCAATTCACATGATCAAATTCGGATTTGGATGAAACCCATAAGAAACTCAACTTTTTAGAAAAAGCTTTGAAGGAACCCTTTGAGGAAAGAATCTCAAAGGTGAATTAGATCCCATACCTTAAGGTTTGATGACGTTTTGATGGTGAATTTCGTGCTAATCCAGCCCCCAATGATCTCCCCAAGTTGATCTCCAATGTAGTCTTCCAATAGAGAGAGAAAGTAGAGAGAAGGAAGAGAGTTTTGTTTTTGAGAGAATGATTAGGCTAATGAGGGTTGGGGTATTTATAGTAGGGTCTTAAGTCACTTAATTAGTCTCTCCTAAACCCCTAATTACCCCTAAGTCACTTAATTAATTAACTAACTAAAACTAACTTTTCCGAAACTGCCACAGACCTTCCACGACGGATCCCCGACGACGGTCCGTCATGGGCGTGATGGACTAACATCCCTCCGTCCTGCACATCCGTCACGTTGGTCAGAGACTTGTGCAGGCGGAGGCTTTCTCGCCAAGCGCACGACGTTTCCACGACGACGGACCGTCGTGGCCGTGATGGACTGGCTTCTCTCCGTCCTGCACATCCGTCACACTTGTCAGAGACTTGTGCAGGCGGAGATTTTCTTCCCAAGCGCTAAGGCTGGCATGACGGAGGCATCGACGCCCCGTCGCGCCTGCGACGCCCCGCCATGGGGTCCGTCATGCCCTGCTTCTTCAGGGGTCCCTCTCGAGGGTCCTTGTTTGGTCCTTGGGGGGTCGTACCCTGACTTTTCCAACATGATACCATCCCACACAATATTTTACATCTATGGTTACAATTGTTTACCAAATTCCAACTCTTTAACTTGGTTATATCAAAAGGACACTCTAGCCCTCTTATGAACCAATTTGCCAGACGTTCAAGAGTTTCGGTTCCAACACCACTTCAAAGACTCCAAATATGCCTAATTGGCTAGGAACACTAGTTTAGATCCTAAGGAGACCATTTAAGTCTTATCACATGACCTCGGTATTTCAAAATGTTACATTATCCCCCCCTTAGGAACATTTGTCCCCGAATGACACCAAACACTCTTAAAATGTGGGAGTAGACTCAAGACTAGCAGTTCAACCAATACAATATTTAGTTAGCATGAACTATATTATTTCATAAAAATACTACAAAACATCAATTTACCATACATGATCTCAACATATCCTCATAAGGTTTTTTCTCCTTTTCATACAGGCATGAGCTCAATAATTTATCACACAAATCAATTAGTACAAAGTTTATTTTATCAATATACTAAATACAATATCAGCAAGGATTAACCATACCTAAAGCACAAAAATTGACTCAATTATGCATGAAGCAAGAAAACTTCCAAATTTATCTAAGGTCACCTTAAAGTGACTCCATTTTAGAAGTCTCCAAAACTAGGAGTTTTGCAAAGTTTCACAAAAACAACAGAGATTCACAATATCTAACGTATTTATATCATTAGAGAGAGATACTAACCTTAAACATCGAAAAGATGAGGATAACGGGTTTTCATGTCATCCTCCGCCTCCCATGTTGCACCCTCAACTAGGTGGTTCCTCCATAGCACCTTTACGGAAACCACCTCTTTGTTCCTCAACCTTTTCACTTGCCTATGAAGGATTTGAACTAGAACCTCCTCATAAGAGAGGTTATCCTTGACTCCGAGGCCTTCAAGAGGAAGAATAGACCCGGGATTCCCGACACACTTCTTCAACATGGAGACATGGAAAACCGGATGAACCAAAGCTAGCTCATAAGGTAATCTTAAACGATAGTCAACTTTACCAACCCTTTCCAAACTCTCATAAGGGCCTACATATCGAGGGCTCAACTTCCCTTTCTTGCCAAATCTTACCACTCCTTTCATAGGTGAAATTTTTAAATACACCTCATCACCCTCTTCAAACTCCAAGTCCCTTCTTCTATTATCGGCATAGGATTTTTGTCGACTATAGGCTGTTTGCAACCTATTTCTTATGATATGTACATTCTCCAATGTCTTGTAAATCAAGTCGGGACCGAGTATCGATGACTCACCTACTTCAAACCATCCTATAGGAGACCTACACCTTCTTCCATACAAGGCTTCATAGGGAGCCATGGAGATGGACGAATGGAAACTATTATTATATGCAAACTCCACCAACGGCAAATGTTTATCCCAACTCTCTTTAAAATCAATGATGCAAGCTCTAAGCATATCCTCAAGAGTTTGAATCGTGCGTTCCGCTTGACCATCCGTTTGAGGATGGAAGGCGGTACTTAATTTTACTTTAGTACCCAAACCTTTTTGAAATGACTTCCAAAATCTAGATGTGAATTGTGCACCTCTATCCGAAATGATGGATAACGGAATACCATGTTGACACACAATCTCATCTATGAAAATCTTCGCATAATCTTCCACCGAATATATAGATTTGACGGGGATAAAATGAGTGGACTTAGTCAATCTATCAACAATCACCCATATAGAATCAAATGACTTTTGTGTCCGAGGCAACCCTACTACGAAATCCATATTAATGTCTTCCCACTTCCAAGTAGGAATTTGGATCTCCTGTAGTAAGCCACCCGGCTTTTGATGTTCCGCCTTCACTTGTTGACAATTCGGACATTTAGCAACAAATTCCGCTATATCCCTCTTCAAACCTTCCCACCAATATATTTCTCGAAGGTCATGATACATCTTTGTAGAACCGGGATGGATGGAATAGTGAGATCTATGGGCTTCATCAAGGATCCGATCCCTCAATCCATCCACATTAGGAACACACAACCTCCCTTGATACCTCAATACATTGTCTTCTCCTAAGGAGAATGACTCGTTCGTCTTGCCAAGAACCGATTCCTTTAACTCCATCAATAGTTGATCAAGGTGTTGTTTGGACTTCACATCAACCACCAATGATGACTCGGAGCTATGATGAACCGTGGCACCTCCATTTAGCGAACTCACCAATCGCACTCCCAATCTAGTCAAATGATGAACATCTTTTACTAGATCCTTCTTGTTTTCTTCGATACGAGACACACTACCCATAGTCATATGACTTAAAGCATCCGCCACCACATTTGCCTTGCCGGGATGATATAGGACACTCATATCATAATCTTTCAACAACTCTTACCACCTTATTTGTCGAAGATTCAAATCTTTTTGGGTAAACACATATTGAAGGCTCTTATGATCAGTGAAAACATCCACATGAACACCATACAAGTAGTGTCTCCATATTTTTAAAGCAAACACCACGGCCGCTAACTCAAGGTCATGAGTAGGATAATTTCTCTCATGCACCTTAAGTTGCCGCGAAGCATAGGCAATCACCTTCCCATTTTGCATAAGCACACACCCCAAACCTACGCGGGATGCATCACAATACACAATGAACCCTTTAGATCCTTCCGGTAAAGTTAACACCGGAGCCGAAGTAAGCCTATCCTTCAATAATTGAAAACTCTTCTCGGATGCCTCTGACCATTCAAACTTTTTACCTTTTTAAGTCAATGAAGTCAAAGGAGATGCAATGGATGAAAAGCCTTCTACGAACCTTCGATAATAACCCGCTAGACCCAAGAAACTCCTAATGTCAGTTGGGGTCAAGGGTCTAGGCCAGTTTCTTACCGCATCTGTCTTCCTTGGGTCTACCTCAACTCCTTCACTAGAGATGATGTGCCCAAGAAATGCCACCGACCTCAGCCAAAACTCGCACTTGCTATACTTGGCGAACAATTTATGTTCCCTAAGGGTTTGCAATACTACCCTTAGATGATCCATGTGGTCAACCTCATTTTTCGAATACACCAAGATATCATCGATAAATACAATAACGAATGAATCAAGGTCATTTCAAAACACCCTGTTCATCAGATCCATAAACGCCGCCGGAGCATTTGTGAGACCAAAGGACATAACCATGAACTCATAATGCCCATATCGAGTCCGAAAAGCTATCTTTGGAATATCTTCATTTCTCACCCTAAGCTGGTGGTACCCAGACCTCAAATCAATCTTTGAGAAATAACTCGCTCCTTAGAGTTGATCAAATAAATCATCAATCCGAGGAAGAGGATACTTGTTCTTGATGGTAACCTTGTTGAGTTGTCGGTAGTCAATGCACATCCTCAAGGACCCATCCTTCTTTTTCACGAACAAGACCGGAGCACCCCATGGAGAAATGCTAGGCCTTATAAAGCCCTTGTCTAGCAAATCTTTAAGTTGTGGCTTCAATTCCTTTAACTCGGCCGGAGCCATTCTATAAGGAGGAATAGAGATAGGATTTGTTTCCGGTAGCAAATCGATACCGAAATTGATTTCCCGTTCGGGAGGAATGCCAGGAAGGTCATCAGGAAAGACCTCCGTAAATTTACTCACCACGGGGACTGACTCTATAGGAGGAACTTCGGAATCCACTTCTTGGACTCTCACAATATGGTAGAGACACCCTTTCGAGATCATTTTACACGCCTTTAGGCGTGTTATGAAATGACCTCTAGGAAGAGAAATTTCCACCCTTCCATTCTATAACGGGTTCATTTGGGAAACAAAACCTCACAATTTTGGTCCTACAATCGATGGAAGCGAAACTAGCATGCAACCAGTCCATACCTAATATGACATCAAAATCAAGCATGTCTAGCTCAACTAGATCAATATAAGAAACTCTATGAGGCATTGAAATAGGACAATTTCGATAAACCCTTTTTGCTACCACTGATTCACCAACCGGAGTAGACACCAAAATAGGTTCATGCAAAACATCAGGCAATGTACTAAACTTCTTAGCTACAAATGGAGTAACAAAAGACAAAGTAGCACCCGGATCAAGTAATGCATACACATCAATGGCAAAGATTTGTAACATACCAGTCACCACATCGGGAGAGGCCTCTTGGTCATCTCTCGTACGAAGAGCATAAAAATGGTTCTTTTTGGGAGCACTATTAGAACCACTTGGCTGACCACCTTTTTCTCGTCCTTTAGCATTAGGACAATCTTGAACTCGATGACCACTTTTCCCGCAACCAAAGCAAATCCCCGTTCCTACTAAACATTCTCCATAGTGACCCTTCCCACACTTAGAACATGTAAGCTTCTCATTAGATGAGTTCCCATCCTTTCCCTTGGCAACTTTTGGTCTAGGAGCTTTCGGATCCCTAGTCTTGGGAAATTTGGATGGAACGTGGTTTGAGAACCTCTTCTTGAATCTAGGCTTGTCTTGAATTCCAAACCTATCTTTAGTAGTTTCATTCTCATAAGACCTTGTCCTCCTTGAGTCCTTATCCTTATCCTTCCTTTTTGCTCTAGCCTCCTCAACCCTTCTTGCATGCACCATGAGACGACCAATGTTTATGTTATCATGTAGCATAGCCGATTGACACTCCTCTTGTAAGTCGTCCGATATACCTATCACATATCGACTCATTTCGTCTCTAGGGTCAGAGACCAAAGACGGAGCATATTTGGCCAATTGAGTAAATTTCAGAGAATACTCATGAACACTCATCGTTCCTTGGCGGAGATTGATGAATTCCACCACCTTCATTTCTCTCATTTCTCTAGGGAAGAACCGATCAATGAAGGCCCCTTTGAATAACTCCCACGTCACTAACCCACTTCCAAGTGGCATGTTGTCCTTCCATTGCGCATACCATATCTGAGCGACATCCTTGAGTTGGTATGAGGCCAACTCGGCATTCTCGCTAGATGACAGCCCCATAGCACACAAAATCTTATGAACCTCATCAATAAATTCCTGAGGGTCTTCATCAACCTTCGACCCATAAAAGACAGGAGGATTCATTCGAGTGAAATCCCTAAGTCTGGAGGTCATAGTCTGTTCATGGACTCTAGGTGCCAAATCCCTATTGGCTTGAGCAGTCATAGCTTGGGCTTGCACGGTTGCGGCTTGAGCTTGAGTAGTCATGGCTTGAGCCATTTGAGCAATAATAGCTCTCATCTGAGCTTCTGTCATCGGTGGAGGATCAGCAGGAACCTGGTCATCAATAGCAACTTCTTCAAGAGGTGGAGCAGGTTCATCACGAGGAATTCCCGCAGCAGCCATCTCTTCCCCAAGTCTTCGAGCCGCGTTTCTTCTAGTATTCATCTCCTATAACCAAAACACAAGGTTCAGGTGAAAGCATATACGACGTACATTCTAGGGGTACGATATGGATTTCCAACAATGAGAATGATTCCTAATCACCAAATAAGTTCCTATTCATAAGTGTGGCGCGCTTCACAATTATGAATACAAACTTAAATAACGTGGTTGAGAGAGAGACGTTAATATCAAGGATATTCAACCTCATGCTCTGATACCAAGTTTGTCACATCCGGGTTTACCCCCTAGACGTAACCGGCGTCGTCGTCTTCTCGGAGCACTAAGACAAGCCTCTTAGCTTCGTCATAGCATTCATCGACTAAAAATCAGAAAGAATTAAAAAAAATTTATCTAAAACTACTCGGAGGTTTACATAGACCTCTACATACACATCATTATATATATCAAGTATACATAGACTTGTTCATATACGAAGATTACTTAGTCTTCTACTTTTATTTCATACACTTATATATTTAGAAAATAATAGTCATAAAACCGTCTCATCTCATAAACCATCTATCGATTACAATAAGTCTTGGGCATAGCCCTACATCAAATGAAAGAAGCCGCATATAGGCTGTCTACTACATCGTCTCAAGAGAATAACAGAGTCAACATAGAATCATAGTAACTACACATCATAAAAGAGAGATATCGGCCACGTCCTCGAGAGAGTGAGGACCTACCACTTGGATGGCAAAATACCCAAGTCTTCCTTCCTAGCAATTTGGATCAAGCTCAACGACCCGAACCTAAAATGTTTGGGAAAAGAGAAGGAAAAGGGATTAGTACTCCACATGTACTAAGTATGGAATCTCATATACAACTACCAATCAAATATATTTAAAAAGGGACATTTATGAAAACATAATAGACTACATATGCAATTAAACCATAGCAAAGCAAAGTATACTAATGATAACCTTCAATAAGTCACAAGTGCAATGATCAAGTAAAATTACCATGTCTCCTACTCAATCAAGTAACCTACCAAGACTACAATTAGCAACTTACTTACCAACATACTCTTCATGTCATGATACGTCCTTCTCAAGCAAAGAAAACAACATTATATTCATAAGCATGTTATTCAACCTACAAACCATTTACATTATACCATCTCTTTACATATATAATATTGACCTCTCAAAGTTCCTATCAAGGAAAACTAGTGCAAGGCGTAGGTAGAGTCCCATACCCCTACCTAAGCTATAGCCAACCTCTCAAGTTACTTTGATTGGCCTATACCTTATTCATTCATTTAGTTTAGGGAAAATTTGCCTTAACCGACATAGACCACATAATCGAATGTGGAATCCGGTGATGTGAAACCTTACACCGATGGAAGGTGGTTTACCGGCCAAGGTAGAACCTAATGTAAACATAGCTATCTAGGTGGATCCACTAGCTAGTATCCTATGGTGGCAACATAGTTCAAGAACTAAGAGATAGGTATTCCCTCTATATACCATTCGGTAATGGGGCCTCACCTCATGAGAATTCATGAGTGAATATTTCTCAAGGAAAGTCAACACTTCATGTAGATCTATAGGTAAGTATTCCTCTAAGGGAAGTCAACACTTCATGTAGATCTATAGGTGAGTATTCCTCTAAGGGAAGTCAACACTCTATGAAGAACAAATGGTGAATATTCCTCTAAGGGAAGTCAACACCTCTCAATGTCAAGTTCGCTCGGTGCTAAGCTAAGTCCCCATTTTTAGAGAAGCCTTTAATCTTTATTAATCTTCTCAATTTAATTAGATAGAAGGGTCAATCCCTTATATATCATCATTATAGCTCAATATGAATTTGTATGAGAATTAGTCCTTTCATTAACAATTCAAATAGGTGAAGTCAACCCTCGTACATCTCATCATAATAGGGCACATCGTACAACTTCCCTATATTACATTACACCTAGCAACCTCACAACCAACCTAAGCATATCAATTCATGTATCATATCAACTTATCACATCAATCAAAGCATACTTCAACATAACATTATCACTTGATGACAATTAACCATAATTTGAAGTAAAGGCTAGGATCATCAAGACTTACCCATACTCCTCCATAATCCATCAATAAAGGACCATAACATTAACCCATAGATCAACCAATCTTAGGTCATCACGTCAATGTAATTCAATAACAAATCACGAGAACTTATCAAGAGAAGCACTATACTATGAAGCAATACTACATCAAAGCTTAATATCATGATCTCAAGGGTATCTTCTTGACTTAGATTCAATATTCAAGGACATAGGTGTAAAGAACTTCAATTCATCATAATAGATCCATAATCAATGCAACAACAATCATTAAAGACCATTTAACTAATTATGAGACCAATTCTATCAAACTCAACCTAATTCATATCAATTTTCCACTTAGGGTTAAGGGTTAGGGATCATCACCCACAATCTAGATCAAACTACATCAATTAACCATAATCAAGTTACAATTCATGATAATCTATTCATTATAACCCAAAGAATACATAATTAACTCAATTCACATTATCAAATTCGGATTTGGATGAAACCCATAAGAAACTCAACTTTTTGGAAAAAGCTTTGAAGGAACCCTTTGAGGAAAGAATCTCAAAGGTGAATTAGATCCCATACCTTAAGGTTTGATGATGTTTTGATGGTGAATTTCATGCTAATCCAGCCCCCAATGATCTCCCCAAGTTGATCTCCAATGTAGTCTTTCAATAGAGAGAGAAAGTATAGAGAAGGAAGAGAGTTTTGTTTTTGAGAGAATGATTAGGCTAATGAGGGTTGGGGTATTTATAGTAGGGTCTTAAGTCACTTAATTAGTCTCTCCTAAACCCCTAATTACCCTAAAGTTACTTAATTAATTAACTAACTAAAACCAACTTTTCCAAAACTGCCACAGACCTTCCACGACGGATCCCCGACGACGGTCCATCGTGGGCGTGACGGACTAACATCCCTCCGTCCTGCACATCCGTCACGTTGGTCAGAGACTTGTGCAGGCAGAGGCTTTCTCGCCAAGCGCATGACGTTTCCACGACGACGGACCGTCGTGGCCGTGACGGACTGGCTTCCCTCCGTCCTGCACATCCGTCACACTTGTCAGAGACTTGTGCAGGCGGAGATTTTCATCCCAAGCGCTAAGGCTGGCATGACGGAGGCATCGACGCACCGTTGCGCCTGCGACGCCCCGCCATGGGGTCCGTCATGCCCTGCTGCTTCAGGGGTCCCCCTCGAGGGTCCTTGTTTGGTCCTTGGGGGGTCGTACCCTGACTTTTCCAGTATGATACCATCCCACACAATATTTTACACCTATGGTTACAACTGTTTACCAAATTCCAACTCTTTAACTTGGTTATATCAAAAGGACACTCTAGCCCTCTTATGAACCAATTTGCTGGACGTTCAAGAGTTTCGGTTCCAACACTACTTCAAAGACTCCAAATATGCCTAATTGGCTAGGAACACTGGTTTAGATCCTAAGGAGACCATTTAAGTCTTATCACATGACCTCGATATTTCAAAATGTTACATCCACCTCCACGCCCTGATCGGACACAACATGACCCAGGAAGGTCACTGATCTAAGCCAAAATTCACACTTGCTGAATTTGGCGTACAGCTAATGTTGTCTAAGTACCTGCAAGGTTAGTCTCAAATGTTGTTCATGCTCTTCCTTGGTCCTAGAGTAGATGAGGATGTCATCAATGAATATTATGATGAAAGAATCAAGGTATTCACGGAAGACTCGGTTAATGAGGTCCATAAATGTAGCTGGTGCATTAGTGAGACCAAATGACATGACTAAGAACTCATAATGACCATGACGGGTACGAAAGGCTGTCTTTGGGATATCTCCATCCCTAAACCTAAGTTGATGATACCCTGAACAAAGATCAATCTTAGAAAAGAAACTAGACCCTTGGAGCTGATCGAACAAATCATCTATCCTGGGAAGTGGATAATCATTCTTTATAGTGACTTTGTTGAGCTGCCAATAATCGATACACATTCTAAGGGTTCCATAATTCTTTTTCACAAACAACACTGGAGCTCCCCAAGGGAATATGCTCGGTTGAATGAAACCCTTATCAGTGAGATCTTTTAACTGCAGCTTCAAATCTTTGAGTTCAGCTGGAGCCATTATGTAAGGAGTAATTGAAATTGGTTTAGTATCGGGTTCTAAGTTGATACCAAAGTCAATCTCTCGTGGGGGAGGGACTCCAGGCAAATCATTATGAAATACATCTAGGAACTCATTCACTATAGGCACTGAGTCTATAGAAGAAATGTCAAGATCTAAATCATTAACACTCACAAGATGACACAATAACTACCCCCTTGGACATCATTTTATTGGCCTTAAGGTTCGAAATCAAGGGATTAGGACAACTCGAGTTGTACCCCTCCCAGACTAGCTCCTCTTTATCAGGGAAACAAAATCTCACCACTCTACTACGACAATCCAAACAAGCATAACAACTGTGAAGCCAGTCCATGCCAAGAATAACATCAAAATCATGCATGGGTAACTCAACCAAGTCTGCACACATAGTCTTACCACTTACAACTATTGGGCAATCCTTGTATACTCTATCAATTCTTACATTTTCTCCTAATGGTGTACTAACCACTATAGGATCATGCAGAACTTCAGGCAATATCTCAAAAGTGAGAGCAAGTGAAGGAGTTACAAAGGAAAGCGTAGACCCTGGATAAAGTAAAGCATAACAGAAGTTGAGAATACTTGCAGCATACCTGTGACCACATCAGCGGACTTCTCCTGCTCGTCCCTGCCCTTCAGGGAATAGAATATGTTCCTCTTAGGAGTCTCGGCTGCTGCTGCACCCTATGGATTAGGCCTAGGCTGAGCATTACCTCCAGCCTGACCTTTGTTCTGTGGGCAGTCTCTAACCATGTGCCCATTTTTACCACAACTGAAGCAGGCATTAGTGCCCTGTCTGCACTCTCCACTGTGAGCACTGCCACACTTAGCACAGTTTTTTTTGGGACGCTGCATCTCACCTCCATTGCCCTTCTTGGTATCAGGTCTGCCCCCCCTAGGTGTTGTACTCCTCTGAGAATTAGAATTCCCAGAACTCTGTTGCCCCTTCTTGAACCTGGGCTGCTCACGAACGCCAAAATTGTTTCTGTGGCCTCCATGGCTGGGACCTACCTGATCTTGAGGCTTAGGCCTCCTAACATCACGAACGCCCCTCTTTTTGCGGCTGTTCTCTGCCTGCTGGACATGCACCATCAACGTGGAGAGGTTCATATTATCATGGAGCATTGCAGACTGACACTCCTCCTCCAGATCTCCATTGATTCCCTGAGGAACCTGCTAACCTCATCCCTACTGTTAGATACAAGGGAAGTAGCATACCTGGATAATTTAACAAACTTCAGTACTCATCTCATCCTTGCTATTAGATACTAAGGAAAGTAGCATACCTGGATAATTACAAACTTCAGGGAATACTCCCTGACCGTCATAGATCCTTGCTTAAGGTTGATAAAATCCTCAACCTTTGCCTCCCTCATCTCCCTGGGAAAGAATCTCTCCAGGAAAGCTGTCTTAAACAGATCCCAAGTGACGGGAACTCCACCCAAAGCTCGACTATCTTGCCACATCTAGCACCAAGTTTATGCAACATCCTTGAGCTGATAGGAAGCCAGCTCAGCCTTCTCAATATATGTGGCCCCCATAGCCACCAAAATCTTATGCACGTCATCCACAAATTCCTGGGGGTCCTCCGAAGTCTTAGACCCTGTGAAAATAGGAGGATTCATCCTCGTGAAGTCTCTCAGCCTGTCAGCCATGCTACGAACCGGTGGGTTCTCCCTCTGAACATCCTGCCGGTTGACCTGAGCAGTCATAGCCTGGGCCTGCATAGTGATGGTCTGTACCATCTAGGCCAGATATGCCCGCACTTCCGCATCAGTCAACCCAGCTGGGTTAACTGGCATAGACACTCCTTCAGCTGGAGCCAAGGGTAGAACCTGATTGCCCCCAGTAGCTGCACCTCCTCTCCTCTGACCAATGGTTCTCCTAGTACACATTCTCTGAAAAACAACAAAGATTGATGTTAGACACTCTCATAACACCAAGAAATTAGACATTAGGAAAAGCACGATAAGATCAGAAAAAGGGAAATTTTCCTACGCATCATGCAGTCTCTAATCCAAGATAGTGGTGCACTTCACTACCATGACTTAGAAACTACTCAATGTGGTTGATGTGAACTCATTATTCTCGGAATTTAACCTAGTGCTCTAATACCAACTTTGTCACGACCGGAATCTAGACACCAGACTAGACCGGCGTCGTTGACCTCTCAGAGGTCGCAGACAAGCCTACATACGTCATTCTTACTTTATCTAGGTTAATTTTATCAGAAAATTTGAACTTTTTGTTTTCTTATTTCATGCTAAACATTTTAAACTTAACATCATGGGCGTTCAAAAATCAACCATCTAATATAGAGATAATCAAATGAAAGAAATAGTTCAATACTGTAATAAATGTATAATTGCCAAAATGGCACCAATACAACGTCTGAAATAAAAATGAAAAGAAACACTAGTGGAACATGCTCCACTAGCTAAAGCCTACATCTAAGCTAGATAGTAACGATAGACATCCTCGAAAGCATGAGGGTCTACCAAGTCTGGATGAAAGCTCCACGTCCGGATAGCTGCAACGTCAACCTGTAAGCTCTAGCGTCCACCTGTGCCTGCACCTAAAAATATAGAGTTGTATGGGATTAGTACACACTTGTACTAAGTATGGGTATATGCAAGCACACACTAAGGACATGCATGAGGAAGAATAGCTCTTTCCTAACAACATGATTATGGAAAGTCAAGTCAGTGGACTTGCCAAATTGGGATTAGGAAGTTAGTGAACTTTCCAAATTTGGATTAGGAAAGCCAAATTTGGATTAGGAAAGTCAGTGAGCTTTCCAAATTTGGATTAGGAAAGTCATGCTATGAGAGTAACATGCATCATCATACTTATCATATTGCACACAACATATAACATCTTACACATAACACATATCACATAGCATATAGCACATAACATCTTTTATAACATTCATTCATATGCCATGAGACCTTGGAATCATGGACTTGACATTAAGACTTTCCAAAATGAGGGCTCAACATATGGGACCTCAACTAGGGAGTCTTCATTAGCAAACACAGAGTCTACTTCATTCATTCATACGTACTTCATTTCATTTCGTTCATAGGCTAGTGTGAACACCAGCTATACCTAGGATGTAGTTTAAGACTTTCATTGGGTTTGCTGTGCAATGATCAAGAATAACCTAGTGTCACTACTTAAGTCAAGCTCACCTCTTGATTATCCTATCCTAACACCTTTGGTATCATTCATTTTATTATGTGCATCATTTGAGGCTGGCCTCATTCATTCATTGGGAACTTTAACTTTAACCGACATAGATCATGTGAGCATCATGAAATCCTGTGTCTCCCCCACACCGAAAAGAGGTGGAATCACCGGCCAAGGTGACCCAAAACATGCTAGCGTACATGGGAATTAAACCCCGTCAGATCCCTATATTGGCAGTATAGGTTCGAAGACCAGGAGATATAAGGAGACCCATACCCGGCAAGCCAAACAGTCTCATCTCATGAGAGTTAGGTGAACCTCCGCCCTTCCTGAAAGAAGGCATCACCGCTCATAGCTAGTTTATCGGTGCTCAGTATAAAGTTCCATTACATTCAACTCATACGTCATGAAAGTTGGCTTCTAGTATGAGGACATCATAACTCAATAGATGATTTCTCATCTCATCATTATTATTAAGTGTGTTAATCTCAATACTTTCATTAGAGTGTTCATAGAGACTGGTCTTTTCATTAACTTACACTCTCACAGCTGAGTACGTTTTGGTAACATTTACTTAGGCTCATTTGAGATTGTTCTCATCTTTCACATTAGCCTCATATCATGTTGTCACCACATTCATTAACATTAGCAGAATTTCTCTTCATAATTACTCACCCTATTTTACGTGAATGTTCATTTCATCATATGCCAATGCACTTGGCCATTTATGTGTTTCACACTCTTATTTAACCGTTCTAGGGTTTCATCATTTCATTACATAATAATTATTTCATCGTATGCCAATGCACTTGGATATTTAGTGTGTTTTACACTCGTACTTAACCCTTTTAGGGTTACTTCATTTCATTACATACATCTTAGGTTCACTTATTTTTAAACGTATGCTAGACTTATGGGTCTATACATACAAGTCATGAGACTTCATTCATAGTTCGTTAAGTGACTCATATCTTTCTAAAATTATGTAGTACAAGACTTATGCATCTTGTATGTATGACAAGATTTCGATTTCAATCTAAGTAGATGGCATTATTCTTGACCATTTAATTCACGTATGATTTATGTATCAATATGGAAATTTGGGCAAGGGAACCCAAGTTCGAATCCCTTGGACAACACTTACATTTTTCCTTGATTTTATTTTTAGTCCTCATGACATTGAGACCCTAGATCGAGACCCAACATCAACATTTCTTTTTAGTTCCTTTTCTTTAGAAAATCTCTCCCTTGGATGAGGGGTTGTGGGTTCGAACCCCCACAGCCCTCTTTTATTTTCCTAGTTATTTTTCCTGTTCATTTCGCATTAACCAGGAGGTTGTGGGATCAAACCCCCATAACCTCTCTTTATTTTTCTTTATTTCACTTGGGACTGAGAGGTTGTGGGTTCGAACCCCCAAAGCCTCCTTATTTTATTTTCATTTAAAAGTTAACTATTTAAGCATTGGCAGTGAGGTTGTGGGATCGAGCCCCCACAACCTCACTTTATTTTCTTTTATTTTCCCTTTCTCCTTCACATCCTTGAGGTCGTGGGTTCGATTCCCACGCCTCACAAATCCTTTCTTTTATTTTTCTTTCACTTCAATCGCTGCCTGGAGGTCGTGGGTTCGATTCCCACGCCTCCCATTTTATTTTATTAATTTTTGTACTCTACATTTTCAGTCAGCATACCCCATTTCGATTCCCCCTGACCCCATTTCTTTTCTTGCGAGTTTAAGGCATCACACGGGTGAGGTCAAAGGTTCGAATCCTGGTGACCTCATCCCTTTAAAATCAATTACATTTCCAGATTTATTCCTCTACACTTTAGCCTAAGCTAAACTTGTATTTTTGCTGGAAATATAGTCATTTTCTTAGCTTATTTTCACCAATATTTCCACTTGAAAACTTAGGAAAATTCATAGATCATTTAACACTTTTTGGGGTGCATTTTCATAGATTCGTTGAACCAAAATATTGATACTCAAATCAGCCACACTTTCATTTTAATGAACATGGCGATTTACATAGGTTTATGCACGTAAAATGACAACCAAAACAATATCAAACTTGAAGCCTTAACCCGAGACCTCCTTTACAGTAACATTTTTGCACATGCACACACTTGCACAAAATTTTGAATACATGTTTGTCTTTCATACAATTTCAAGTACACAAACATAATCATATTCATCACGAAAACATAATATACACCTAAATCTACCAGCAAATACCCAACCTACGATTCATTGGGAGCTAGTGACAGGGGCATACAAAAGGGGAAACAATCCTAGTTTTTGAATGAATAATATGAACCTTAAGGGGTCTCTTGGGAAAGGGACCAAGAGAGAATAAAATCCATACATTTTTGACGTTAAACCCTTGACTTGCTGCCCAAAAACTCCTCCCAAGAACACGTCTAAGCCTCCTCGATGTCAACTCCACTTGGATGACAACCTCCCTTAGCCTAGTGTGCTATTAACGTTTGTTTTGCTTGTGATTTCGTGTGAGTTCTTCAAGTGTGAAGAACTTGGTTTATTTTTCTGCTTTTGTATCTTACTTTGGCAGAGAATTTTCGTGTGAAAGAGGAAGAGAGATTGAGCATGAGAATGAAGAGATAAACGTGAGAGAGAGTTGGAGTTATAGGAGGCTTAGGAGTCTAGTTTTAGGACTTAGTCAATAGGGTTTTTATTTATTTAATAAAATTTGATTTTTATTTTATTTTAAATCAGCTAATGAATAATAATTAATAATTAATTACATTACTTCAATAGCTTAAATAAAAATCACATTAATTCATTGCTTCCACCTAGGTTCGAACCCGGGTGGAGCAAAACTTCACTTCAAGTGCTCAATTCCGGCCCTATCTCCCCAAATTGCCCCTCCACTTTATTAATTAAATAAATAATTACATATTTAGGGTAATTACGATACTAGCCTTATCTAGGAAAAAGACCATTTTACCCCTAGACCCTTCAAACCTAAGATTTGTTCTTTTTAAGTTCGGTAAAGACTCCTTCGAGTAAATCTTCGTATTCGAGAGCCCTACCTGGTTAAACCCAACCTTTCCAAGCTCAACTAACTCCCCAAGTTAGTTGTCTTGGGTGTAGCAAGGGTTCCGAGGTCTGGTTCTACGCGCATCAATCCGTGTGAACCCTGGTCTAATTATAGGCATTCTTGACACATTAAGCATTTCTTATCTTATCCATTTTTAGGGTTGTTACATTATCCCCCCTTAGGAACATTCATCCCCGAATGACACTACTACTATCTAGCGTAATGCCAGTCAGATCATAACATTATCATTATGCACAGTCAAGCAATAGCAACAAAAATGGAGAGATAAGGAAACTTAGACTTAAGAGTCGGGAATCCAACCTCAAGAGCTAAAAAAATGAGGGTTGCGGGATCTCATGTCGGCCTCAGCCTCCCATGTAGCACCCACAACAACATGATTTCTCCACAATACCTTCACTGTGGCAATCTCCTTGTTCCTCAGTCGCTTGATATGTCTGTCTAAGATCTCAACAGGTACCTCCTCATAGGACAAGTCTTCATCGATCCCCAAACCTTTCACAGGTAGAATCGATGCTGGATCACCTAGGCACTTCTTTAACATGGATACATGAAAGACTGGATGGACAGAAGCTAGCTCCACACGCAATGCCAACTCATTGGCCACCTCACCCACACGCTGTAGGATCTCGTATGGCCCAACATACCTCGGACTCAACTTCCCCTTCCTGTCAAAACTCATCACACCCTTCATATGTGATATCTTCAGATAGACCTGGTCACCAACATCAAACTCTAAGGGCCGTTTTCTGTTATCTGCATATGACTTCTGCCGACTGTAAGGAGTAGCCAACCTGTCCCTAATCACTCTGACCTTCACTATGCCCTCATGAATGATCTCTGGACCCAAAATGGATAACTCTCCAACCTCGAACCACCCAACTGGAGATCTACACCTCCTACCATACAGTGCCTCAAACGGTGTCATCCCAATGCTAGAGTGATAGCTATTATTATACGAGAACTCTATCAAAGGCAGATGGTCATCCCAGCTACCCCTGAAGTCAATCACACACGCTCTCAATATGTCCTCTAATGTCTGAATGGTGCGCTCTGCCTGCCCAGTAGTCTGAGGATGAAAGGCAGTACTAAGCTTTACATGCGTGCCCAAGCTCTTTTGGAAAGATCTCCAGTAATGTTAAGTAAACTGAGCTCATCTATATGAAATGATAGACAAAGGAATCCCATGCCATCTTAAAATCTCATCAATGTAGAGTCTCGCATAATCCTCGGCTCTGTAAGTAGACTTCACAGGGATAAAGTAAGCAGACTTAGTCATCCTGTCCATAATAACCCATATGGAGTCATCCTGTCTCCTAGTCCTCTAAAGACCAACCACGAAGTCCATATAAATGGCCTCCCACTTCTAAGTCAGAACCTCAATAATCTGAGTAAGACCGCCAGGCTTAAGATGTTCTGCCTTAACCTTCTGACAATTAGGACACTTGGCCACATATTCTGCAATGTCCTTCTTCATGCCATCCCACCAATAAATCTGCTTAAGATCATGATACATCTTGGTGGAACCTGGATGTATGGAATATATGGAACCATGGGCCTCTACAAAAATCCTGGTACGCAAATTATCCACATATGGTACACAAAGCCTGTCCTGATACCTAAGTATGCCATCACCTCCCAAAGCGAAAGACTCATTCATCTTTATCAACACTAGATCCTTCATCTCCATCAACAAAAGGATCGAGATGCTGATCCTGCTTGACTTTAACTACCAAGGATGATTCAGAACTAGGATGAACTGGAACACCCCCACTAGTAGAGTCAACCAATCGCACACCCAATCTGGGCAGTCTATGTACATCTTTGGCCAACTCCTTCTTCTCATCCTCAACGTGGGCTGTACTTTCCATGCTCATCCTGCTCAAAGCATCAGCTACAATATTAGCCTTACCTGGATGGTAGTGAACATTCATGTCATAATACTTCAACAGCTCCAACCATCTCCGCTGACGTAGATTCAACTCCCTCTATGTGAACACGTACTGGAGACTCTTGTGGTCTGTGAACACATCCACATGCACTCCATATAAGAAGTGCCTCCACAGCTGCAGTGCAAACACCACAGCTGCCAACTCCAGGTCATGAATAGGATAATTCTTCTCATGAACCTTGAGCTGTCTGGACGCATAGGCTATCACCTTACCAACCTGCATAAAAACACAACCCAAACCAACCCTAGATGCATCACAATAAACGGTGTAATTCTCACCACACTTAGTCAAAGTAAGCACCGGGGTTGAAGTGAGTCTGTCCTTGAGCTCCTGGAAACTCTTCTCACAAGTCTCCATCCATTCAAAGTTGGCTTTCTTCTTAGTCAAAGCTGTCAGTATGGACGCAATGGAAGAAAAGCCCTCCACGAACCTGCGGTAGTAACCAGCCAATCCCAGAAAGCTACGGATGTCAGTGGGAGTAAGAGGACTTGGCCAGTTCTTCACAGCCTCAGTCTTCCTGGGATCCACCTCCACACCCTGATCGGACACAACATGACCCAGGAAGGTCACTGATCTGAGCCAGAATTCACACTTGCTGAATTTGGTATACAGTTGATGTTGTCTAAGTACTTGCAAGGTTAGTCTCAAATGTTGTCTTTGCTCTTCCTTGGTCCTAGTGTAGATGAGCATGTCATCAATGAATACTATGACGAAAGAATCAAGGTATTCAAAGAAGATTCGGTTCATGAGGTCCATAAATGCAGCTGGTGCATTATTGAGACCAAATGACATGACTAAGAACTCATAATGACCATAACGGGTACGAAAGGCTATCTTTGGGATATCTCCATCCCTAACCCTAAGCTGATGATACCCTGAACGAAGATCAATCTTAGAGAAGAAACTAGACCCTTTGAGCTGATCGAACAAATCATCTATTCTGGGGAGTGGATACTTATTCTACATAGTGACTTTGTTGAGATGCCGATAATCGATACACATTCTAAGGGTTCCATCCTTCTTTTTCACAAACAACACTGGAGAGCCCCAACGGGATATGCTCGGCTGAATGAAACCCTTATAAGTGAGATCTTTTAACTGTAACTTCAACTCCTTGAGTTCAGCTAGAGCCATTCTGTAGGGAGGAATTGAAAATGGTTTAGCATCGGGTTCTAAGTCGATACCAAAATCAATCTCTCAAGGGGGAGGGACTCCAGGCAATTCATCAGGAAATACATCTAGGAACTCATTCACTACAGGCACTGAGTCTATGGAAGGAATGTCATGATCTAAATCATTAACATTCACAAGATGACACAATAACCCTTTGGACATCATTTTATTGGTCTTAAGGTTCGAAATCAAGGGATTAGGACGACTCGAGTTGTACCCCTCCCAGACTAGCTCCTCTTCGTCAGGGAAATGAAATCTCACCACTCTACTACGACAATCAAAACAAGCATAACAACTGTGAAGCCAGTCCATGCCAAGAATAACATCAAAATCATGCATGGGTAACTCAACCAAGTCTGCACACATTGTCTTACCACTTACAACTATTGGGCAATCCTTGTATACTCTATCAGTTCCTACATTTTCTCCTAAAGGTGTAATAACCACTATAGGTTCATGCAGAACTTCAGGACATATCTCAAAAGTGAGAGCAAGCAAAGGAGTTACAAAGGAAAGCGTAGACCCTGGATCAAGTAAAGCATAAACAGAAGTTGAGAATACTTGCAGCATACCTGTGACCACATCAGCAGACTTCTCCTGCTCCTCCCTACCCTTCAGGGCATAGAATCTATTCCTCTTAGGAGGCTCGGGTGCTGCTGCACCCTGTGGATTAGGCCTAGGCTGAGGATTACCTACAGCCTAACCTCTGTTCTGTGGGCAGTCTCTAACCATGTGCCCACTCTTACCGCAACCGAAGCAGGAATTAGTGCCCTATCTGCACTCTATATTGTGAGCACGTCCACACTTAGCACAGTTCTTTTTGGGATGCTTCATCTCACCTCAATTGCCCTTCTTGGGATCAGGTCTGCCTCCTCTAGGTGTTGTACTCCTCTGAGAATTAGAGTTCCCAGAACTCTGTTGCCCCTTCTTGAACCTGGGCTGCTCACGGACGCCAAAATTATTTCTGTTACCTCCATGGCTGGGACCTGCCTGATCTTGAGGCTTAGGCCTCCTAGCATCATGAACACCCCTCTTCTTGCGGGTGTCCTCTACCTACTGGACATGTACCATCAACCTGGAAAGTTCCATGTTATCATGGAGCATCACAGACCAACACTCCTCCTCCAGATCTCCGTTGATTCCTGTGAGGAACCTGCTCATTTCATCCCTGCTATTAGATACAAGGGAAGTAGCATACCTGGATAATTTAACAAACTTCAGGGAATACTCCCTTACTGTCATTGATCCCTGCTTAAGATTGATAAACTCCTTAACCTTTGCCTCCCTCATCTCTCTGGGAAAGAAACTTTCCAGAAAGGCTGTCTTAAACAGCTCCTTAGTGACCGAAACTCCGCCCTAAGCTCGGCTATCCTGCCATATCTTGCACCAAGTATGTGCAACATCCTTGAGCTGATAAGAAGCCAGCTCAGCCTTCTCAATATATGTGGCCCCTATAGCCACAAAAATCTTATGCACCTCATCCAAAAACTCCTGTGGGTCCTCTAAAGTCTTAGACCCTGTGAAAATAGGAGGATTCATCCTCGTGAAGTCTCTCAACCTCTCAGCCATGCTATGAACCGATGGGTTCTCCCTCTAAACATACTGCCGGTTGACCTGGGCAGTCATAGCTTGGGCTTGCATAGTGATGGCCTGTGCCATCTGGGGCAGAGATGCCACACCTCCACATCAGTCAACCCAGCTAGGTTAACTGGTACAGCGATTCCTTCAGCTGGAGCCTGGGGTGGAACCTGATTGCCCCCAGCAGCTGCACCTCATCTCCTTTGACGAATGGTTCTCCTAGTATTCATTCTCATAAAACAACAAAGATTGATGTTAGACACGCTCATAACACCAAGAAATTAGACATTAGGAAAAGCACGATAAGATCAGAAGAAGGGAAATTTTCCTACGAATCATGCAGTCTCTAATTCAGGATAGTGGTGCACTTCACTACCATGACTTAGAAACTACTCAATGTGGTTGATGTGAACTCATTACTCTCGAAATATAATCTATTGCTCTGATACCAACTTTGTTATGACCAGAATCTAGACCCCAGACAAGACCGGCATCGTTGACCTCTCTGAGGTCGCAGACTAGCCTACATATGTCATTCTTACCTCATCTAGGTTAATTTTAGCGGAAAATTTGAAATTTTTGTTTTCTTATTTCATGCTAAACATTTTAAACTTAACATCACGGGCGTTCACAAATCAACCATCTAATATAGAGATAATCAACTGAAATAAATAGTTCAATACTGTAATAAATGTATAATTGCCAAAATGGCACCAATACAATGTCTGAAATAAAAATGAAAAGAAACACTAGTGGAACTTTCTCCACTAGCTAAAGCCTACATCTAAGCTAGATAGTAACGGTAGACATCCTCGAAAGCATGAGGGCCTACCAAGTCTGGATAAAAGCTCCACATCCGGATAGCTGCAACGTCAACTTGTAAGCTCTAGCGTCCACCTGTGCCTGCACCTAAAAATGTAGAGCTGTATGAGATTAGTACCCACTTGTACTAAGTATGGTATATGCAAGCACACACCAAGGAAATGCATGAGGAAGAATAGCTCTTTCCTAACAACATGATTATGAAAAGCCAAGTCAGTGGACTTGCCAAATTTGGATTAGAAAAGTTAGTGAACTTTCCAAATTTGGATTAGGAAAGTCAGTGAACTTTCCAAATTTGGATTAGGAAAGTCAGTGAGCTTTCCAAATTTGGATTAGGAAAGTCATGCTATGAGAGTAACATGCATCATCATACTTATCATATTGCACAGAGCGCATAACATCTTACACATAACACATATCACATAGCATATAGCACATAACATCTTTTATAACATTCATTCATATGCCATGAGACCTTGGAATTATGGACTTGACATTTAGACTTTCCAAAATGAGGGCTCAACATATGGGACCTCAACTAGGGAGTCTTCATTAGCAAACAAAGAGTCTGCTTCATTCATTCATACGTACTTCATTTCATTCCGTTCATAGGCTAGTGTGAACACCAGCTTTACCTAGGATGTAGTTTAAGACTTTCATCGGGTTTGCTGTGCAATGATCAAGAATAACCTTGTGTCATTACTTGAGTCTTGCTCACCTCTTGATTATCCTATCCTAACAACATGGGTATCATTCATTTCATTATGTGCATCATTTCAGGCTGGCCTCATTCATTCATTGGGAAGTTTAACTTTAACCGACATAGATCATGTGAGCATCATGAAATCCAGTATCTCCCCCATATCGAAAAGATGTCGAATCACCGGCCAAGGTAACGCAAAACATGCTAGCGTACTTGGGAATTTAACCCCGCCAGATACCTATATTGGCAGTATAGGTTCGAAGACTAGGAGATATAAGGAGACCCATACCCGGCAAGATGGACAGTCTCATCTAATGAGAGTTACGTGAACCTCCGCCCTTCCCAAAAGAAGGCATCACCGCTCATAGCTAGTCTATCGGTGCTCAGTATAAAGTTCCATTACATTCAACTCATACGTCATAGAAGCTGGCTTCTAGTATTAGGACATCATAGCTCAATAGATGATTTCTCATCTCATCATTAGTATTAAGTGTGTTAATCTCAATACTTTCATTAGAGTGTTCATAGAGACTGGTCTCTTCATTAACTTACACTCTCATAGGTGAGTACGTTTTGGTAATATTTACTTAGGCTCATTTGAGATTGTTCTCATCTTTCACATTAGCCTCATATCATGTTGTCACCACATTCATTAATATTACCACAATTGCTCTTCATAATTACTCACCCCATTTTACGTGAATGTTCATTTCATCATATGCCAATGCACTTGGCCATTTGTGTGTTTCACACTCTTACTTAACCCTTCTAGGGTTTCATCATTTCATTAGATAATAATCATTTCATCGTATGCCAATGCACTTGGCCATTTAGTGTGTTTTACACTCGTACTTAACCCTTCTAGGGTTACTTTATTTCATTACATACATCTTAGGTTCACTTATTTTTAAACGTATGCTAGACTTATGGGTCTATACATAAAAGCCATGAGACTTCATTCATAGTTCGTTAAGTGACTCATATCTTCCTAAGATTATGTAGTACAAGACTTATGCATCTTGTATGTATGCCAAGATTTCGATTTCAATCTAAGTAGATGGCATTATTCTTGACCATTTAATTCACGTATGATTTATGTATCAATATGGAAATTTGGGCAAGGGAACCCAAGTTCGAATCCCTTGGACAACACTTACATTTTTCCTTGATTTTATTTTTAGTCCTCATGACATTGGGAACCTAGATCGAGCCCCAACATCAATATTTCTTTTTAGTTCCTTTTCTTTAGAAAATCTCTCCCTTGGCCGAAGGGTTGTGGGTTCGAACCCCCACAGCCCTCTTTTATTTTCCTAGTTATTTTTCGTGTTCATTTCGCATTGACCAGGAGGTTGTGGGATCAAACCCCCACAGCCTCTCTTTAATTATTTTTTCTTTATTTCGCTTGGGACTGAGAGGTTGTGGGTTCGAACCCCCACAGCCTCCTTATTTTATTTTCATTTAAAAGTTAACTATTTAAGCGTTGGCAGTGAGGTTGTGGGATCGAGCCCCCACAGCCTCACTTTATTTTCTTTTTAATTTCACTCTTTGTCTCCTCCTTCAGCCAAGAGGTGGTGGATTCGAATCCCACTCCTCCCATTATTTTTATTAATTTAAAATTTTCCTTTTACTCTCTTTTTTGGCCGAGAGGTTGTGGGTTCGAATCCCACACCTCTCATTGTTTTCCCAGCTTTCATGTAGTGAGGTCTTGGGTTCGATCCCCACTGACCTCACATGTTTTAAATTTATTTTTAAACTTCTCAAACTTCAAGTATTCTGGCCGAAAACTCCATCACCAAGTGCTGGAAATTTTATTAAATTTTCTAGCGTTTATTTAACAACATTCATACGTTCATTTTGTGGTATTTTCACAATTTGTTTAACGCGTTTTTAGGTGTAGATTCGTTGTTGTTTTAGCTTAGATTTTTCCACTTAAGATCATCCACCTTACACTTCATTTAAACATCACAATTTACACACCTTAAGATCAATAATTCCAATCATCAAACAAGCCATTTTAAGACTTCAAAACGGAGAACAACAACAAACATTTTACACATTGCACCACATCATTTTTGGTTGACATCATTGAACATGCTTGCTATTTCCAAACACAAAATCACAAAGAACATCATATTTCACACTTAGCTACCAGCAACCATACCAACAACATGATTTCTAACCTAATGTAGATTGAAATCGGAAGGAGACTAGGGAAAAGGAATTCAACAATAAAGAGGACAGCCCTAGTTTCATACGTTGAATTTTGTAGAAAGAAATTTCTCTTGGAGAAAGTATTCCGAGAGAGAAAACCCATACCTTATTTTGAAGTTCAAACCTTGAACTTGCTGCCCAAACCTTCTCCAAAATTTTGTCTAAGTCCAACAGCTTCAACACTAACTCGACGAAAAAACTCCTCTCTTTGCCTAAAGTTTTTTGGTTATGTTTTAAATAAGTTTTTAACGTGAAAGTTCTTTAAGTGTCAAGAGCGTTTAGTTGCTGATCAGCTCTTATGTTTTTGGCAGAGAGAACGTGAAAAGAGTGGAGAAATGTGAGAGAGATGAGCGTAGAGAGAGTTAAAAGAGGTGAAATAGTTTAGACTTAGTCAACTAGGAGACTTAGTAAAATAAAACACCTTAATTAATAAATAAATAATAATTAATAATAAAAATCTAATTTTCCTTTTTCTTAAATCAGCCATTAATTATTAATTTATTAAATTAATTCACCAATAAAAAAATCACATTAAATCATTGCTCCCACCTAGGTTCGAACCCGGGTGGAGCAAGATTTTGCCTCAAAGGCCAATTTTCGGCCCTCTCTCCCCAAAATGCCCCTCCACCTTATTAATTAAATAATTAATTACATATTTAGGGTTATTACGATACTACCCTTAGCCTGGAAAAAGACCATTTTACCCCTAGACCCTCCAAACCTAAGATTTTCCCTTTTTAAGTCCGGTAAAGACTCATTCGAGTAAATCTTCGTATTCGAGAGCCCTGCATGGTTGGACCCAACCTTTCCAAGCTCAACTAACTCCCCAAGTTAGTTGGCTTGGCTGTAGCAAGGGTTCCGAGGTCTGGTTCTATGCGCATCACTCCATGTGAATCCTGGTCTAATCGTAGGCATTCTAGACACACTAAACATTACTTAGCATATTCATTTTTTTAGGGTTGTTACAACAACGATGTTCATTTGTTGCCTTTTATGTCCAATGTATGAAAACACTTTGAAGTGTAGTCCTTACCAATGTGCATACCATAATTTACATCCCTATGACTACACTTTTAAGTGTTATAGTACTATTTTCGCTATAAAATATTTATATGCGACAATTTATTCAAAAACACCAATATTATTTTTCAATAAATAATCTCAACCATTAAATTGGCTAATGAGTAATATAAATATGTAGATTTATAATAAACATCAAAAGATAGTATGTCTTGTGTACATACACATACCTATAAAACAATATTCTAAATATGAGTCCACAATAGTTCAATATATTCTAGCAATGAATCTATTTCACAAAATCAAACATAATGTATTTAAACTTTTACAATAGTTCAAAAACTCTTCTATCATCCATTTCAATGACATCAAATTGACTTGTGGCGACCGTTGAAATTTGTTCACATTCAGTTTCCTACACATTTTAAAAAGAACCAATAAATCATATTGCGGCAACACATTATAGAAGAGGCAAGAAGTTCCAGATTCAAGATTGCAGCAGTTCCAGATTGCAAATTGCACACTACGCATTTTTCTGAGTTCCAAATTACAGTTTCATATTCCCTAATATTGTAGATTACAAATTACATGAGTTCCAAATCGTAGGTTCCAGATTCCATATTGCAGAATGCAGATTACAGTTCAATATTTCAGGTTCACGATTGTAAATTCCAGATTCCATAGTAAAAAAGTTGTGCCTCTATATAATTTATTTTCAGAACACGTCAAACACAAAAATAATGAAAAACAGTTTGCACATCAATGAAACATTTAACTCACCTTCATACAAACACCATCCAAATCTTTTGGTTTCCTATATGATAATATCTTATCATGAAACTTTTCTGGTTCGGAATAAAGAACTTCATATAGAGTGGAGCAATCGATTTAGAGCATGTGATAATTCAGTACATGAACTGGATCAAACATCCTAACGGGATTGTTTTTCATAAGGCACTTTATTTCCTGTTTCATTACACCATTGTTCACCAATTTCAATGAGTGAATAAAAGAAAACATTCTATGAAAAGAAACGTGAAAAAAACATACAAAGTTTGGGAAATCCATGGACAAACCAACATCTTTATTGTAATTGATATACTAAGATAGAAGGTAACAAGTTCTTGGATTACCATATCAAGCATTTTCTCTAAGTACTTTATAACTCTCTAATTTAATCAACTGGAAGAAATACTGGACGTAACTCCGAAACTCAGTAACATAAACTTTCATATCCCCTCCCACATGGATTATTATTCAAATCACCAAGGAAAGCATACAGTAGACTAAAGACACAGGGTGTGCAACCTTCACTTGGATTTTTTTACAAATACGCTAACATAAATTGGTGTGTTGCAGTCTTTTAAAATAGTACTCTTATACCTTAACTATGGAGTGCACTGTACTGCTCATGATTTTCTTGACCATGGACCCAAATCATATAAGGTTTAGACACTACAAGATTTTTCTTAGGATAGGAATTAGAATTTATATGTCCGTAACATTTTTTATACTAAGTTGATGAGAAGCATGAATAAATACATACATAAATATTACTATTAGAATCAAAGAAAAAAAGAAAGTAAATAAACAAAAGAGAGTAAAGGGAAAATATAGTATTTAGATGTCGTCTCATTAACCATCTAAGGACAACATAAGAATCTCAAAATAGGGACCTTAGCCCTTTACAATAGAATGTATCATAATAAGAAGTACAATTGTAGTCTATTGCAAAATAGAAAGAATATAGTTGTATCATAATTTCCTCGGAACATGAGGACATACCAAATGGTCTTGGAGAATGCAATCCAAGCCTTCATTTCCCCAAACCACGGACCTACTAGACGGGACCTACACTTAGTTGGAAAATAGAAGAAATGTGGGTTAGTACAATCTCCCAAACCTTAGGAACGTGAAAAAGCCCTAGTTATAGTTCATGTTCTTATCTTATTTCATATTCTTAAGGCTTTGGGAGATTTTTCCATATTCGACATAAACCATGTAAGCTACATGGAACCCGGTGGTCAACCTCCACACCGAAAAGAAGGTGTTTCACTTTTCTAAGGTGAAACTAACATGATAGCATCTAGGTGGATCCACTAGCTAAATCCTATGTTGGAACATAATTAAGGAAAAAAGAGATTGCTACGAGAAACCTGGACTTGCTAAACATAGAAGGTTTCCATATTATGGGATAACACATATATTGGGAACCCGGACTTGCTAAATGTAAAAGGAACCCATATAGGAGGCTGGCTTGCTAGACTTAAAAGAGTCCATCTCATATTCATGTTCACTCGATGCTAAGCGCAAATTCTCTTTCAAGTAACATTTAGTCTTTACTTAAGCATTTTTTCATAAACAATGCCTTAGGGATTGAACCCTTCATTTATCATAGAGCTCAAGGGTATCAAGGATGAGAATAGCATTTCATCATCGAACCAACAACATATGAGAATGTATATTTCATATCATAGTCACATAGTGTGTTCATGAGAATTTCCTTCTATTCTACATGCAAACACCTCTATAATCATTTCATAACAATTATGTTCATATCATAGCATGCTTGATCATTGTCACGACTGGAATACAGACCCCAGATAAGACCGGCGTCGTTGACCTCTCAGAGTCGCAGACAAGCCTACATACGTCATTCTTACTTCATCTAGGTTAATTTTAGCGGAAAATTTTAAACTTTTTGTTTCTTAATATACTTATTAAACATTCTCATTAATACATAATTGTTCACCATCAACCATCAAATATCAAGATTATCAAATCAAAGAAATAGTGTAACATAGTAATAAAGATGTACTTGCCAAAATGGCACCAATACAATGTCCGAATAAAACAGGAAATAAACGCTAGTGGAACATGCTCCACTAGATCAACTCTAAAACTAAGCTAGAATATAAATGGCAGCATCCTCGAAAGCATGAGGGCCTACCAAGTCCGGATGAATGCTCGACGTCCAGATAGCTTCATCGTCAACCTGTAGCTCTAGCGTCCACCTGTGCCTGCACCTAAAATTGTAGAGTTGTATAGGGTTAGTACACACTTGTAGTAAGTATGGGTATATGCAAGCACACACCAAGGACATGCATGAGAAAAGATAGCTCTTTCCAAACAACATGATTATGGAAAGTCAAGTTAGTGGACTTGCCAAATTGAGATTAGGAAAGTTAGTGAACCTTCCAAATTTGTATTAGGAAAGTCAGTGAGCTTTCCAAATTTGGATTAGAAAAGTCAGTGAGCTTTCCAAATTTGGATTAGGAAAGTCATGCCATGAGAGTAACATGCATCATCAGAATTAACATATTGCACACAGCACATAACATCTTACACATAGCACATATCATATTGCATATAGAACATAACATCTTTCATATCATTCATTCATATGCCATGAGACCTTGGAATCATGGACTTAACATTAAGACTTTCCAAAATGAGGGCTCAACATATGGGACCTCAACTAGGGAGTCTTCGTTAGCAAACACAGAGTCTGCTTCATTCGTTCATACGTACTTCATTTTATTTCATTCATAGGCTAGTGTAAACACCAGCTATACCTAGGGTGTAGTTTAAGACTTTCATCGGGTTTGCTGTGCAATGATCAAGAATAACCTAGTGTCATTACCTGAGTCTAGCTCACCTCTTGATTATCCTATCCTAACACCTTTGGTATCATTCATTTCATTATGTGCTTCATTTGAAGCTGGCCTCATTCATTCATTGGGAACTTTAACTTTAACCGACATAGATCATGTGAGCATCATGAAATCCAGTGTCTCCCCCACATCGAAAAGAGGTGGAATCACTGGCCATGGTGACCCAAAAACATGCTAGCGTACATGGGAGTTTAACCCCGCCAGATCCCTATATTGGCAGTATAGGTTCGAAGACCAGGAGATATAATGAGACCTATACCCAGCAAGCCGGACAGTCTCATCTCATGAGAGTTACGTGAACCTCCGCACTTCCTAAAGAAGGCATCACCGCTCATAGCTAGTCTATCGGTGCTCAATATAAAGTTCCATTACATTCAACTCATACGACATGGAAGCTGGCTTCTAGTATGAGGAAATCATAGTTCAATAGATGATTTCTCATCTCATCATTAGTATTAAGTGTGTTAATCTCAATACTTTCATTAGAGTGTTCATAAAGACTGGTCTCTTCATTAACTTACACTCTCATAGGTGAGTACGTTTTGTTAACAATTACTTAGGCTCATTTGAGATTGTTCTCATCTTTTACATTAGCCTCATATCATGTTGTCACCACATTCATTAACATTAGCACAATTGCTCTTCATAATTACTCACCCCATTTTACGTGAATGTTCATTTCATCATATGCCAATGCACTTGGCCATTTGTGTGTTTCACACTCTTACTTAACCCTTCTAGGGTTTCATCGTTTTATTACATAATAATCATTTCATCGTTTGCCAATGCATTTGGCCATTTAGTGTGTTTTACACTCATACTTAACCCTTCTAGGGTTACATCCTTTCATTACATACATCTTAAGTTCACTTCTTTAAAACGTATGCTAGACTTATGAGTCTATACACACAAGCCATGAGGCTCCATTCATAATTCGTTAAGTGATTCATACATTCCTAAGATTATGTAGTACAAGGCTTATGTATGTTGTATATATGCAAAGATATTGATTTCGATCTAAGTAGGTGGAATTATTCTTGGATATTTTGTTCACGTATGACTTATGTATCAATATGGAAGTTTGCGCAAGGAAACCCAAGTTCGAATCACTTGGATAACATTTACATTTTTCACTGATTTTATTTTTAATCTCCATGACATTGAGAATCTAGATTGAAACCCAATATTAACATTGTATCATTAGTTTTCTACTTGGTTTTTCTCTTAAGTTGGCCGAAGGGTTGTGGTTTCGAACCCCCCACAACCCCTTTTTATTTTTTATTTAACATCTCACTGCCCCTTTTCGCCCAAACCAAGAGGTTGTGGGATCAAACCCCCACAGCCTCTTTTATTTTATCCTTAAATTCGCTGGGAAATTGGGAGGTTGTGGGTTTGAACCCCCACAGCCTCCTTGTTTAAATTTTATTTTCGCTGAGGCTGTGAGGTTGTGGGTTCGAACCCCCATAGTCTCCTATTTTTATTTTAAATTAAAACTCCTTAGGCTAGGCGTTTAGCAGTGAGGTTGTGGGATCGAGCCCCCACAGCCTCACTTTGTTTTCTTAGTTAATTTCGCTCCTCTCCTTATATCCCTCAGGTCGTGGGTTTGATTCCCACGCCTCACACTTTTTTTTTTCTTTAATTTCTCTTCTGTCCTTCGCAGCCTGGAGGTCGTGGGTTCGATTCCCACGCCTCCCATTTATTTAATTCATTCATTACTCTCTCCTTTCTCTTCCAGCAGCCCGAGTTCAATTCCCCCAGCCCCATTTTTCACCTCCTTTTCGCGATTTACAGTAGCTATACGGGTGAGGTCATAGGTTTGAATCCTGGTGGCCTCACCCTTTTAAAACTCATAAATTTCCAGATTTCCCTATTGAACTTTAGTCTAAATTAACATTGCATAGTTGCTGGAAATTTTGGTCATTTTTCAACTCATTTTTATCAACATTTTCACTTGATTCATAGGGTGTATTCATATACCATTTTAACACATTTTTAGGCGCATCTTTCATAGATTTATTTGGCTAAAAGATTGTTATTCAATCAACCACATTTCATTACAATGAACATTACGTTGTGTACAACTTTTGCACATAAAATACAAAGATTAAACATGCTAATTCACACTTCCAAAAGTGACTAAGTTCACTGGCAAACGTGCACACACACACACATCATTTTTTCGATCACACATTGCCTGTCATTTTTGTGATTTCACGTACATAAACATATTCACATTCAATACAAACACATCATACATACCTAAATCTACCAGCAAACAAAACCCAACCTACGAATCATTGGGAGCTAGTGATAAGGACATGCAACGGGGAACAACCCTAGTTTTCGGAGTGAATATCTAGAATTTTAAGGGGTCTCTTAGGAAAGGGACCAAGAGATAAGAAACCCATACCTTAATTGATGTTCAAACGTAGAAGTTGCTGCCCAACACCCTCTCCAAAAATCAGTCCAAGCCTCCTCAAGTTTCACCACCAACTCGACGGAATCTTCTCTTTGCCTTAAGGTTTTTGGTTTGCTTGCTTTCGTAGATTTTTTTGTCAGTTCTTCAAGTGTGAAGAACTTTTGTTCTATTCTCTATTCTTCACCTTAATTTGGCAGATAGAACAAGAGAGTTTTGAACGTGAAACTATGATAAACGTGAGAGAGTCAAACGTGTGAAGTTGTTTAGGATTAGATGATGACTTAGTCAATTTAGGACTCTCCTTAACAAACAAAAATCTGATTTATTTAATTATACGTGAAAGGACCACTTTTCCCCTACGAAATCAGATTTTAATCAACAATTAAATCATTAATTTGTTGCTTCCAATGGGGCTCGAACTCGGGTGGAGTGACCCCTGCGAAATGGACCATTTCAGGTCAACCCGAGCCTAATTGGTTTTTTAATTAAATTATTTAAATAATTAATTAATTCCTTAGGGTAATTACTATATTACCCTTGGCCTGGAAAAGACCATTTTACCCATGGACCCTCAAAACTAAAAATTTTCTCCTTTAAGTCCGGTAAAGACTCTTTCGCTTAAATCTTCATTTTTTAGAGCCCTACATGGTTGGTTCCAACCTTTCCAAGCTCAACTAACTCCCCAAGTTAGTTGGCTTGGACGTAGTAAGTGTTCTGAGGTCTGGTTCTACGCGTATCAATTCGTGTGAACCTTGGTCTAATCGCAAGCATTCTTGACACCTTAAGCATTTATCTTATTCATTTTTAGGGTTGTTACAATCATAACTAGGGTTATAGGGAATAGGGAACCACAATTCAAATGCACAATACTTAAGTAAATTAAGCACCTTCACCATAAGTGGATCGACAATTCGATATAAGCATACTAATCACATTGAAAACCCTTAATCATAGACATTAAGGTTTCTTTAAACATTCGACCCAAACTTCATGATTCATTCATAATATTGGATATCATCATAACACAATTTAAATTACATAAAAAGATACTACATTCACATTCTTCATTCATAAATCAAAGCCCACCTTATGGTTAAGGCAACATCACAGACCCTCCCACGATCTGCGGTGAAGACCACGGTCTTGGTGATGGCTTTGGTGTCTTGGCAACAAGGTCTTCCAACCTTGGTTCCAAGTGACCTTCACGAGCAACCCCTCTCCCTCGTCAAGTGCACCACAACCCGTAGTGGTGCCCGTGATGCCTTTGGCAGTAGCTACGCCAATCGACCCCAAATATTTAAAAGCCAACGAAGTATGATGCGCTCCTTCACGAGGCTTGAAGTGGCCCACAACTCATGGTCCACCTCATGAAGGGTGGGGAAGTAGCTAGTGGCTTGGGGAAACCTTTGCCTGTTTGCTTGGCTTGGCCTCTTGAACATGGCTCTTGTCTATTTGGCCTTATACCTCATACCCCATTTAAACTCCAATTGATATACTAATCATCCGATAAATCATATTATCTTTTTTTTATCGTAGGTTTAGGCTCTAGTTTAACCGAACATTTTCAAGAGTGTTACAATATATCCCCCTTAAGAACATTCGTCCTCGAATGACAGTTTAAACGCTTATAGGGGAATAACAACTCAAGACTAGAAACCCAACAAGCATGACACATAATAATAATGCAAAACACAAAGGAGGAAACATCCACTCCATTCTCACAACATACTAAGGCATCACAATATAGTAGGTATCACAACCATATCCCAATATGCACAAACTAATCATTTCATACAATATAAGGAGGAACTACTTTCTCCATCTAATATAATCCTCAATATAACATAAAAGAGCCAATATGCCATTTTATCAAAACATAATTAAGCATGTTCATTACAACATCTGTAACATTTTGAAATACCAAGGTCATGTGATAAGGCTTAAATGGTCTCCTTAGGAATCTAAACCAGTGTTCCTAGCAAATTAGGCATATTTAGAGTCTTTGAAGTGGTGTTGGAACCGAAACTCTTAAACGTCCGGCAAATTGGTTCATAAGAGGGCTAGAGTGTCCTTTTGAGTTAACCTAGTTAAAGAGTCGGAAATTGGTAAATGGTTGTAACTATAGGTGTAAAATATAGTGTGGGATGGTTTCATTCTGGAAAAGTCAGGGTACGACTCCCCGAGGACCAAAACAAGGACCCTCGAGGAGGACCCTAGAAATAGCAGGGCATGACCGACCCCATGACGGGGCGTCACAGGCGCGACGGGACGTCAAGGTCTCCGTCGTGCCAGCCTTGGTGCCGTGGGACAAACCTCCGCCTGCACAAGTCTCTGACCAACATGACGGATGTGTAGGACGGAGGGATGTCAGTCCGTCACGCCCACGACGGACCGTCGTGCCATCCTTGGTGTCTGGGAAGAAAACCTCCGACTGCACAAGTCTCTGACCAACGTGACGGATGTTCAGTACGGAGGGATGTCAGTCCGTCACGTCCACGACGGACCGTCATCGTGGATCCGTCGTAGAAGGTCTGTGGCAGTTTCGGAAAAGTTAGTTTTAGTTAGTTAATTAATTAATTGACTTAGGGGTAATTAGGTGTTTAAGAGAGACTAATTAAGTGACTTAAGACCCCACTATAAATACCCAACCCTCATTAGCCTAATCATTCTCTCAAAAACAAAACTCTCTTCCTTCTCTCTACTTTCTCTCTCTATTGGAAGACTCCATTGGAGATCAACTTGGGAAGGTCTTTGGGGGCTGGATTAGCACGAAATTCACCATCAAAACGTCATCAAACCTTAAGGTATGGGATCTAATTCACCTTTGAGATTCTTTCCTCAAAGGGTTCCTTCAAAGCTTTTTCCAAAAAGTTGAGTTTCTTATGGGTTTCATCCCAATCCGAATTTGATCATGTGAATTGAGTTAATTATGTATTCTTTGGGTTAGAATGAGTAGATTATCATGAATTGTAACTTGATTATGGTTAATTGATGTAGTTTGATCTAGATTGTGGGTGATGACCCCTAACCCTTAACCCTAAATGTTGAATTTACATGGATTAGGTTGAGTTTGATAGCAATGATCTCCTAATTAGTTAAATGGTCTTTAATGATTGTTATTGCATTGATTAGTTCTTGTGAATTATTATAGGATTACATTGACGTGATGATCTAAGATTGGTTGATCTATGAGTTAATGGTATTGTCCTTTATTGATGGATTATGGAGGAGTATGGGTAAGTCTTGATGATCCTAGCCTTTACTTCAACTTATGGTTAATTGTCATCATGTGATAATGGTATGTTGAAGTATTCTTTGATTGATGTGATAAGTTGATATGATACATGAACCTATATGCTTAGGTTGGTTGTGAGGTTGCTAGATGTAATGTAATATAGGGAAGTTGTACGATGTGCCCTATTATGATGAGATGTACGAGGGTTAACTTCACCTATATGGATTGTTATGAAAGGACTAATTCTCATACAATTCTTATTTGAGCTATAATGATGATATACAAGGGATTGACCCGTCTATCTAATTAAATTGAGAAGATTAATAAAGATTAAAGGCTTCTCTAAAAATGGGGACTTAGCTTAGCACCGAGCGAACTTGACATTGAGAGGTGTTGACTTCCCTTAGAGTAATATTCACCATTTGTTCTTTATAAAGTGTTGACTTCCCTTAGAGGAATACTCACCTATGGATCTACATGAAGTGTTGACTTCCCTTAGAGGAATACTCACCTATAGATCTACATGAAGTGTTGACTTTCCTTGAGAAATATTCGCTCATGAATTCTCATGAGGTGAGGCCCCATTACCGAATGGTATATAGAGGGAATACCTATCTCTTAGTTCTTGAACTATGTTGCCACCATAGGATACTAGCTAGTGGATCCACCTAGATAGCTATGTTTACGTTAGGTTCTACTTTGGCCGGTAGACCACCTTCCATCGGTGTAAGGTTTCATGACACCGGATTCCACATTCGATTATGTGGTCTATGTCGGTTAAGGCAAATGTTCCCTAAACTAAAATGAATGAATAAGATATAGGCTAATCAAAGTAACTTGAGGGGTTGGCTATAGCTTAGGTAGGGGTATGGGACTCTACCTACGCCTTGCACTAGTTTGCCTTGATAGGAACTTTGAGAGGTCAATATAATGCATGTAAAGAGATGGTATGATGTAAATGGTTTGTATGTTGAATAACATGCTTATGAATATAATGTTGTTGTCTTTGCTTGAAGAAGGACGTATTATGATATGAAGAGTATGTTGGTAAGCAAATTGCTAATTGTAGTCTTGGTAGGTTACTTGATTGAGTAGGAGACATGGTAATTTTACTTGATCATTGCACATGTGACTTATTGAAGGTTATCATTAGTATGCTTTGCTTTGCTATGTTTTAATTGCATATGTAGTCTATTATGTTTTTCATAAATGTCCCTTTCTAAATATATTTGATTGGTAATTGTATATGAGATTCCATACTTAGTACATGTGGAGTACTAATCCCTTTTCTTTCCCTTTTCCCAAACATTTTAGGTTCGGGTCGTTGAGCTTGATCCAAATTGCTAGGAAGGAAGACTTGGGCAATTTGCCATCCAAGTGGTAGGTCCTCACTCTCTCGATGACGTGGCCGATATCTCTCTTTTATGATGTGTAGTTACTATGATTCTATGTTGACTCTATTATTCTCTTGAGACGATGTAGTACACAGCCTATATGCCGCTTCTTTCATTTGATGTAGGGCTATGCCCAACACTTATTGTAATCGATAGATGGTTTATGAGATGAGATGGTTTTATGACTATTATTTTCTATATATATAAGTGTATGAAATAAAAGTAGAAGACTAAGTAATCTTCGTATATGAACAAGTCTATGTATACTTGATATATATAATGATGTGTATGTAGAGGTCTATGTAAACCTCCGAGTAGATAAATTTTTTTTTTATTATTATTACTGATTTTTAGTCGATGAATGCTATGACGAAGCTAAGAGGCTTGTCTTAGTCCTCCGAGAGGACGACGACGCCGGTTACGTCTAGGGGGTAAACCCGGATGTGACAAACTTGGTATCAGAGCATGAGGTTGAATATCCTTGATATAAACGTCTCTCTCTAAACCACGTTATTTATGTTTGTTTTCATAATTGTGAAGCGCGCCACACTTATGAATAGGAACTTATTTGGCGATTAGGAATCATTCTCATTGTTGGAAATCTATATCGTGCCCCTAGAATGTACGTCGGATATGCTTTCGCCTGAACCTTGTGTTTTGGTTATAGGAGATAAATACTAGAAGAAACGCGGCTCGAAGACTTGAGGAAGAGATGGCTGCTACGGGAATTACTCGTGATGAACCTTCCCCTCCTCTTGAAGAGGTTGCTATTGATGACCAGGTTCCTGCTGATCCTCCACCGATGACAGAAGCTCAGATGAGAGCCATTATTGCTCAAATGGCTCAAGCCATGACTACTCAAGCTCAAGCCACAACAGTGCAAGACCAAGCTATGACTGCCCAAGCCAATAGGGATTTGGCACCTAGAGTCCATGAACAGACTATGGCCTCCAGACTTAGGGATTTCACACGAATGAATCCTCCTGTCTTTTATGGGTCGAAGGTTGATGAAGACCCTCAGGAATTTATTGATGAGGTTCACAAGGTTTTGTGTGCTATGGGGCTGTCATCTAGCGAGAATGCCGAGTTGGCCTCATACCAACTCAAGGATGTCGCTCAGATATGGTATGCGCAATGGAAGGACAACAGGCCACTTGGAAGTGGGTTAGTGACGTGGGAGTTATTCAAAGGAGCCTTCATTGATCGGTTCTTCCCTAGAGAGATGAGGGAAACGAAGGTGGTGGAATTCATCAATCTCCGCCAAGGAACGATGACTATTCATGAGTATTCTCTGAAATTTACTCAATTGGCCAAATATGCTCCGTCTTTGGTCTCCGATCCTAGAGACAAAATGAGTCGATATGTGACAGGTATATCGGACGACCTACAAGAGGAGTGTCAATCGGCTATGCTACATGATAACATGAACATTGGTCGTCTTATGGTGCATGCAAGAAGGGTTGAGGAGGCTAGAGCAAAAATGAAGGATAAGGATAAGGACTCAAGAAGAACGAGGTCTTATGAGAGTGAAACTGCTAAAGATAGGTTGGGAATTCAAGACAGGCCTAGATTCAAGAAGAGGTTCTCAAACCACGTTCCATCCAAATTTCCCAAGACTAGGGATCCTAAAAGCCCTAGACCAAAAGTTACAAAGGGAAAGGGTGGAAGCTCATCCAATGAGAAGCCTACATGTTCTAAGTGTGGGAAGGGTCACTATGGAGAATGTTTGATAGGAACGGGGATTTGTTTTGGTTGCGGGAAGAGTGGTCATCGAGTTCGAGATTGTCCTAATGCTAAGGGACAAGAAAAAGGTGGTCAGCCAAGTGGTTCTAATAATGCTCCCAAAAAGAACCGTTTTTATGCTCTTCGTACGAGAGATGACCAAGAGGCATCTCCCGATGTGGTGACTGGTATGTTACAAATCTTTGCCATTGATGTGTATGCATTAATTGATCCGGGTGCTACTTTGTCTTTCATTACTCCATTAGTAGCTAAGAAGTTTAGTACATTACCCGATGTTTTGCATGAACCTATTTTGGTGTCTACTCCGGTTGGTGAATCAGTGGTAGCAAAAAGGGTCTATCGAAATTGTCCTATTTCAATGCCTCATTGAGTTTCCCATATTGATCTAGTTGAGCTAGACATGTTTGATTTTGATGTCATATTAGGTATGGACTGGTTGCATGCTAGTTTCGCTTCCATCGATTATAGGACCAAAATTGTGAGGTTTTGTTTCCCAAATGAACCCGTTATAGAGTGGAAGGGTGGAAATTCTCTTCCTAGAGGTCGTTTCATAACATGCCTAAAGGCGTGTAAAATGATCTCAAAGGGGTGTCTCTACCATATTGTGAGAGTCCAAGAAGTGGATTCCGAAGTTCCTCCTATAGAGTCAGTCCCCGTGGTGAGCGAATTTACGGAGGTCTTTCCTGATAACCTTCCTGGCATTCCTCCCGAAAGGGAAATCAATTTCGGTATCGATTTGCTACCGGAAACAAATCCTATTTCTATTCCTCCTTATAGAATGGCTCCGGCCGAGTTAAAGGAATTAAAGGCACAACTTAAAGATTTGCTAGACAAGGGCTTTATAAGGCCTAGCATTTCTCCATGGGGTGCTCCGGTCTTGTTCGTGAAAAAGAAAGATGGGTCCTTGAGGATGTGTATTGATTACCGACAACTCAACAAGGTTACCATCAAGAACAAGTATCCTCTTCCTCGTATTGATGATTTATTTGATCAACTTCAAGGAGCGAGTTACTTCTCAAAGATTGATTTGAGGTCCGGATACCACCAGCTTAGGGTGAGAAATGAAGATATTCCAAAGACAGCTTTACGGACTCGATATGGGCATTATGAGTTCGTGGTTATGTCCTTTGGTCTCACAAATGCTCCGGCGGCATTTATGGATCTGATGAACAGGGTGTTTCGAAATTACCTTGATTCATTCGTTATTGTATTTATCGATGATATCTTGGTGTATTCGAAAAATGAGGTTGACCACATGGATCATCTAAGGGTAGTATTGCAAACCCTTAGGGAACATAAATTGTTCGCCAAGTATAGCAAGTGCGAGTTTTGGCTGAGGTCGGTGGCATTTCTTGGGCACATCATCTCTAGTGAGGGAGTTGAGGTAGACCCAAGGAAGACAGATGCGGTAAGAAACTGGCCTAGACCCTTGACCCCAACTGACATTAGGAGTTTCTTGGGTCTAGCGGGTTATTATCGAAGGTTCGTAGAAGGCTTTTCATCCATTGCATCTCCTTTGACTTCATTGACTCAAAAAGGTAAAAAGTTTGAATGGTCAGAGGCATGCGAGGAGAGTTTTCAATTATTGAAGGATAGGCTTACTTCTGCTCCGGTGTTAACTTTACCGGAAGGATCTAAAGGGTTCATTGTGTATTGTGATGCATCCCGCGTAGGTTTGGGGTGTGTGCTTATGCAAAATGGGAAGGTGATTGCCTATGCTTCGCGTCAACTTAAGGTGCATGAGAGAAATTATCCGACTCATGACCTTGAGTTAGCGGCCGTGGTGTTTGCTTTAAAAATATGGAGACACTACTTGTATGGTGTTCATGTAGACGTTTTCACTGATCATAAGAGCCTTCAATATGTGTTTACCCAAAAAGATTTGAATCTTCGACAAAGAAGGTGGTTAGAGTTGTTGAAAGATTATGATATGAGTGTCCTATATCATCCCGGCAAGGCAAATGTGGTGGCGGATGCTTTAAGTCGTATGACTATGGGCAGTGTGTCTCGTATCGAAGAAGACAAGAAAGATCTAGTAAAAGATGTTCATCGTTTGACTAGATTGGGAGTGCGATTGGTGAGTTCGCTAAATGGAGGTGCCACGGTTCATCATAGCTCCGAGTCATCATTGGTGGTTGAGGTGAAGTCCAAACAACACCTTGATAAACTATTGATAGAGTTAAAGGAATCGGTTCTTGGCAAGGCGAACGAGTCATTTTCCTTAGGAGAAGACAGTGTATTGAGGTATCAAGAGAGGTTGTGTGTTCCTAATGTGGATGGATTGAGGGATCGGATCCTTGATGAAGCCCATGGATCCCACTATTCCATCCATCCCGGTTCTACAAAGATGTATCATGACCTTCGAGAAATATATTGGTGGGAAGGTTTGAAGAGGGATATAGCGAAATTTGTTGCTAAATGTCCGAATTGTCAACAAGTGAAGGCGGAACATCAAAAGCCGGGTGACTTACTACAGGAGATCCAAATTCCTACTTGGAAGTGGGAAGACATTAATATGGATTTCGTAGTAGGGTTGCCTCGGACTCAAAAGTCATTTGATTCTATATGGGTGATTGTTGATAGATTGACTAAGTCCGCTCACTTTATCCCCGTCAAATCTACGTATTCGGCGGAAGATTATGCGAAGATTTTCATAGATGAGATTGTGTGTCGTCATGGTATTCCGTTATCCATCATTTCGGATAGAGGTGCACAATTCACATCTAGATTTTGGAAGTCATTTCAAAAAGGTTTGGGTACTAAAGTGAAATTAAGTACCGCCTTCCATCCTCAAACGGATGGTCAAGCGGAACGCACGATTCAGACTGTTGAGGATATGCTTAGAGCTTGCATCATTGATTTTAAAGGGAGTTGGGATAAGCATTTGCCGTTGGTGAGTTTGCATATAATAATAGTTTTCATTTGTCCATCTCCATGGCTCCCTATGAAGCCTTATATGGAAGAAGGTGTAGGTCTCCTATAGGATGGTTTGAAGTAGGTGAGTCATCGATATTCGGTCCTGACTTGATTTACAAGACATTGGAGAATGTACATATCATAAGAAATAGGTTGCAAACAGCCTATAGTCGACAAAAGTCCTATGCCGATAATAGAAGAAGAGACTTGGAGTTTGAAGAGGGTGATAAGGTGTATTTAAAGATTTCACCTATGAAGGGTGTGGTAAGATTTGGCAAGAAAGGGAAGTTGAGCCCTCGATATGTAGGCCCTTATGAGATTTTGGAAAGGGTTGGTAAAGTTGCCTATCGTTTAAGATTACCTGATGAGCTAGCTTTGGTTCATCCGGTTTTCCATGTCTCCATGTTGAAGAAGTGTGTTGGGAATCCCGAGTCTATTCTTCCTCTTGAAGGTCTCGGAGTCAAGGATAACCTCTCTTATGAGGAGGTTCCGGTTCAAATCCTTGATAGGCAAGTGAAAAAGTTGAGGAACAAAGAGGTGGTTTCCGTAAAGGTGCTATGGAGGAACCACCTAGTTGAGGGTGCAACATGGGAGGCGGAAGCCGACATGAAAACCCGTTATCCTCATCTTTTTGATGTTTAAGGTTAGTATCTCTCTCTAATGATATAAATACGATAGATATTGTAAATCTCTGTTGTTTTTGTGAAACTTTGCAAAACTCCTAGTTTGGAGACTTCTAAAATGGAGTCACTTTAAGGTGACCTTAGATAAATTTGGAAGTTGTTTTGTTTCTTGCATATTTGAGTCAAGTTTTGTGATTTAGATATGGTTAAATCCTTGATGATATTGTATTGAGCATATTGATAAAGTGAACTTTGTATTATTTGAATTGAGTGATGAATAATTAAGCTCATGCCTATATTAAAAGGAGAAAAACCTCATGAGGAAATGTTGAGATCACGTATGGTAAATTGATGTTTTAAAGTATTTTTATGAAATAATATAGTTCATGCTAACTAAATATTGTGAATTGGTTGAGCTGCTAGTCTTGAGTCTACTCCCACATTTTAAGAGTGTTTGGTGTCATTCGGGGACGAATGTTCCTAAGGGGGGGATAATGTAACATTTTGAAATACCGAGGTCATGTGATAAGGCTTAAATGGTCTCCTTAGGAATCTAAACCAGTGTTCCTAGCCAATTAGGCATATTTAAAGTCTTTGAAGTGGTGTTGGAACCGAAACTCTTAAACGTCCGGCAAATTGGTTCATAAGAGGGCTAGAGTGTCCTTTTGAGTTAACCTAGTTAAAGAGTCGGAAATTGGTAAACGGTTGTAACTATAGGTGTAAAATATAGTGTGGGATGGTTTCATTCTGGAAAAGTCAGGGTACGACTCCCCGAGGACCAAAACAAGGACCCTTAAGGAGGACCCTAGAAATAGCAGGGCATGACGGACCCCATGACGAGGCGTCACAGGCTTGACGAGGCATCACAGGCTTGACGGGACGTCAAGGTCTCCGTCGCGCCAGCCTTGGTGCCGTGGGACAAACCTCCGCCTGCACAAGTCTCTGACCAACATGACGGATGTGCAGGACGGAGGGATGTCAGTCCGTCACGCCCACGACGGACCGTCGTGCCATCCTTGGTGTCTGGGAAGAAAACCTCTGCCTGCACAAGTCTCTGACCAACGTGACGGATGTGCAGGACGGAGGGATGTCAGTCCGTCACGTCCACGACGGACCGTCGTCGTGGATCCGTCGTGGAAGGTCTGTGGCAGTTTCGGAAAAGTTAGTTTTAGTTAGTTAATTAATTAATTGACTTAGGGGTAATTAGGGGTTTAAGAGAGACTAATTAAGTGACTTAAGACCCCACTATAAATACCCAACCCTCATTAGCCTAATCATTCTCTCAAAAACAAAACTCTCTTCCTTCTCTCTACTTTCTCTCTCTATTGGAAGACTCCATTGGAGATCAACTTGGGAAGGTCTTTGGGGGCTGGATTAGCACGAAATTCACCATCAAAACGTCATCAAACCTTAAGGTATGGGATCTAATTCACCTTTGAGATTCTTTCCTCAAAGGGTTCCTTCAAAGCTTTTTCCAAAAAGTTGAGTTTCTTATGGGTTTCATCCCAATCCGAATTTGATCATGTGAATTGAGTTAATTATGTATTCTTTGGGTTAGAATGAGTAGATTATCATGAATTGTAACTTGATTATGGTTAATTGATGTAGTTTGATCTAGATTGTGGGTGATGACCCCTAACCCTTAACCCTAAATGTTGAATTTACATGGATTAGGTTGAGTTTGATAGAAATGATCTCCTAATTAGTTAAATGGTCTTTAATGATTGTTATTGCATTGATTATGGGTCTATTATGATGAATTGAAGTTCTTCACACCTATGTTCTTGAATATTGAATCTTAGTCAAGAAGATACCCTTGAGATCATGCTACTAAGCTTTGATGTAGTATTGCTTCATAGTATAGAGCTTCTCCTTGATTGGTTCTTGAGAATTATTATTGGATTACATTGACGTGATGATCTAAGATTGGTTGATCTATGAGTTAATGGTATGGTCCTTTATTGATGGATTATGGAGGAGTATGGGTAAGTCTTGATGATCCTAGCCTTTACTTCAACTTATGGTTAATTGTCATCATGTGATAATGTTATGTTGAAGTATGCTTTGATTGATGTGATAAGTTGATATGATACATGAACTTATATGCTTAGGTTGGTTGTGAGGTTGCTAGATGTAATGTAATATAGGGAAGTTGTACGATGTGCCCTATTATGATGAGATGTACGAGGGTTAACTTCACCTATATGGATTGTTATGAAAGGACTAATTCTCATACAATTCTTATTTGAGCTATAATGATGATATACAAGGGATTGACCCTTCTATCTAATTAAATTGAGAAGATTAATAAAGATTAAAGGCTTCTCTAAAAATGGGGACTTAGCTTAGCACCGAGCGAACTTGACATTGAGAGGTGTTGACTTCCCTTAGAGGAATATTCACCATTTGTTCTTTATAGAGTGTTGACTTCCCTTAGAGGAATACTCACCTATGGATCTACATGAAGTGTTGACTTCCCTTAGAGGAATACTCACCTATAGATCTACATGAAGTGTTGACTTTCCTTGAGAAATATTCACTCATGAATTCTCATGAGGTGAGGCCCCATTACCGAATGGTATATAGAGGGAATACCTATCTCTTAGTTCTTGAACTATGTTGCCACCATAGGATACTAGCTAGTGGATCCACCTAGATAGCTATGTTTACGTTAGGTTCTACTTTGGCCGGTAGACCACCTTCCATCGGTGTAAGGTTTCATGACACCGGATTCCACATTCGATTATGTGGTCTATGTCGGTTAAGGCAAATGTTCCCTAAACTAAAATGAATGAATAAGATATAGGCTAATCAAAGTAACTTGAGGGGTTGGCTATAGCTTAGGTAGGGGTATGGGACTCTACCTACGCCTTGCACTAGTTTGCCTTGATAGGAACTTTGAGAGGTCAATATAATGCATGTAAAGAGATGGTATGATGTAAATGGTTTGTATGTTGAATAACATGCTTATGAATATAATGTTGTTGTCTTTGCTTGAAGAAGGACGTATTATGATATGAAGAGTATGTTGGTAAGCAAATTGCTAATTGTAGTCTTGGTAGGTTACTTGATTGAGTAGGAGACATGGTAATTTTACTTGATCATTGCACATGTGACTTATTGAAGGTTATCATTAGTATGCTTTGCTTTGCTATGTTTTAATTGCATATGTAGTCTATTATGTTTTTCATAAATGTCCCTTTCTAAATATATTTGATTGGTAATTGTATATGAGATTCCATAGTTAGTACATGTGGAGTACTAATCCCTTTTCTTTCCCTTTTCCCAAACATTTTAGGTTCGGGTCGTTGAGCTTGATCCAAATTGCTAGGAAGGAAGACTTGGGTAATTTGCCATCCAAGTGGTAGGTCCTCACTCTCTCGAGGACGTGGCCGATATCTCTCTTTTATGATGTGTAGTTACTATGATTCTATGTTGACTCTATTATTCTCTTGAGACGATGTAGTAGACAGCCTATATGCGGCTTCTTTCATTTGATGTAGGGCTATGCCCAAGACTTATTGTAATCGATAGATGGTTTATGAAATGAGATGGTTTTATGACTATTATTTTCTAAATATATAAGTGTATGAAATAAAAGTAGAAGACTAAGTAATCCTCGTATATGAACAAGTCTATGTATACTTGATATATATAATGATGTGTATGTAGAGGTCTATGTAAACCTCCGAGTAGATAAAAAGTTTTTTTTATTATTATTACTGATTTTTAGTCGATGAATGCTATGACGAAGCTAAGAGGCTTGTCTTAGTCCTCCGAGAGGACGACGATGCCGGTTACGTCTAGGGGGTAAACCCGGATGTGACAACATCTCATGAAGTCAATTAGAGAAACAACATACTAAAGTGCAAACCAATTTTGAGGAACATATAATTCATGAAAACTCAAGACACTTTAGACATGAATTCTCACAAGAACATGCACAAGGAAAATCATGAAGGGCTCAACAACACACATGACTCTTAACATGCCAAATCATAGGAGGAATTACTAACCTCAACTTTGACTTGGAGAAGAGGGAAAAAGATAAGGATAAAAGGACTTCGTATCCGCCTCGCCCTCCAAAGTAGCATTTTCCACTAACTGATTCTTCGAAAGAAACTTTATGGAAGCTACTTCTTTATTCCTAAACTTCTTCATTTGCCGGTCGAAAATTCAATTGCGTCCTCTTCATAAAAAAGGTTCTCATTAACTCATAGGCCTTCTAGCGGAAGGATGGATACCAGATCGCCTATGTATTTTGTAAGAAATGAGACATGGATTAGAGGGTAAACCAGAGCCAAATCATTAGGAAAATTCAATTCATATGCAACATTTCCGATACGTTTCAAATTCTCCTAAGGTCCCACATATCGGGGACTAAGTTTCCCTTTCTTATTGAACCTCATTACCCATTTCATGGGAAAAATCTTCAAGTAGACCCATCACTTACCTTAAATTCAATATCTTTCTTTCTCTTATCTGAATAGGACTTTTCTTGACGTTGGGACGTCTTCAACCTATCTCTAATAATTTGAAGTTTTTCAGTGGATTCATAAACTATTTCAGGACCAATGAGAGAAAATTCACCTACTTCAAACCACCAAACCAGAGACCTACACCTTATCACATAAAGTTCTTCAAATTGAGCCATAACAATACTTAAGTGGTAACTATTATTGAAGGAAAACTATATCAACTATAGATTGTCATCCACATTACCCTTGAGATCAATGACACGTTCCCTCAACATGTCCTCTATGGTTTGAATGGTGTGTTCCGCTCGACCATCTCATAGTGGATGAAATGTGGTACTAAGTATCAATTTGGTACCAAGTCCATTTTGGAAAGCCTTCCAAAAATGAGAAGTAAATTGTATACCTCTATATGAAATAATAGACAATGTACCCTATACATCCTCAAAATCTCCTTGAGGTACAACCTAGCATAATCTTCAACTGAATAAGAGGCATTGACGGGAATAAAAAAGAGAGGATTTGGGGATCCTATCACTGATGCCCCAAATAGAATTATATTGCCTTCGAGTACGAGGAAAACCAACAAAAAATTCCATATAAACATCCTGCCACTTCCAAGTGGGATTAACTATATCTTGAGACAAGGCTCCCGGATTTGATGTTCGGCCTTAACTTGTTGAAAATTCAGTCATTTTGCCACAAAATCCGCTATATCCCTTTCCAAGACATTCAACCAATAGATCTCCCACAAGTCACAATACATATTTGTTGCTCCTTGATGAATAGAATATCGCATACCATGGGCCTCATCCAAAAATTGTTTTCTTAAGTAATCCACATCCGAGACATACAACTTACCTTGATATATATGTACCCCGTCTCCCTTTTGGGAGAAAGCCTAGACGGATTTTTTATGTACTGATTCTTTAAACTCCATCAAGATGGGATCAAGGTCTTGCTTAGAGTCCACAACAACTACTAAGGAGGAATCACAGCTATGTTGGACCATGAAACTACCCTTTGGAGAATATACTAGATGAACTCCCATCTGAGCCAACTTATCCAAATCACGGACTAACTCCTTCCTCTAATATTCTCATGGGCCACACTTCACATGGATATACGACTAAAATATTCATTAACTACATTGGATTTTCCGTGATTGTAAAGTACATTCATATCATTGTCTTTCTTAAGCTCTCACCACCTTCTTTACTGGAGATTCAATTATTTTTGAGTAAACACATATTGGAGACTTCTGTGATGGTAAACACATCTACATTAACCCCATAAAGGTAATGTATCCATATTTAAAAAGTGAATACTACATCTGCTAGTTCAAGATCACGTGAAACATAGTTCTTTTTATGAACCTTGAGTTGCCTTGAGGCATAATCTATCACCTTACTATGGTTCATGAGAACACAATCCAAACCTACTCGAGAAGTGCCAAAATAGACTACAAACCCTTTGGTACCCTCAGGTAGAGTCAACAAAGGAGCGTAGGTAAGCTTATCATTCAACTCTTGGAAGCCTTTATCACAAGCTTCTGACCACTCAAATTTAGCATTCTATTGAGTTAGGTCCGTCAATGGAGAAGAAATAGAGAAGAATATTTCAATAAATAACCTATAATATCCGGATAAACCCAAAAATCTTATAATATAGGTTGGTGATACAGGTCTAGGCCAATTCTTGACCAAGTTTGTCTTCTTTAGATCAACCGTTATACCCTTGCTTAGAACTACGTGACCTAAGAATGCCACAGAATTCAACAAAAACTCACACCTACTAAACTTTGTAAACAGTTAACGATCTTTGAGGGTTTGAAATATGATCCTCAAATGGCTCATGTGATCATCCTTACTCCTAGAATATAACAAGATGTCACCGATAAACACAATTATGAACACGTCGAGATATTTTAGGAAAACCCTATACATGGGGTCCATAAATGCCATTGGGTATTAGTTAGATCAAAGGACATCACAAGAAACTCGTAGTTCTCGTACCTTTTTCAAAAAGCCGTTTTAGGAGTGTCAACCTCTCTAACCCTACGTTGATGGTATCCCGAACGAAAGTCTATCTTTGAAAAGTAACTATCTCCTTGCAATTGGTCATATAAATCATCAATACTCGGAAAAGGATACTTATTCTTTATTGTGACATTGTTCAACTTTCGATAGTCAATACACATCCTAAAAGATCCATTCTCATTTTTCACAAACAATATCGCAGCACCCCATGAAGATATACTTGGTTGAGTAAAACCCTTGTCTAGAAAATCCTTGTGTTGACCTTTCAATTCCTTCAACTCGGCTGGAGACATCTTGTAAGGAGGGATAAATATGGAATTAGTATCTGAAAAAAGGTTAAAGCCGAAATCTATCTCCCGTTCGAGAGGGATTTTGGGAAAGTCATTAGAGAAGACATCCTCAAATTCCCTCACTACTGGGACAGACTCTAATGAAGGAACTTTGAATCCCACATCCATGACCTTTAAAATGTGATAAATGTACCCTCTTGTGATCATCTTTCTAGCCTTAAGGTATGACACAAAAATACCTCTAGGACTAGAGTTTCCCCTTTTTCCACTCAACAACGGACTCATTAGGAAAATTAAACTTAGCTACCCAAGTTCTAAAATCAATTGATACATAACATGCATGTAACCAACCATGCCCAAAATTACATCAAAATCAAGCATGTCCAATTCTACCAAATCCACTACTGTCACTCTATGAAACAATGAGATAAGACAACTCCAATAAACTGTCCTTGTTATAACTGATTCACCGACCAGGATAGACAATGAAAAAGTTTCTTTGAATACATCGGGGAGTACATCGAATTTCATATCAACTAAAGGAGTTCTAATAGAAAAGGTAGCACCGGGGTCTAACAATGTATACACATCAATTAAAAAGTAGTTGTTACATACCAGTAACAACATCCAAAGACCCCTCTTGGTCACTTTAGGATTGGAGAGAATAAAAGTGGTTCTTCTTAGGAGCATCGGAGTTAGGAACACTTTCTCGAGCTTAAATATTCTCCCTCAACTTAACCTTGTACATTGGGCAATCTCTCCTCATATGACCACTCTTCCTAAAACTAAAGCAATTATTTGTGCAACCTAGGCACTTGCTTCAATTTCTCTTTCAACACTTTGCAAAATTAGATTTCTCAATATGACAACCACCACCTTTTCCTACTTATGGCTTAGGGTTAGGCACCTTATCTTTTTTTATCCTTGGAGTATTGGAAGTATCTTGGTTCGAAAACCTCTACATAAGCCTGGGCTTATCTTGAGTATGAAGCATACCCTTATAATCACCTCCATCATAGGACCTTGCCCTCATGACATCCCTACTCTTCTTTCTAAGCCTAGTATCCTCGATTTGTTGAGAATATACCATCAAACTATAACTGTCCATATTATCATGAAGAACTGCCGCACGACACTCCTCCTAATAATTGTTGGACACACCCGTCACAAAAAGGCTCATTTCATCTCTACGATTAAACTCCAAAGATGGATCATATTTTGACAACTTAGTGAACTTCAAAGAGTATTCTTTAACACTAAAATCTCCTTGAATAAGGTTGATGAGTTCTTCATATTTGTCCACCCTTTTCTACATTGGGAAGAACCTATCAAATACCGCCATCCAAATAACCTCCCAAACATATTTGAGCCGCTCTCAAAGCCCTATTGTCTTTCTATTGATTGTACCATGATTGAGCCACATCCTTGAGTTGATACCCAAATAGTTTAACCTTCTCATTCGAATTTACCCCCATAGTAAACAAAATCTTATAGATCTATCAAGAAAGTCTTGGGGATCTTCATTTACCTTAGACCCAAAAATATTCAAGTGTTCATCCTACTGAAGTCCATCAAACGTGAAGTTATTGTACTAGAATTTGGAATCACATGAGGACCAACTTCTAAATTAGCTTGTGCCGTCACAACCTGAACTTTTGTATTTACAACTTGAACTTGAGTCACTATGAGTTGAGTCAAGGTTAGTAAAGTCGTCCTTATCTCTGATATGTAATAAACAGAGGATTGACATGGAGCTTGGACACATAGAGGAACTTGCACATTTGGAGGAGCTAGTTGCCTTGGGGAGGAACTCCTTCATTTGCAATCTCCACTTCAACCATTCTTGAAGCTACTCTTATAGTTGTCATAGCCTATATCAATAATAAAAGGATTAGAAAAAAGGAAACATAGAGTTAAGACTCTTAGGAACGACTCAAGAATATCAAATTAAGTTAAATTTCATAAGCATCACATAGCCTCTATTTCATAAGTATGGCGCGCTTCACACTCATTAACAAGACTCTACTAGACGTGGTTCATCAAACATCATTCCTAAAAATTATGCCAAAAGTTTATATTTAGATACCAAGTTTGTAACGAATCGAGAGCACCCCCTAGTTGTAACATAGCGTACTTGATCTCGAAGGAGTCTCATACAATTCCTTAGCATAATAATACGGGAATTAAAATTTTTTAACAATCAATGTACCTTCAAAAAAGGAAAATACAGTATCTAGATGTCGTCTGATTAACCATCTAAGTACAACATAAGAATCTAATAATTAAGGACCATAGCCCTTTACAAAAGAATGTATCATAACAAGTAGTGCCATTATTGTCTAATACAATGTAGAAAGAATATAGTGGTATCATGTTATCTTCAGAGCATGACAACATACAAAATGGTCTTGGAAAATGCAATCCAAGCCTTCACTTCTCGAAAACAAGAACTACTAGTCGAAACCTACACTTAGTAGAGAAATAGGAGAAATATGGATTAGTACAATCACATGTACTAAGTATGGAAACCATGAAATTAAAAATATTCAAAACGTGCACAAACAAGCTATTCAAGTTAAGACCCATAATGCATATTCAAGGAATACATAGTCAATCCATACTATAAGTAAGGATAAATCCATGATCATAAATCACTTTATACAATGCCATAATTAATATAGACATGCTTGAGTTCATTTAACATCACATCATGAAGACACCACCCACAATCCCCGTTCAAGTTGACTTGTGCAATGTACATATGAAGTCCTATACCCCAACATATACTAAGAAAAAACCCCAAGAGGTCACAAGTGTATTCACATACATCATTAAAATATTACTAAGTGAAATCAACCTTAAATCATTGATGAGTTGTCATACATAAAAGACTCACACAAGAACTCCTCTTAAGACCCACTTCTACAACACATAGGTAAAGTCCCATAATCAAACCCTTTACCAAGTAGCATCCCTAAATAATCCCTATTTAGAGTTCATGTTCTTATCTCATTTCATATTCTTAAGCCTTCGAGTAATTTTGCCATAACTGACATAGACTATGTGAGCTGCATAGAATATGGTGTTCAATGTCCATGCCGATAAGATGGTGTTTCATTTACCTAAGGTGAAACTAACATGATAGCATCAAGGTGGATCCAATATGTAAAATCTATGTTGGCACATAGTTAATGAATAAAAAAATTGCTAGTGGAAACCCAGACTTGATAAACGTAGAAGATTTCCATATCAAACACAACACATACATTGGCAACCCAGACTTCCTAAAAGGAAAAGGAACCCATGTGGGAGGAAGGACTTTACTTAAGCTTTTTTTCATAAATAGTTACTTAGCGATTCAACCCCTCATGTATAATATAGCTCATGGGTTTCAAAGATGATAATAGCATTTCATCATTGAACTAACAACATCTGAGAATGTATCTTTCATATGATAGTCATATAATGTTCATGAGAATCTATTAAACATAGCAACACCTCCATCATAATCTCACATTGGTCATATCATTGCATGCTTGATAATAACTAGGGTTATTGGTAATAAGAAACCAAAATTCAACTCCACAATACATAAGTCAAGTAAACACCTCCACCATAAGTGAATCAACAATTCAAAAAAAGCATACTCATAACATTGAAAGCTCATAGCCTTCAAGGTTTCCTTCAAGATTCAACCTAAACTTCATGATATTTATTTATTAAGTAGGATAACATCATAATCCAATAATGAATTACATAGAAATATACTAAATTCTCATTATTTATTCATCAATCAAAGCATAATAGGGTTTAGATTTAGTAAAGAAGGAAGATTCATGGGTCTTGTGGGAATTCATTCAAAAACCATAAGAATTAATTGAATTCATCCATAAACATCCATATATAATCATAAATAACCAATTTAGAATAATGGAAACAAGTTTAGAAGGAGACTCACGAAATTGGGTAAGAACCTAGAAGTTGACGAACTTTGAAATACAATTTTTAGAAGACCTATTGGGGAAAACATCTCAAGAGTGTAGAGTTTACATACCTTAGTTAAATCCTTTGGAATTGATCGATAAAAGTTGAGTTCTTAGTGCCCAAGTTAAACCGTAGTCTTCTTCTTCAATTATGTTCTTATACAGAGGATTTAGAGACAAGTGGGAGGTTTGTGATTCCAAATTTGGTGTTTGTGAATAATGGGCAAAACATGTGAGTTTATACCTAAATATAATATATATACTACCCTCAGAAATACCCAAAATAACCCACTTAATTTGGACTAAAAAAGAAAAGTCCCAAAAATACCACATTCTAGTGGTCCCTGTTAGGGATCACGACCAACAAGACGGGCGTGAAGGTGCACCACAGGACATGATGTTGCCCATGTTTTTTGAGGAAGTGTCTAACTTTTGGTAGGCAAGGCAATAACACGGAGCCTCGCAGAATCTGTGGTGAGGACCACGGTACGTGATGGTGACCTTGGTCATGCATTAGTCTTGTGGGGGAAAGAAATTAAAGCCTTGGGCAAAGTAACCTTCACGAGCAACCCCTCTCCCTCATAAAGTACACCATGACCCGTAGTGGTGCATGTGGTGCCTTAGGAAGTAGCTACACAAAACTACCCCAATTGTTAAAAGTCGAAGGAGTCTCACGCCCACATTCAAGAGTCATAAAATATACCATGACTCGTGATCCACCTAATGAAGGGTGGAGAAGTAGACAATAGCTTAGGGATCCTTGGCCTGTTAGACTTGTCTTGAACCCTTGTTCATGGCTCTTGTCTCTTTTGCCTTGACCTTCATAACCCCATTTCAACCGCAATTCATATACTAATTATCCGGGGATTCATTTTATCAATTTTAGTCGTACGTTCCTGCTCTAGTTTAACCTAGCATTTTCTGGAGTGTTACAACTACTTACCTCAATCTTGGATGGGACTAAATGCAAAAAAAATGAGGATATAAGGACATCATATTAGCCTTGGCCTCCCATATACCACCATCAACTAACTGATTCCTCCATAAATCAATATAGAATCTATATCCTTGTTTCTAAATCTTTTAACTTGCTGACATAGGATTTCCACTAAAGTCTCTTCATAAGAATGGTTCTAATCAAATTCCAGTTCTCCTAAAGGAATGTTGCATACTGGATCGACAATACACTTCTTAAGCTTAGAAACATGAAATATCGGATAAATCGGAGCCAGCTCATTTGGAAACTCTAACTTATAAGCAATTTTTCCAACACGTTTCAATATTTGATATGTGCCAAAATATGGGGAATAAGTTTCCCTTTCTTGAAAAACCTCATCTTCATAGGTGAGATTTTCAAATAGACCCAATCATTAACTTAAATTATACATCCCTCCTTCTAGCATCGGCTTAACAGTTTTGCCGACATTGGGCTGTCCTCAACCTCTATCTAATGAGTAGTACTTTCTCAATGGATCAATAAACTAATTCGGGATCAATTAGAGAAATTTCACCTACTTCAAACAAACCAACCGGAGATCTACATCTCCTACCATATAAGGCTTCAAAAGGAGGCATCACAATACTTTAGTGGTAACTATTGTTGTAGGTAAAGTCTAATAATGGTACACTATCATCCAATTAACTTTGAAGTCTATGACACATGACCTCAACATATTTTCTATGGTTTCTATGGTATGTTCTGCTTGATTGTCGGTTTGGGGATGAAAATTCATGCTAACCTTAACCTTAATACCAAGACCTTTTTGGAATGCATTCCAAAAGTGTGAAGTAAATTGAGTACCTCGATCCGATATAATAGATAAACGAACCCCATGAAACTTCACTATCTCCTTGAGGTACAATTTAGCATAGTCTTCCGCTCAAAATGAAACTTGACTGGAGCAAAGGTGCTGATTTTGTAATTCTATCAATAATGACCAAAATAAAATCATGTTTCCTTCGAGTACGAGGAAAACCTAGAATAAAATCCATATTCACATCCTCCCACTTCAAAGTGGGAATATCTATATCTTAGACAAGCCTCCGGGTCTTTGGTGTTAGGCTTTAACTTGTTGATATTTCAGACATTTAGCCATAGAACCTGTTATATGGTTCTTCATACCATTCCACCAATAGACGTCCAATAGATCACGGTACATCTTGGTGTCTCCCGGATGAATATAATACCTAGAACCATTAGCCTCTTCTAGAATGTTTTTTCTCAAGCCATAAATATCCTTAAATCATAACTGACCTTGGTTCATAAGTACCTCATCTCCCCCTTGGGAGAAAGCCTCAAAAGACTTGTTGAGTATCAATTCTTTCAACTCAACTAATACCAGATCAAGGTCTTGCTTGGACTTAACATCCATCACAAATGATGATTTGGAACCATTATGAACCGTGACACCACCCTTGGTGAAATCCACTAGTTGAACATCCAACCGGGCCAGACTATGCACATTACAAACTAACTCTTTCTTCATATCCTCTACATTGACCACACTACCCATGGATAATCTATTAAGGGCATCTGCACCTACATGGCTTTGTCGGGGTGGTAGAGGAAACTCATGTCATAACCCTTAAAAAGTTCTAACCACCTTCTTTGTTGGAGATTTAAGTCTTATTGATTAAACACGTATTGAAGAGTCTTGTGATTGGTGAACAGATCAACATGCACTCCATTTAGATAATGCCTCCATATTTTTAATGCAAATACTACTGCCGCTAATTCGAGGTCATGGTTTGGATGATTCTTTTCATGTATCTTGAGTTTCCTTGAAGCAAGGGCAATAACTTTACCATGATGCATTAGGACAAATCAAATACTCATACGATAGGCGTCAAAATACATAAAAAATTCCTTATGTTTCCTTCAATAAGGCCAACACCGAAGCGAAAGTAAATCTATCATTAGACTCTTGGAAGATTTTACTCATAATTCTCCGACCACACGAAAATAGCTTTCTTTTGAGTCAAAGACATCAACAGAGAAGCAATGGAGGAAAACCCCTAAACAAATCTCATATAGTAACTGGCCAAACCCAAAAATCTTCTAATATATGTAGGAGTAAGAGGTTTAGACTAACTCTTGACCACATCCGTCTTCTTAGGATCCACCTCACTAACCTTGCCCAACACAATATGACCAAGAAAGGCTATGGGCCTTAGCAAAAACTAATACTTACTAAACGTCACATATAATTGTTGGTCTTTAAGGATTTGGAATACAATCTTCAAATGTCCCATATGCTCATTTTTACTCGTTGAATAAATCAAAATATCATCAATAAACACGATCACAAACACATCTTGATAGTGTCTAAACACTATATTATTCATTAGGTCCATAAAAGACACCAGGGAATTTGTCAACCCAAATAACACAACCAAAAATTCATAGTGACTATACTTTGTCCCAAAATAATTTTTGGGAATGTCAACCCCTCTCACCCTTGGTTGATGGTAATCCGAAAGAAGATCTATTTTGGAGACATAGCTATCCCTTGGATTTGATCAAAGAAGTCATCAATTTGTTGAAGGGATACTTATTCTTTTTGGCCACTTTGTTTATTTGGCGATAGTCGATGAACATTCTAAGAGACCCCTCCTTCTTTGACCAAAATTTTATCCGAGCACCCCATGGAGAGATAATTTGTTTAATAAAGCCCTTGTCTAATAAATCCTTTAGTTGCACCTTCAACTCTTCCAGCTCGGCCAGATCCATTCTATAAAGAAGAATTGAGATAGGTTGTGTATCTTGTGAAATATCAATGCCAAATTCTATTTCCTTTCGGCATCAATACCCGTTAGGTGGTCGGGGAAAAATTCTGAAAACTCATTATCTACTGGAACCGACTCTAGAGAAGGCGTTTCAGACTCCACATCCAAACCCCTGACAAAATGGTAAATATAACCTTTGGAGATCATCTTCCTAGTATTGAGGTAAGAGACAAATTGACCTCTTGGAATAGAATTTTCCCCCTTCCACTCTAAAATTAACTCACTTGAAAATTTGAATTTAACTACCCTAGTCCTACTATCAATAAAGGCATAACGTGAATGCAACCAATGAATACCCAAAATCACATCAAAATCTAACATATGGAGCTCCACAAAATCCACCAAGGTAACTTTATTGGACAAAGAAATAGGACAAATTCTATAGACTTTTTTTTCCACTACCGAATCACCAACAAGGGGTGAAATCGAAAAAAGGCTTTATTAACACTTCAAGGTATTTAAAATTTCATTCCCACAATTGGCTTCACAAAAGAAATGGTGGAACCGGGATCTAACAATGAATATACAGCAATGGAAAAGACTTGTAACAGACGGGTTACTACATCTAGGGATCTCTATTGGTCACCTCGGTATTGAAGAGAATAGAACCAGTTTTTCATAAGAGCATTAGAATTTGAACTTCTAGGAGGGACTTTCTTTTCCTATCTTCCTTGATTCTAGAGCATGGAACAATCTCTGATCGTATGTCCGCTCTTTCCATAACTATAGAACCCATCCGTGACAACTAGGAACTTACCATAATCTTTCTTGCCGCACTTGGAACAAGCAGTCCTCACAAAGCAAGATCAACTAATATTGCCTCCTTGAGGCTTAGGGTTAGTCATCCTTTATTTTTGGACCTTTGGAGAACTAGAGGTACCTTATATAACATATCAATGACACTTCATCTAATTGAAAGTGTCAACGATCGCTAGTTAGTATTAAACCCAACTAAATGAGTTGGGGTCAAATACCACAGCGAGTCGTACGTGTTTGAGAAGCAATTGGGAAGTATGAATATGGTCAAATCGGTCAAATGAATAGACAATATCGAATGAAAAGATTATCAAAATAAGTGGTTGACACGAATGTCAAAAACTGGGTTTTGTTTTTATATATCAACTACAACAACAATAAACAATACGAAATAAAATAATGAGGTAGGTTGTTGGGATATGATTCGATTATTGGATAATATAGACAAATGTGAGATGGCAATTGTTCGAAAATGGTTATATATTAGTGAGTAAGCTAAGACATAGAGGGAATAAATTTTTTCTCTGACAATTTACCCTGAATCAAGATGATTTCTCTTGAACATCAATAAGCAAGCAAATAAGACCTTCCTACACCTTATTCTATTCACTCTTTTGAGTTGAATATGTGAAATTGAGTTTAGGATTCACTCTCTCGAGATGAACCCATGTCAACCCCATACAGACTGATGATCAATCAAGAATCTTGGTTTTAAAGCTCTCTCTCTCTCGAGCAAGCCAAAAACACAAAGGTAAAACAACATTTGCAAATACATGTCACACCCCCTATTTTTTCCTCAAAATTGAAAAGCTTGTTTCGAAAGAAAAGAGTTTTTCCAATTAAAGTGACATTTCGAGAAGGGAATATTTATTTTTTAGAGTCGCCACTTGGAATTGAGTTTTGGTGTTCTAAGTCACCTCATTTAAATCCCTAATCAAAAGGAAGCTGACTCTTTATTTTATGGTCTGCGATATCAAAAATTCGGGTAAGGAATTTTGTTGACCGAGGGGAAGGTATTAGGCATCCTTCGAGTCCCGTGGTTCTAGCACTGTCGCTTTATGGACTTTTATGACTTAAGCTAATTTTTGAATATTATATTATTAAAACAAATGTATTTACCTCATTCTTTAATTTATCTTTGACATATTTAAAACTATCATATTTTATAAGCATGTCAAGTTTTATACATTATTATTATTTATTTATTAATTTATATTATTCTTTCAACATTTTGTTTGCTTCTTATTTTGTCTTTTCTTTTCTTACTTATTTTCGTTATTGTATTATTTGTTTTTCTTTCTTATTTCTTTTGTACTAATTTTTTACGTTTTTTTTTAACTTTCCTTATGTTTTTTCTTCTACATTAATTTTTTTTCTTTTTTCTTTTCTTACCCTTTATAATAGTTCTTTTTTTTTATGATAATAATAAAATATTTTATTATATTTGTTTAACACTATACTTTTTGTTTCTTTTCATTTTTAAAGTATTTTTTATTTTTTTTATTTTTTATTTTTTCCTTTACATTTTCTCCATTCTTTTTTATTATTCTTTTTTAAAATTTAAATGTTCCTTCTACACTACTTCTTTTCTTCTTCTGTTATTCACGTATTCTACCTCTTTTCCTTATTCCATATAACTATATAAAGGATCTAAACATAAAGTTGACATGAAATATTTGAACATACTTCATACAAAAACATAATGGTTTAACCACATGTGAAATTTGACAATTTCAATATATATCAATCAATGCTTGTAAAAACATTATATTAAATTATACAATAAAAATTAAATAATACCTCTTGCGAAAATTCCACCAAAAGAAAACAATTTGAACAAGGAACCACGAATTCGAAACCACGAAAGTAAACCTCAACTTCAACTTTTGCTTGTGAGTCAAAGTGAAATATGAAATAAAATGTGAATATATTTGTTGATTTTTTGTTTGTGGGTGTTTTTCTTCCTTTTTGTGTGTATTTTTCTTTTTCTTTTCACGTTTGTCCTCCTCTTACTTCCTGATCTTCTTTTTTCAATGTCTCTATGTGTGTATGTATAGTAATGTGTAGTAGTGTGTACGTGTGTGTGTGCCGGTCGTGGGGGAAGTGGGGAATGGGTAAAGTGGGGAGTAATGGGAATGGTTTCTCTTTTTATATATAAAAAATAATAATCATATAATTAATAATTGTTTTGAATAAATAAATAAAACTAAATGGCTAATTAAAAAAAGTATAACTAAGAACTATTAGTTTATTTATCAAATTTAAATAATATATATATATATATATATATAAAACCCAAAAATAAACTTATCTAATTAAATCTATATTTATGTTGTTTGTTTTTATATCTTTTAAATAAACTTAATGAAAATAATATAAAAGTCAAAATATATTTAATTAAGATTTATAAAAATATTTATGCTCTAAAAATTGGTGTTAAACTTAAATTCAGTCAAAAATTACGTGTCTACAGTTTGCCCCTCTTAGACTGGAAACATGAAGAGTTTTCAGACAAAGAAGTAGAAAAAGTGACAAGTTTTGACCTAACTGTTATTTGAAAGACCAAAACTTGTGCGATCGATTCCTTGCTTTGGACATCCTACATATCCCGGGTGATAAGGGAATCAAATCACATGTAGTTCGAGGAGATGAAGTGATGAGTTGGAAGTTAAGTGAGGTTTCATCGAGGCTCCAGATCGCGGCTCTTATCCTTACATAAAAACTGAAAGCTATTAGTCAAAAGGAAAATAAATGTACAAGCTTCTATCCATGCAGCTTTTCTTGAATCGTCACTTGAATTTTGACTTTAAGATATCACCTTGATTTTTGGGTGAATATATTAACCTAGAATTGGAATGGAGGCTGAACTTGCCACTTAGACGGAGCTTTTGACATTCTTCTAAATGACAATTTGAAAAATGCTCTTGAATGGCTGCATGTTTTCTTCATCAAAAGAGTACTAGTAAAAGATGTGAGGAAGTCAGGGTGATACATGCATTGAAGAAGATAATTCTAACCATCATGGAATTGATCATTCTAAAAAAAATTGAAACTTTGTTCTTGAATTTCAAATCCATGTTTCGCTTGAGGAAACCTGAAAACCACCACAAACAAAAAATAAACAAAAATTTTGCCCCAGTTTTCACCGGGAAAATTTTTGTGACTTATTAGCAAATATAAATATAAAACATAAACTCCGACTAGGAAGTTTTTATTTTAGGAGAAAATAGAACTAAAATCTAGACTTGGAAGTGTTTATCATATGAGAAAGTAATCTAATCCCATTATCCAAGAGGGTCCTGCTAGTCCTATTATCCAGGAGGGTCCTGTTAGTCCCATTATCCAGGAGGATCCTGGTAGTCCCATTATCCAGGAGGGTCCTGCTAGTCCCATTATCCAGCAGTGTCCTACTAATCCCATTATCCAGGAGTGTCTTGCTAGTCCCATTATCCAGGAGGGTCCTGCTAATCCCATTATCCAGGAGGGTCCTGCTAGTCCCATTATCCAGGAGGGTCCTGCTAGTCCATTATCCAGGAGGGTCCTGCTAATCTCATTATCTAGGAGGGTCCTGCTAGTCCCCTTATCCAGGAGGGTCCTGCTAGTCCCATTATCCAGGAGGGTTCTGCTATTCCCATTATCTAGGAGGGTCCTGCTAGTCCCATTATCCAGGAGGGTCCTGCTAGTCCCAGTATCCAGGAGGGTCCTGCTAGTCCCAGTATCCAGGAGGGTCCTGCTAATTCCATTATCCAGGAGGTTCCTGCTAATCCCATTATCCAGGACGGTTCTGCTAACAAAACCTTCAATAGACTAATAATACCAACTAAACATTGATAATGTTATTTACATTATTTGCAGTTCCTTCAAGAAAAAAGAAGAAAGAAAAAAAAATTCAAACTTTCAGGTAATTGATATTTTGATATATATTGGCAAATTTTCTTATAATATTCCACAAATCTTTATCGTAGGTCTCCATTTTGCTCGTTGTAGACTAGGTTGAACATCTAAATTCCTTGAATCTTCAATCTTGAAACACTTGTGTCCCTGCTTGAACAAAGAAAATTCGTGAGTTTGAAAAGGTGTTGGTTGGTTTGTGGTTCCATCTTTTGACAAGGGTGGCTCCTTATTGATTGATTGTACTTTCATCCAAATTTGCTTATTTTTGGGACCTAAATCCAATGCCTTTATTCCACAACAGTCATTGTTTAGCCTTCATAGAATCAGAGACTTTTCGAATCCAATACTTGAAGACAGATTGTAACTCATTATCCTGATGCTTCGCCTAGTACAATTTAGAGAGTTGGTAGCGAGTCTTGAAATCCCTTCCTAGTTTCTTGACACAGACCCGACTCAAATACATATGAAACAAAGTGACAGAAAGTATAAGAAAACTATGAACTACACGATAATAAAAAAACGATTCGATGAAGCCTCTCTTTTCAGTAACAAGAAGAAAGAAAAACTTATCTGAGTGTGGGAGCCGAGTCTACTGATCATACCAAGCAATTTAAATTGATTTCCAGACTTTTCTATCCAATTTATTCATCACCCATTATTGATCATTCAATCTTGATGTGGAATCCCAACATCCAATGAAGCCATAAATAATTTAATACCCTTATTCACTTTATGATATTCACGAAGGTTTTTTCCACTAAAACTCTATAATGTTAATTCCTCCAGCTCGCGTTTGCCTTATGGTGCCTATCAGGGTTTTCACCTATAAGACTCTCTCATATTCAACTCCTTTTCACCTTAAGGTGCCCACTTAGGATTTTCACCAATAAGACTCTCTCATTTTTATTTCTCTCTACTCACATTTGTCTTATGGTGCCCATTCAGGATTCTCACCAATAAGATTCTCTCATACTCAACTCATTTTCGCCTTACGATGCCCACATAGGGTTTTCACCAATAAGACTCTCTCATTTTTATTTCTCTCAATTCACATCCATCTTATCATGCCCATTCAGGATCTTTACCTACCCTTAACCAACTTACTCTCGACATATCAAGGGTTGATGCAAAGACATTTCTTTGGTTGACTTTAGATGATGGAGTGGATTTTGAGCTTTGGGATGAAAGACCAAATGAATAAACAAACGACTTTTGCCCCAGTTTACTACAATATGAATTTTTGGATTTGTATTTGGTTGAACCGAACCCAACACTAGGGTTGCCTACGTATCTTGCCGATATAAGAATCAGGTCAAACGTAGTTCAGGCAATTTTTTATTTTATTTTTTTTTGAAAAAGCCAAAGAAACAACATAACCAAGAGTTTCCATTGAATCAACCTTTGAAATGTCGAGCCCAAACATAAGGGTTTCTAATGCCAAAAATCAAATCATATATAATATCTTTTCACAGCATCAACATTGACTACCGTTTCTGTCATCTTGCCCTCTATATCTGCTAAGTAAAGAGCTCCAGTGGGTAATACCCTTTTTACAATGAATGTCCTTTCCGATTTTGAGAAAATTTGCCTTTGGTTCTGGCAAGATGTGGCAGAATGCGTCTCAACACTAATTGACCCTCCTCGAAATGTCTGGGATGCACTTTTTTGTTGTATGCTCGTGCCATTCTTTTCAGGTACAATTGTCCATGACATACCGATGTCAGACGCTTCTCATCAATCAAACTTAATTGCTCTAACCATGTTTTGATCCACTCATCATCATCAATTTCAGCCTCCACAATAATTCGTAAAGATGGGATCTCAACCTCAGCAGGTATAACTGCCTCAGTCCCCTATACCAGTGAATATGGGGTAGCGCCCACTGACGTACGGACTGTAGTGCGATAACCCAACAAAGCAAAAGGCAACTTTTCATGCCATTGTCGAGAACTTTGCACCATCTTACGAAGTATCTATTTTATATTTTTGTTAGCAGCTTCTACAGCCCCGTTTGCCTTTGGGCGATATGGAGTCGAATTTCGATGCTCAATCTTAAATTGATGGCATACCTCTTCCATTAATTGGCTGTTGAGATTTGCAGCGTTATTAGTAATAATCACCTTTAGAATACCAAACCGACAAATGATGTTGAAATGGATGAAATCCACCACGACCTTCTTGGTCACTTACTTGAAAGTTACTGCTTCCACCCACTTTGTAAATTAATAAATGGACACCAAGATAAACCCATGACCATTCGATGCTTTTGGTTTTATCGGTCCAATCACATCCATTCCCCATGCCACGAAAGGCCATTGAGAAGACATTGCATGCAACTCAGAAGGAGGAGAATGTATCAAATCACCATGTATTTGACATTCATGATATTTACGAACAAATCGTATGGAATCCCGCTCCATGGTGAGCCAATAATAGCCTACTCAAATTATCTTCTTTGCTAGAACATATCCATTCATATGAGGTCCACAAACTCCTTAGTGTACTTCAATCATGATTGTTGAAGCCTCTTGAGCATTTACACACCTTAGAAGACCTAAATCGGGTGTCTTCTTGTACAGTATGCCTCCGCTTAAGAAACAAAACCTCGCTAGTCGTCGAATAGTCCTTTTTTGATTACTAGTTACATCCGACGGACATTCTCCAGACTGAAGATACGTTTTGATATCATAAAACCAAGGTTTACCATCAAATTCCTCCTCAATCATGTTGCAATAATTATGTTGATCACGAATTTGTATGTATAAAGGATCGATATGAGTGTCATCAGGGTGTTGGAGCATCGAAGATAAAGTGGCCAATGCATCTGCAATCTCATTGTGAACTCTGGGAATGTGTCTAAACTTTATCGACACGAATCGTTGACAAAGAACTTGTAAACAATGTTGATATGGTATGAGCTTTGGGTCTCGAGTTTCCCATTCTCCTTGAATTTGATGAACTAGCAAGTCTGGGTCTCCTAACACTAACAGTTCTTGGATGCCCATGTCAGCAGCTAACCTCAAACCTAAAATGCACGCTTCATATTCAGACATATTATTAGTACAATAGAATCTAAGTTGGGTTGTTATAGGGTAATATTCCCCTGATTCATACTTAAGAACAGCTCCTATTCCAACTCCTTTCTTGTTAGAGTCACCATCAAAGAATAACTCCCAACCTTGATTGTTATCGTGAATAACTTCATCGATACAAGATATATCTTCATCTGTAAATAGGTTTTAAGTGGTTCATATTCTTCATCAATAGGGTTCTCTGCCAAATGATCTGCCAATGCTTGAGCTTTCATTGCGGTCCGCGTTACATAGGTAATGTCAAACTCTGTGAGCAATATTTGCCATTTCGCAAGCCTGCCTGTTGGAATGGGTTTTTGAAAAATATATTTAAATGGATCCATACGATAAATGAGATAAGTAGTGTAAGATGAAAGATAATGCTTCAACTTCTGTGCTACCCAAGTTAGGGCACAACACGTTCTTTCAAGAAGGGTGTACTTGGCTTCGTAAACGGTAAACTTCTTGCTGAGGTAATAAATGGCCTGCTCTTTCTTCCCAGTGTCATCATGCTGACCCAATACACAACCAAAAGAATTATCCAGTACTGACATATATAATATCATAGGTCTTCCCGACTCGGGAGGAACCAACACAGGGGGATTCGATAGGTAATTCTTAATTCTTTCAAAAGCCTCTCGACTTTCTTCGGTCCACTCAACTGTGGCATTCTTTTTCAACAACTTAAAGATGGGCTCACAAGTTGTTGTGAGTTGAGCAATGAATCTGCTGATGTAGTTTAACCTTCCTAGAAGGCTCATAACCTCAGTTTTGTTCTTTGCAGGTGGCAATTCTTGAGTGGCTTTTATTTTTGAAGGATCCAACTCGATACCTCTTTGACTGACTATAAAACCAAAAAGATTCCCCGATGGTACTCAAAATACACATTTTACAGGATTAAGATTGAGATTATACTTGCGGAGCCTTTCTAAGAATCTCCTTAAGTCTTTAACATGATTTGACTGTTTTTTAGATTTAATGATAACATCATCCACATAAATTTTGATTTCTCTATGCATCATATCGTGAAACATGGTTGTCATTGCTCTCATATAAGTTTCCCCTGCATTGTTTTACCCAAAAGTCATAACCCGATAACAATATGTACCTCATTGAGTGATAAAAGATGTTTTTTCTGCATCTTCGTCATCCATAATAATCTGATGGTAACCCGCATAGCAATCCACAAAAGATGCAACCTCGTGTTTAGAACAATTATCCAATAAAATATGGATGTTAGGCAAAGGAAAATTATCTTTTGAACTTGATTTGTTCAAATAACATTAATCAACACACATTCGAACTTTGCCGTCTTTCTTAGGGACAGGTACGATGTTGTCTAACCAAGAAGGATATTGAGCGACTCGAATGACTTTGGCCTCAAGTTGTTTTGTGATCTCCTCTTTAATTATTACACTCATGCCGATTTTAAGATTTCTCAACTTCTGCTTTATCGGAGGAAAATTAGGATCAATTGGCAACTTGTGAACAACCATGACAGTGCTTATACAGGCATGTCATCATAAAAAGACGCAAAAACATCTTTGTAATCAAACGGGGCCTGGATTATATCGTCCTTTTGATGTCGAACATGTACACTTATCTTAGTCTCCTTAGTCATTTCATGATCCCCCAAATTTATCGTCTGAGTTTCACTCATGTTTGGGTTTGACTTATTTTCAAAATGATTGAAATCCCTCCTTACTTATTCAAATACTCCGTCTTCATCATATTTGATTTTTTGACTTATTATTTCAATATTAGGTCGAAGATTAGATTGGATATTAAGATCTGGCAAAAAATTCTGCATGCATGTTATATCACTATAATCGGCATAGAAAGAACTGTATAAAAGAAAATGAACAAATATATTAGACTGAAATAAAGATGCAATTACATCCTATTTAAAAGGGAAATTGAGAGTTTGAAATAAAACGACAAGATAAAATCTGAATTACTATCCTTGAATGAATTGGACGTCAAAAGAAAAAACAAGACAGACTACCAAGACTCGTCTTTAACGGGGAGAGAAGTGGCCTCCCAATTGTTTAGCTTGACATCAGGACCAAAGAATTGCAGATATCTGTCGCTAGTGCCTTCTCCGAGTTCCACCATATAAACCTCGACAAATAAATCTTGAAAATTGTTGATCATTTCTTCTCTTAGTTTCATCACTGGCTCTAGAAAAGATGATTGATAAGATTCTATTGCGCGGGCTTTGATGAAAGATTTGTAGATTGGTTGTATAGGCTTGGTAAGTGACCATACATCTCTCTTCTGCTTCTTTGCCTTCATTTTGTCCTCGACTCTAGGTTGGTAGCCTAAGCCAAAAGTACCAATGCTCTTTCGTGGACTCACTGGATAAGGTCTCAATTGCAAGAAGATTCCCAAGCCTTTACCCAACTAAAATCCATGTTTCAGCAATTCATTTGCCACCATCACAGACGCCATGGGCATCTTTGGTTTTGAAATGACACTCCCCTCAAGGACATGCTCAACAACCACTACCTCAAAAGCTTGATAAACCAGTGCCTCGTTCTCATTATTCGCCTTGATAAAAGGGAGGGAAGAGTCTTTGTAGATTGACAAATCCCCCTCACCATGAACAATCACTTCTTGTCGGTCGTATTCAAACTTAATCATTTGATGGAACATGGAGGGGACAGTCCCAGCCTTATGCACCCTGGTCTCCCCAACAATAGATTGTAGGATGCATTGATATCCAACACTTGAATATTCACAGCAAAGTCTACAGGCCCTATGGGTTAGTACGAGCTCTATCTCAGCAATGACATCTGTTTTGGACCCATCAAAAGCTCTAACACATACATTGTTGGGTTGGACCCTTTCAGCACTAACATTCAATTTCTGTAGAGTTGATAAAGGACAAATATTTGCTCCAGATCCTCCATCAATTAGAACTCGAGTGACATATGAAAGCTCACACTTCACAGTTATATGGAGGCCTCGATTATGTCCTGTTCCTTCCACTGGTTGTTCGTCATCTGAAAAGGTGAGATGGTTTACCTCAAAGATTCTCCCAACAATCTTCTCTAACTGACTCATTGTAACTTCATTAGGAACATGTGCTTCATTCATAATCTTCATTACAGCTTTACGATGTTCATCTGAATGTATCAACAAGGATAACAAAGAGATTTGGGCCGGAGTCTTTCTTAACTGTTCCAAAATGGAGTAGTCTGATAATTTCTTCTTTCTTAAGAACTCCTATGCCTCTTCTTCAGTGACTCAACTCTTAACTTGCATTTGGTCATTTTTAGTTTTCCTCAATTCCATCGGGGCATAGCATCTTCCCGAATGTGTTATTCCTCCCACTTCATCTATTTCATCATCGACCTCCTTCCCCTTGTATGTCAGGACACTAGGATCATAAATCCAAGGAACAGCTTTGGGGTATGTCATTGGAAGTTGGGACACTGGCCTAATGAACACAGGCTCATTTTACGATCAAGATAGGATTGTTTGGCCCTTTTGGAACAACCAATACTTTCTCCCTTTGACTTTCCCGAACACCTTCAAGCGTTTCATTCACAGTTAGGATGGGTGTGTTTGATGGGCTCAACTTTTCTAACCTACTTTCCGTCCCTGAAGACATCACTTTTGTCAAATCAACAACATTCGCCGACTTCTCGATGCTAGTTCCAACCTTAAGGATTGACATATATAGAGATGCAAATTCTCCGCGATCCTTCATCATTTCTAGCATGTTTGTTTCAGTATGTCTCGGCAATGGATTTTGATTGATGTTGGGTCCACTTGGACTTTCAACTATAATTCGATTAGAATCGATCAAATCCTGCATGGCCCTTTTCAAATACCAGCATCTCTCTATGTTGTGCCCTGGAGCATTAGAACAATATTCGCAATGTTGAGAATAATCTAAATTTCTCAGGGGAGGATTCGACATCTTTCTTTCAATAGGACTCAAAACATTCAACGTCCTTAATTTTTGGAACAAGCTAGCATATGACTCTCCAGAAGGAGTAAACTCATTTTTAACTCCATTTCCCTTCTTGTATTATGGTCTAGGACGAAAAGGAATTCTAGCAATATTTTGATGAACTTGTGGGGGGGTGGATGATTTTGGGAAGTGGTGCACGACATTGTGGAAAATAAAGGGGTGCTATTGGTTGTGCGTTAAAAACATGATATGGAGTGTATGGGACAGAATATTGTGGAGCTTGGGAAGGAAAATAGTGTTGTGGGGAATTATCTTGGACATGATCCCTAGGCGCTGATACAATAGTGGCTACATCCTCCCTTCTCTTCTTCCCTCCAATATTTCCAGAACCATTTTGAAGCATTTGTGTTGTGGCTTTTAAGTCAGCTTGACTTACAATCTTTCCAGACTTGATGCCATTTTCCACCATTTCCCCTACCTTAATAACTTCAGCGAATGTCTTCCCAACGGCAGAAAGTAAATAGTGAAAGTAATCAGGTTCTTGCGCCTGGAAAAAAACGTCAATCATCTCTGACTCCTTCATTGGTTGTTTAACCCTAGCAGCTTGCTCCCTCCATCTGACGGCATATTCACAAAAAATTTCTGTGGTCTTTTTCCTCGTGTTGGCTAACGAGGAGCGATCTGGCACAATGTCAATATAATATTGGAACTTCTGTACAAAACATCAAGTCAAATCATCCCATGTATGCCAGTTTGCAATATCCTAATCTATGAACCATTCAGATGCAATCCCTACTAAGCTTTCCCCAAAATAGGCCATAAGTAACTCTTCTTTGCCCTCTGCACCCCTCAATTGATTGTAATATCTCTTCAAATGAGCTATGGGGTCTCCGTGACCATCGTATTTCTCAAACTTTGGCATTTTAAAACCAGCAGGCAAATGGCTGTGAGGAAACATACAAAAGTCACTGAATGAGATGCCTTTGTGGCCTCCTAGTCCTTGCATATCTCTTATACTATGTTCCAAACTCTTCATTTTCTTATTCATCTCTTCATGTTCCTCATTCTTGACCATCTTTTCAATTTTGACAGGGGAACTATATTGATGAATGTGGGGATAAGAGCTTGGAATTTTAATGGCCTCTTCAAGAGTGTAACTGTGATCATGACGAACTTTGGGCGGAGGATCGTTGTTGGATTTGGGCACCATCGTTGGTTGCGGGACGCTGTTAGTCGGGGCAGTTGACACAAAGAGTGGATTAATTATCATAGGTGTAGTGGAAGGGCGCACCATAGAAGTTCCAACGACATTGGATGTGTTAGCATAGGGGCAGAATCCAGGGGAATATATTGGATCGCTTGTCGACACCTGGATAGGGGGCGACATATTTGTATTAAAATAATCCCGGATTAAAGATGGTGGAGGTTTTCCACTCATACAAGCCTCGTACATCTCTGTCATTTGTTGTTTTAATGCCGTTATCTCTTCTGTTGACCCTGTTTCTTGTCAAGTCATCTGGTTTTGGATCTCATCATTGTCCGATTCATTCCCGTCTTTGCGGGCCATTTTTTGTTTCCCTTTCGATCTTATATTGTAAGGATGTGATGCCAGTTTAAGCACAAACCAACCACTTTTAAGCTAGTATGTCTCTCTTTCTTTCTCTCTCTCTCTCTCTCTCTAAATGGAGTAACAAACGAATTAGTGTTAAGAAATTATGCTCATTGCATCCACATACATTTTTCTAATATGGAAGACCTTATGTTTCATCCCGGCTTACCTAGGCATTCTTCTCTTCCTTAGTTATTTATTATTTTATTATTATTATTTATTTATTTACTTATTTATTTATTTTATTTATTTATTATTATTATTATTATTTATTTTTTTTATTTTTTATTTTTATTCTTTTTTTTAGAGAAAAAAAAAGTTTGGATCGAACCCCTTGGGTTGCCTACGTATCATGTTGGCGCATGAATTAGATCTTGCGTAGTTCGAGAAAGATATTACTAATATATTTATTTTTTTGCATGACATATGCACATAAGGTGACCAAAATCAAATCTTTTTCATTCATTTTCAAATATTTTTTTAACAATATTTGAATAAAACATAAAAAACAGAAGTAACTAAGACTTAGATAGACTCTCAAAGAAATAAAATAACAAAACGAAAAATAAAGAAAGAAGAAAAGAAGAAAATAATAATAATAAAACAATCACTACTAAGAAATAGACTCGAAAAGAAACTGAATCCTCGAATCTCAATCATCTCCAAGACCCTTATAAATCTTCGTCAACGCTTTCGATAGATCTAGAGCCAAAGCAAGGGCCTGTCGGCCCAACCTCTCATAGTTCTAGTATAGATATCCAGCATAAACATTATTTAGTTCATCCTTTAGTTGTAGTATTCGATCTATGGCTTCATCCATACTGTCATAACAATTCTGTAACCAGTGTTGAGCAGTATTGAATTCATGCGTCAAATTTTCCCCTTGTTCTTGGAGCTCTTCAATTTGAAGGTGGAGTGCATCTCGCTCGGCTATCCTTTGACCTCTCTCATTCTCACAGCCTGTCTGATAAGCACTGAGACGCCTTGCTACTTTTCTTTCCCGTTCCATAGAGGCTTTAACTTGAGTCTGGAGTCTAGACTGTGCGCAGATAAGCTGGGCCTTTTCTTTTTTATGCTCCTCTTCGTGTTGCTCCATAGCGCCTGTGGCAGTGCCCAAGTCTTCTTGTAAGGTCAGAATGGTAGAACGGTGTTTTTTAACTCTAACTTCAAATATCGCATCACATTGGGCCAACTCCTCTTTAGCGTTCTTCAGGTCATTACGTAGGATATACAGAGTCGATCTATAGCTTCTTTCGACTTTGAGGCGAGCTTGCTTAATCCTAACCTCAATTTCTGCTTCTCGATCTATGTGTCCTTTTATCGATCCTTCTTGCATAACCTTAGGAGGGGGCTGATCATGAACCCACTCTAAGTATTCTTGGTCCACCTCAGCTTTTATGCAATCCTTCACCATATCGTGGGGACTTAAGAGTATGCATCCCCCCGAAATCTTAAATATCTATGATTGCTGTAACATTTTGAAATACCGAGGTCATGTGATAAGGCTTAAATGGTCTCCTTAGGAATCTAAACCAGTGTTCCTAGCCAATTAGGCATATTTAGAGTCTTTGAAGTGGTGTTGGAACTAAAACTCTTAAACGTCCGGCAAATTGGTTCATAAGAGGGCTAGAGTGTCCTTTTGAGTTAACCTAGTTAAAGAGTCGAAAATTGGTAAACGGTTGTAACTATAGGTGTAAAATATAGTGTGGGATGGTTTCATTCTGGAAAAGTCAGGGTACGACTCCCCGAGGACCAAAACAAGGACCCTCGAGGAGGACCCTAGAAATAGCAGGGCATGACGGACCCCATGACGGGGCATCACAGGCGCGACGGGACGTCAAGGTCTCCGTCGTGCCAGCCTTGGTGCCGTGGGACAAACCTCCGCCTGCACAAGTCTCTGACCAACATGACGGATGTGCAGGACGGAGGGATGTCAGTCCGTCACGCCCACGACGGACCGTCGTGCCATCCTTGGTGTCTGGGAAGAAAACCTCTTCCTGCACAAGTCTCTGACCAACGTGACGGATGTGCAGGACGGAGGGATGTCAGTCCGTCACGTCCACGACGGACCGTCATCGTGGATCCGCCGTGGAAGGTCTGTGGCAGTTTCGGAAAAGTTAGTTTTAGTTAGTTAATTAATTAATTGACTTAGGGGTAATTAGGGGTTTAAGAGAGACTAATTAAGTGACTTAAGACCCCACTATAAATACCCAACCCTCATTAGCCTAATCATTCTCTCAAAAACAAAACTCCCTTCCTTCTCTCTACTTTCTCTCTGTATTGGAAGACTCCATTGGAGATCAACTTGGGAAGGTCTTTGGGGGCTGGATTAGCACGAAATTCACCATCAAAACGTCATCAAACCTTAAGGTATGGGATCTAATTTACCTTTGAGATTCTTTCCTCAAAGGGTTCCTTCAAAGCTTTTTCCAAAAAGTTGAGTTTCTTATGGGTTTCATCCCAATCCGAATTTGATCATGTGAATTGAGTTAATTATGTATTCTTTGGGTTAGAATGAGTAGATTATCATGAATTTTAACTTGATTATGGTTAATTGATGTAGTTTGATCTAGATTATGGGTGATGACCCCTAACCCTTAACCCTAAATGTTGAATTTACATGGATTAGGTTGAGTTTGATAGAAATGATCTCCTAATTAGTTAAATGGTCTTTAATGATTGTTATTGCATTGATTATGGGTCTATTATGATGAATTGAAGTTCTTCACACCTATGTTCTTGAATATTGAATCTTAGTCAAGAAGATACCCTTGAGATCATGCTACTAAGCTTTGATGTAGTATTGCTTCATAGTATAGAGCTTCTCCTTGATTAGTTCTTGTGAGTTAGTATTGGATTACATTGACGTGATGATCTAAGATTGGTTGATCTATGGGTTAATGGTATGGTCCTTTATTGATGGATTATGGAGGAGTATGGGTAAGTCTTGATGATCCTAGCCTTTACTTCAACTTATGGTTAATTGTCATCATGTGATAATGTTATGTTGAAGTATGCTTTGATTGATGTGATAAGTTGATATGATACATGAACTTATATGCTTAGGTTGGTTGTGAGGTTGCTAGATGTAATGTAATATAGGGAAGTTGTACGATGTGCCCTATTATGATGAGATGTACGAGGGTTAACTTCACCTATTTGAATTGTTAATGAAAGGACTAATTCTCATACAATTCATATTGAGCTATAATGATGATATACAAGGGATTGACCCTTCTATCTAATTAAATTGAGAAGATTAATAAAGATTAAAGGCTTCTCTAAAAATGGGGACTTAGCTTAGCACCGAGCGAACTTGACATTGAGAGGTGTTGACTTCCCTTAGAGGAATACTCACCATTTGTTCTTTATAGAGTGTTGACTTCCCTTGGAGGAATACTCACCTATGGATCTACATGAAGTGTTGAGTTCCCTTAGAGGAATATTCACCTATAGATCTACATGAAGTGTTGACTTTCCTTGAGAAATATTCACTCATGAATTCTCATGAGGTGAGGCCCCATTACCGAATGGTATATAGAGGGAATACCTATCTCTTAGTTCTTGAACTATGTTGCCACCATAGGATACTAGCTAGTGGATCCACCTAGATAGCTATGTTTACGTTAGGTTCTACTTTGGCTGGTAGACCACCTTCCATCGGTGTAAGGTTTCATGACACTGGATTCCACATTCGATTATGTGGTCTATGTCGGTTAAGGCAAATGTTCCCTAAACTAAAATGAATGAATAAGATATAGGCTAATCAAAGTAACTTGAGGGGTTGGCTATAGCTTAGGTAGGGGTATGGGACTCTACCTACGCCTTGCACTAGTTTGCCTTGATAGGAACTTTGAGAGGTCAATATAATGCATGTAAAGAGATGGTATGATGTAAATGGTTTGTATGTTGAATAACATGCTTATGAATATAATGTTGTTGTCTTTGCTTGAAGAAGGACGTATTATGATATGAAGAGTATGTTGGTAAGCAAATTGCTAATTGTAGTCTTGGTAGGTTGCTTGATTGAGTAGGAGACATGGTAATTTTACTTTATCATTGCACTTGTGACTTATTGAAGGTTATCATTAGTATGCTTTGCTTTGCTATGGTTTAATTTCACATGTAGTCTATTATGTTTTCATAAATGTCCCTTTCTAAATATATTTGATTGGTAATTGTATATGAGATTCCATACTTAGTACATGTGGAGTACTAATCCCTTTTCTTTCCCTTTTCCCAAACATTTTAGGTTCGGGTCGTTGAGCTTGATCCAAATTGCTAGGAAGGAAGACTTGGGTATTTTGCCATCCAAGTGGTAGGTCCTCACTCTCTCGAGGACGTGGCCGATATCTCTCTTTTATGATGTGTAGTTACTATGATTCTATGTTGACTCTATTATTCTCTTGAGACGATGTAGTAGACAGCCTATATGCGGCTTCTTTCATTTGATGTAGGGCTATGCCCAAGACTTATTGTAATCGATAGATGGTTTATGAGATGAGACGGTTTTATGACTATTATTTTCTAAATATATAAGTGTATGAAATAAAAGTAGAAGACTAAGTAATCTTCGTATATGAACAAGTCTATGTATACTTGATATATAATGATGTGTATGTAGAGGTCTATGTAAACCTCCGAGTAGTTTTAGATAAAAAGTTTTTAATTCTTACTGATTTTTAGTCGATGAATGCTATGACGAAGCTAAGAGGCTTGTCTTAGTCCTCCGAGAGGACGACGACGCCGGTTACGTCTAGGGGGTAAACCCGGATGTGACAAACTTGGTATCAGAGCATGAGGTTGAATATCCTTGATGTTAACGTCTCTCTCTCAACCACGTTATTTAAGTTTGTATTCATAATTGTGAAGCGCGCCACACTTATGAATAGGAACTTATTTGGCGATTAGGAATCATTCTCATTGTTGGAAATCCATATCGTGCCCCTAGAATGTACGTCAGATATGCTTTCGCCTGAACCTTGTGTTTTGGTTATAGGAGATGAATACTAGAAGAAATGCAGCTTGAAGACTTGAGAAAGAGATGGCTGCTGCGGGAATTCCTCGTGATGAACCTGCCCCTCCTCTTGAAGAGGTTACTATTGATGACCAGGTTCCTGCTGATCCTCCACCGATGACAGAAGCTCAGATGAGAGCTATTATTGCTCAAATGGGTCAAGCCATGACTACTCAAGATCAGGCCGTAACAGTGCAAGCCCAAGCTATGACTGCCCAAGCCAATAGGGATTTGGCACCAAGAGTCCATGAACAGACTATGGCCTCCAGACTTAGGGATTTCACACGAATGAATCCTCCTGTCTTTTATGGATCGAAGGTTGATGAAAACCCGCAGGAATTTATTGATGAGGTTCACAAGGTTTTGTGTGCTATGGGGCTGTCATCTAGCGAGAATGCCGAGTTGGCCTCATACCAACTCAAGGATGTCGCTCAGATATGGTATGCGCAATGGAAGGACAACAGGCCACTTGGAAGTGGGTTAGTGACGTGGGAGTTATTCAAATGAGCCTTCATTGATTGGTTCTTCCCTAGAGAGATGAGGGAAACGAAGGTGGTGGAATTCATCAATCTCCGCCAAGGAACGATGACTGTTCATGAGTATTCTCTGAAATTTACTCAATTGGCCAAATATGCTCCGTCTTTGGTCTCCGACCCTAGAGACGAAATGAGTCGATATGTGACAGGTATATCGGATGACCTACAAGAGGAGTGTCAATCGGCTATGCTACATGATAACATGAACATTGGTCGTCTTATGGTGCATGCAAGAAGGGTTGAGGAGGCTAGAGCAAAAAGGAAGGATAAGGATAAGGACTCAAGAAGAACGAGGTCTTATGAGAGTGAAAATGCTAAAGATAGGTTGGGAATTCAAGACAGGCCTAGATTCAAGAAGAGGTTCTCAAACCACGTTCCATCCAAATTTCCCAAGACTAGGATCCTAAAAGCCCTAGACCAAAAGTTACAAAGGAAAAGGGTGGAAGCTCATCCAATGAGAAGCCTACATGTTCTAAGTGTGGGAAGGGTCACTATGGAGAATGTTTGATAGGAACGGGGATTTGTTTTGGTTGCGGGAAGAGTGGTCATCGAGTTCGAGATTGTCCTAATGCTAAGGGACAAGAAAAAGGTGGTCAGCCAAGTTGTTCTAATAATGCTCCCAAAAAGAATCGTTTTTATGCTCTTCGTACGAGAGATGACCAAGAGGCCTCTCCCGATGTGGTGATTGGTATGTTACAAATCTTTGCCATTGATGTGTATGCATTAATTGATCCGGGTGCTACTTTGTCTTTCGTTACTCCATTAGTAGCTAAGAAGTTTAGTACATTACCCGATGTTTTGCATGAACCTATTTTGGTGTCTACTCCGGTTGGTGAATCAGTGGTAGCAAAAAGGGTCTATCGAAATTGTCCTATTTCAATGCCTCATTGAGTATCCCATATTGATCTAGTTGAGCTAGACATGTTTGATTTTGATATCATATTAGGTATGGACTGGTTGCATGCTAGTTTCGCTTCCATCGATTGTAGGACCAAAATTGTGAGGTTTTGTTTCCCAAATGAACCCGTTATAGAGTGGAAGGGTGGAAATTCTCTTCCTAGAGGTCATTTCATAACATGCCTAAAGGCGTGTAAAATGATCTCAAAGGGGTGTCTCTACCATATTGTGAGAGTCCAAGAAGTGGATTCCGAAGTTCCTCCTATAGAGTCAGTCCCCGTGGTGAGCAAATTTATGGAGGTCTTTCCTGATGACCTTCCTGGCATTCCTCCCGAACGGGAAATCGATTTCGGTATCGATTTGCTACCGGAAACAAATCCTATTTCTATTCCTTCTTATAGAATGGCTCCGGCCGAGTTAAAGGAATTGAAGGCACAACTTAAAGATTTGCTAGACAAGGGCTTTATAAGGCCTAGCATTTCTCCATGGGGTGCTCCGGTCTTGTTCGTGAAAAAGAAAGATGGGTCCTTGAGGATGTGTATTGATTACCGACAACTCAACAAGGTTACCATCAAGAACAAGTATCCTCTTCCTCGTATTGATGATTTATTTGATCAACTTCAAGGAGCGAGTTACTTCTCAAAGATTGATTTGAGGTCCGGATACCACCAGCTTAGGGTGAGAAATGAAGATATTCCAAAGACAGCTTTTTGGACTTGATCTGGGCATTATGAGTTCGTGGTTATGTCCTTTGGTCTCACAAATGCTCCGGCGGCGTTTATGGATCTGATGAACAGGGTGTTTCGAAATTACCTTGATTCATTCGTTATTGTATTTATCGATGATATCTTGGTGTATTCGAAAAATGAGGTTGACCACATGGATCATCTAAGGGTAGTATTGCAAACCCTTAGGGAACATAAATTGTTCGCCAAGTATAGCAAGTGCGAGTTTTGGCTGAGGTCGGTGGCATTTCTTGGGCATATCATCTCTAGTGAGGGAGTTGAGGTAGACCCAAGGAAGACAGATGCGGTAAGAAACTGGCCTAGACCCTTGACCCCAACTGACATTAGGAGTTTCTTGGGTCTAGCGGGTTATTATCGAAGGTTCGTAGAAGGCTTTTCATCCATTGCATCTCCTTTGACTTCATTGACTCAAAAAGGTAAAAAGTTTGAATGGTCAGAGGTATGCGAGGAGAGTTTTCAATTATTGAAGGATAGGCTTACTTTCGCTCCGGTGTTAACTTTACCGGAAGGATCTAAAGGGTTCATTGTGTATTGTGATGCATCCCGCGTAGGTTTGGGGTGTGTGCTTATGCAAAATGGGAAGGTGATTGCCTATGCTTCGCGGCAACTTAAGGTGCATGAGAGAAATTATCCGACTCATGACCTTGAGTTAGCGGCCGTGGTGTTTGCTTTAAAAATATGGAGACACTACTTGTATGGTATTCATGTAGACGTTTTCACTGATCATAAGAGCCTTCAATATGTGTTTACCCAAAAAGATTTGAATCTTCGACAAAGAAGGTGGTTAGAGTTGTTGAAAGATTATGATATGAGTGTCCTATATCATCCCGGCAAGGCAAATGTGGTGGCGGATGCTTTAAGTCGTATGACTATGGGCAGTGTGTCTCGTATCGAAAAAGACAAGAAAGATCTAGTAAAAGATGTTCATCGTTTGACTAGATTGGGAGTGCGATTGGTGAGTTCGCTAAATGGAGGTGACACGGTTCATCATAGCTCCGAGTCATCATTGGTGGTTGAGGTGAAGTCCAAACAACACCTTGATCAACTATTGATAGAGTTAAAGGAATTGGTTCTTGGCAAGGCGAACGAGTCATTTTCCTTAGGAGAAGACAGTGTATTGATGTATCAAGAGAGGTTGTGTGTTCCTAATGTGGATGGATTGAGGGATCGGATCCTTGATGAAGCCCATGGATCCCACTATTCCATCCATCCCGGTTCTACAAAGATGTATCATGACCTTCGAGAAATATATTGGTGGGAAGGTTTGAAGAGGGATATAGCGGAATTTGTTGCTAAATGTCCGAATTGTCAACAAGTGAAGGCGGAACATCAAAAGCCGGGTGGCTTACTACAGGAGATCCAAATTCCTACTTGGAAGTGGGAAGACATTAATATGGATTTCGTAGTAGGGTTGCCTCGGACTCAAAAGTCATTTGATTCTATATGGGTGATTGTTGATAGATTGACTAAGTCCGCTCACTTTATCCCCGTCAAATCTACGTATTCGGCGGAAGATTATGCGAAGATTTTCATAGATGAGATTGTGTGTCGTCATGGTATTCCGTTATCCATCATTTCGGATAGAGGTGCACAATTCACATCTAGATTTTGGAAGTCGTTTCAAAAAGGTTTGGGTACTAAAGTGAAATTAAGTACCGCCTTCCATCCTCAAACGGATGGTCAAGCGGAACGCACGATTCAGACTCTTGAGGATATGCTTAGAGCTTGCATCATTGATTTTAAAGGGAGTTGGGATAAGCATTTGCCGTTGGTGGAGTTTGCATATAATAATAGTTTTCATTCGTCCATCTCCATGGCTCCCTATGAAGCCTTGTATGGAAGAAGGTGTAGGTCTCCTATAGGATGGTTTGAAGTAGGTGAGTCATCGATATTCGGTCCCGACTTGATTTACAAGACATTGGAGAATGTACATATCATAATAAATAGGTTGCAAATAGCCTATAGTCGACAAAAGTCCTATGCCGATAATAGAAGAAGGGACTTGGAGTTTGAAGAGGGTGATAAGGTGTATTTAAAGAGTTCACCTATAAAGGGTGTGGTAAGATTTGGCAAGAAAGGGAAGTTGAGCCCTCGATATGTAGGCCCTTATGAGATTTTGGAAAGGGTTGGTAAAGTTGCCTATCGTTTAAGATTACTTGATGAGCTAGCTTTGGTTCATCCGGTTTTCCATGTCTCCATGTTGAAGAAGTGTGTTGGGAATCCCGAGTCTATTCTTCCTCTTGAAGGTCTCGGAGTCAAGGATAACCTCTCTTATGAGGAGGTTCCGGTTCAAATCCTTGATAGGCAAGTGAAAAAGTTGAGGAACAAAGAGGTGGTTTCCGTAAAGGTGCTATGGAGGAACCACCTAGTTGAGGGTGCAACATGGGAGGCGGAAGACGACATGAAAACCCGTTATCCTCATCTTTTTGATGTTTAAGGTTAGTATCTCTCTCTAATGATATAAATACGATAGATATTGTGAATCTCTGTTGTTTTTGTGAAACTTTGCAAAACTCCTAGTTTGGAGACTTCTAAAATGGAGTCACTTTAAGGTGACCTTAGATAAATTTGGAAGTTGTTTTGTTTCTTGCATATTTGAGTCAAGTTTTGTGATTTAGATATGGTTAAATCCTTGATGATATTGTATTGAGCATATTGATAAAGTGAACTTTGTATTATTTGAATTGAGTGATGAATAATTAAGCTCATGCCTATATGAAAAGGAGAAAAACCTCATGAGGAAATGTTGAGATCACGTATGGTAAATTGATGTTTTGAAGTATTTTTATGAAATAATATAGTTCATGCTAACTAAATATTGTGAATTGGTTGAGCTGCTAGTCTTGAGTCTACTCCCACATTTTAAGAGTGTTTGGTGTCATTCGGGGACGAATGTTCCTAAGGGGGGGATAATGTAACATTTTGAAATACCGAGGTCATGTGATAAGACTTAAATGGTCTCCTTAGGAATCTAAACCAGTGTTCCTAGCCAATTAGGCATATTTAGAGTCTTTGAAGTGGTGTTGGAACCGAAACTCTTAAACGTCCGGCAAATTGGTTCATAAGAGGGCTAGAGTGTCCTTTTGAGTTAACCTAGTTAAAGAGTCGGAATTTGGTAAACGGTTGTAACTATAGGTGTAAAATACTGTGTGGGATAGTATCATGTTGGAAAAGTCAGGGGATGACTCCCCAAGGACCAAACAAGGACCCTCGAGGAGGACCCTAGAAATAGCGGGGCATGACGGACCCCATGACGGGGCGTCACAGGCGCGACGGGACGTCAAGGTCTCCGTCGTGCCAGCCTTGGTGCCGTGGGACAAACCTCCGCCTGCACAAGTCTCTGACCAACATGACGGATGTGCAGGACGGAGGTATGTCAGTCCGTCACGCCCACGACGGACCGTCGTGCCATCCTTGGTGTCTGGGAAGAAATCCTCCGCCTGCACAAGTCTCTGACCAACGTGACGGATGTGCAGGACGGAGGGATGTCAGTCCGTCACGTCCACGACGGACCGTCGTCGGGGATCCGTCGTGGAAGGTCTGTGGCAGTTTCGGAAAAGTTAGTTTTAGTTAGTTAATTAATTAATTGACTTAGGGGTAATTAGGGGTTTAAGAGAGACTAATTAAGTGACTTAAGACCCCACTATAAATACCCAACCCTCATTAGCCTAATCATTCTCTCAAAAACAAAACTCTCTTCCTTCTCTCTACTTTCTCTCTCTATTGGAAGACTCCATTGGAGATCAACTTGGGGAGATCATTGGGGGCTGGATTAGCACGAAATTCACCATCAAAACGTCATCAAACCTTAAGGTATGGGATCTAATTCACCTTTGAGATTCTTTCCTCAAAGGGTTCCTTCAAAGCTTTTTCCAAAAAGTTGAGTTTCTTATGGGTTTCATCCAAATCCGAATTTGATCATGTGAATTGAGTTAATTATGTATTCTTTGGGTTAGAATGAATAGATTATCATGAATTGTAACTTGATTATGGTTAATTGATGTAGTTTGATCTAGATTGTGGGTGATGACCCCTAACCCTTAACCCTAAATGTTGAATTGATATGGATTAGGTTGAGTTTGATAGAATTGATCTCATAATTAGTTAAATGGTCTTTAATGATTGTTATTGCATTGATTATGGGTCTATTATGATGAATTGAAGTTCTTCACACCTATGTTCTTGAATATTGAATCTTAGTCAAGAAGATACCCTTGAGATCATGCTACTAAGCTTTGATGTAGTATTGTTTCATAGTATAGAGCTTCTCCTTGATTAGTTCTTGTGGATTATTATTGGATTACATTGACGTGATGATCTAAGATTGGTTGATCTATGAGTTAATGGTATGGTCCTTTATTGATGGATTATGGAGGAGTATGGGTAAGTCTTGATGATCCTAGCCTTTACTTCAACTTATGGTTAATTGTCATCATGTGATAATGTTATGTTGAAGTATGCTTTGATTGATGTGATAAGTTGATATGATACATGAACTTATATGCTTAGGTTGGTTGTGAGGTTGCTAGATGTAATGTAATATAGGGAAGTTGTACGATGTGCCCTATTATGATGAGATGTACGAGGGTTAACTTCACCTATATGGATTGTTATGAAAGGACTAATTCTCATACAATTCTTATTTGAGCTATAATGATGATATACAAGGGATTGACCCTTCTATCTAATTAAATTGAGAAGATTAATAAAGATTAAAGGCTTCTCTAAAAATGGGGACTTAGCTTAGCACCGAGCGAACTTGACATTGAGAGGTGTTGACTTCCCTTAGAGGAATATTCACCATTTGTTCTTTATAGAGTGTTGACTTCCCTTAGAGGAATACTCACCTATGGATCTACATGAAGTGTTGACTTCCCTTAGAGGAATACTCACCTATAGATCTACATGAAGTGTTGACTTTCCTTGAGAAATATTCACTCATGAATTCTCATGAGGTGAGGCCCCATTACCGAATGGTATATAGAGGGAATACCTATCTCTTAGTTCTTGAACTATGTTGCCACCATAGGATACTAGCTAGTGGATCCACCTAGATAGCTATGTTTACGTTAGGTTTTACTTTGGCCGGTAGACCACATTCCATCGGTGTAAGGTTTAATGACACCGGATTCCACATTCGATTATGTGGTCTATGTCGGTTAAGGCAAATGTTCCCTAAACTAAAATGAATGAATAAGATATAGGCTAATCAAAGTAACTTGAGGGGTTGGCTATAGCTTAGGTAGGGGTATGGGACTCTACCTACGCCTTGCACTAGTTTGCCTTGATAGGAACTTTGAGAGGTCAATATAATGCATGTAAAGAGATGGTATGATGTAAATGGTTTGTATGTTGAATAACATGCTTATGAATATAATGTTGTTGTCTTTGCTTGAAGAAGGACGTATTATGATATGAAGAGTATGTTGGTAAGCAAATTGCTAATTGTAGTCTTGGTAGGTTGCTTGATTGAGTAGGAGACATGGTAATTTTACTTGATCATTGCACTTGTGACTTATTGAAGGTTATCATTAGTATGCTTTGCTTTGCTATGGTTTAATTTCACATGTAGTCTATTATGTTTTCATAAATGTCCCTTTCTAAATATATTTGATTGGTAATTGTATATGAGTCCATACTTAGTACATGTGGAGTACTAATCCCTTTTCTTTCCCTTTTCCCAAACATTTTAGGTTCGGGTCGTTGAGCTTGATCCAAATTGCTAGGAAGGAAGACTTGGGTAATTTGCCATCCAAGTGGTAGGTCCTCACTCTCTCAAGGACGTGGCCGATATCTCTCTTTTATGATGTGTAGTTACTATGATTCTATGTTGACTCTATTATTCTCTTGAGACGATGTAGTAGACAGCCTATATGCGGCTTCTTTCATTTGATGTAGGGCTATGCCCAAGACTTATTGTAATCGATAGATGGTTTATGAGATGAGATGGTTTTATGACTATTATTTTCTAAATATATAAGTGTATGAAATAAAAGTAGAAGACTAAGTAATCTTCGTATATGAACAAGTCTATGTATACTTGATATATAATGATGTGTATGTAGAGGTCTATGTAAACCTCCGAGTAGTTTTAGATAAAAAGTTTTTAATTCTTACTGATTTTTAGTCGATGAATGCTATGACGAAGCTAAGAGGCTTGTCTTAGTCCTCCGAGAGGACGACGACGCCGGTTACGTCTAGGGGGTAAACCCGGATGTACAATTGCCTTAAAGGTATCTCGGGATGAAACTCATACATGAATTCCCGCATATCTTCATTAGGTGGTAGAAACTGGCGTCGCCCAAGTTTTTGAATAACTCTAAGTGGCATGTAAGGTTGACACCGCGAAGACCCACTAGGACGATGAATGATCGAAAAGTAGACATGTATATCACCTCGGCCGATGGAAACCAATGATAATTCCACACAATTTTCTCAGCAGTCAGATTATTGAGGTATTGCTTCCAAGCTTCAATACCCTTCGGAAAACTATGATCTTCGATTCTTTCCTTGTGGCCTCCAATATAATCATTCCATTCTACTTTAAAGTCCACTGCATAAGGGTGATGACGAATGTGCTCAATCATCCATAGTTGTAATAACATATTGCATCCCTCAGAGTAGTCTTTTCCATTCTTGCAAATTGTTAAAGCTCGATAGATGTCTGCCAGAATCATTGGTACGGGGGTGATATTAGGTTTTTTCTCAAAAGCTGTAATGACTGCAGCCAAGTTCATGCTAATCTTTCCTCCCTCTTTTGGAAATACCATGATCCCCAAAAAAGTAACCACGAAGTCATCATAACTGTGTGCTTCCCAGGTCAAACGACATCCATTATTATAGAGTTTCTTTCCATACAGTTCGAATCCATCCTTTTTGCCATATCTTTTGTACAAAAATTCTAACGGAACCCATCCATTATCGAGACAACCACCTATATCATTCTCATTTATATGCGGTAACTCTAGAAACCTCCTCCCATTAATATGTTTTGGTATCATAGGCTCTCCTTTTTGAAGATGTTTACCCTTTCCAATGAATGCCCCTATCTCTTCTAGTGTGGGGGTGAGCTCGTAACCAGAAAAATGGAATACGTTCCTTAACGGATCCCAAAAATGAACTAGTGTTTCTATCAAATCCCGTCGTTGCTCAACATACAAAAGGCTTCGCAGAAATATCAAGCGTTTGAACACCATTTTTTTCCCATGATTTGTCATATTTTCATACCATGTCTTCAAGAGTGTCGGGGCCATATCAAATATCATGAATCGAGGTGATTGATCCTCCCTTTGTCTCTTATCTCCCTTTCCATATGGATTCATATTTTTCTATATTATGATAGTGACAAATTAGGCTTAATAAAATATTTTTTCTTTAATAAGAATAACGTAAAAATTATAGAATAATAAACACTTTTGGACACCAAGAGGAGAACATCACATTTTTATCCAAGTCCTATACTTTTTTTAAAAAAAGAAGAAAAAAGAAGAAAAAAAATAAAAAAAATCTATTAAGTAATCTGAGTAGAGTTAAGGGATACAAAAAAAAATAATTTGATTTTTTTAGTTTTATTTTATTTTTAAAAAAAAATTATGATTATTAAAAGAAGAATGAAAATATATACATATCTAACCGAACCAGAACCTTTTTTTCTAAAAATAATAGTATATTCGATTATATTTTATTTTTGTTAATCAAATTTCCAACCTTTCTTTTTTTATTTGATATATAAAAAACATGATGGTAATAATAGATTTTCTATTGGTGAAAGAAATATAAATTTTGATAGAGAAATTTGTGTTTAATAAAAGGAAGACACAAAAACTTTAATTTTATATCTTTATAAATTTTCGTTTTAATTAATTCATCTAAAGCCAATCAACATTTGTATAGCCTTCCCAATAACGCAACATGTAGCACAAACAATGCACATGACAGTCTTAAGTAGGGGTACCTTTTATAGACAGGCTCGACCTTTATGTCGAGCTCCTCATTAATTCAACAATATGCATGATGCAGATAAATCGAATCCTATTAGGGATAGTCATCATTAAGACTTGTTTTACTAGGTAAACAACCTAATAGAGCAGGTGTCTAGACTGGTTGTAAAACAAGCGGACCACTCGAGTCGAGAAGGGATAGCTTACCAGTAGCAGAGCTTTCCGGCCTCATTGTTAGTTCTTCCCATCCCAAGACATGTGTTATTATAGAATCCTTCCGAGGAGCGTTAACGCATCTCTGGTATCTCATGGCTCGGGAGCGTAATCGCATCTTCAAATAAAGTATCTCAGAAGACTCAGATGGATACGCGAGGAAAGACAATTATACAATAGTTCACATAATATCAACATAGTAAATAAACAAGCAGATAACACATTACGTCATCAAATAAAATATCCAAAAATTGATAAATACGTCAATAAATAATAAAGTCATGTAGAAGACCATATTTACAAGCTCGAATTCTGGTTAGGTCCCTAGCATAGTCGCCATCTGTCACCCCCCCTATTTTTCCCTCAAAATTGAATAGCTTGTTTTGAAAGAAAAGAGTTTTTCCAATTAAAGTGACATTTCGAGAAGGGATTAATTATTTTTTAGAGTCGCCACTTGGAATAGAGTTTTGGTGTTCCAAGTCACCTCATTTAAATCCCTAATCAAAAGGAAGCTGACTCTTTATTTTATGGTCTGCAATATCAAATTTCGGATAAAGAATTTTGTTGACCGAGAAGAAGGTATTAGGCATCCCTCGAGTCTCGTGGTTCTAGCACGGTCGCTATGGACTTTTATCACTTAAGCTAATTTTTGAATATTATATTATTAAAACAAATGTATTTACCCTCATTCTTTGATTTATCTTTGACATATTTAAAACTATCCTATTTTATAAGCATGCCAAGTTTTATACATTATTATTTATTTATTTATTTATTTATTTATTTTATTCTTTCAACATTTTGTTTGCTTCTTATTTTCTCTTTTTATTTTTTTTATTTTTCTTATTTATTTTCTTTATTGTATTTTTTGTTTCTCTTTCGTATTTCTTTTGTACTAATTTTTCACTTTTTTTTTTAACTTTCCTTATGTTTTTTCTTTCTACATTATTTTTTTTTCTTTTTTCTTTTCTTACCCTTTCTAATAGTTCTTTTTTTTTATGATAATAGTAAAATATTTTATTTTATTTGTTTAACACTATACATTTTGTTTCTTTTCATTTTTAAAGTATTTTTTATTTTTTTTATTTTTTATTTTTTCCTGTACATTTTCTCCATTCTTTTTTATTACTCTTTTTTTAAATTTAAATATTCCTTCTACACTACTTCTTTTATTCTTCTGTTATTCACGTATTCTACCTTTTATCCTTATTCCATTTTTATTGTTATTATTCTTTTTATCTTTTTTCTTTTAATTTATCATCTTCTCCTTATCCTAACAAGTTTATTACTATTATTTTTAATAGCATCGAAAAATAATAATGTAGAACAACACACATAATATAATATAAAACATAATTTAATGCTTTTCTAAACACAACCAAACAAAGAATTCATTCAAATTAGTAAAACATTAACATAAAAATTTGGATAACTACGCATATTATCATTATAAAATTAACATCTTTACATAATAACTACACATATTATCATTATAAAACTAAATATGAAAAATAAGAATAAACTTGGACAATAATTTTACTTAAGTATGAAATAAACTATGGGTTATTTAAATATGAAATAAACTACGGTTTGTTATAGCACGCTAAATATAACTATATAAAGGATCTAAACATAAAGTTGACATGAAATATTTGAACATACTTCATACAAAAAGATAATGGTTTAACCACATGTGAAATTTGACAATTTCAATATATTGCAATCAATCCTTGTAAAAATATTATATTAAATTATACAATAAAAATTAAATGATACCTCTTGCGAAAATTCCACCAAAAGAAAACAATTTGAACAAGGAACCACGAATTCGAAACCACGAAAGTAAACCTCAACTTCAACTTTTGCTTGTGAGTCAAAGTGAAATATGAAATAAAATGTGAATATATTTGTTGATTTTTTGTTTGTGGGTGATTTTCTTCCTTTTTGTGTGTATTTTTCTTTTTCTTTTCACGTTTGTCCTCCTCTTATTTCCTGATCTTCTTTTTTCAATGTCACTATGTGTGTATGTATAGTAATGTGTAGTAGTGTGTGCGTGTGTGTGTGCCGGTCGTGGGGGAAGTGGGGAATGGGTAAAGTGGGGGGTAATGGGAATGGTTTCTCTTTTTATATATAAAAAATAATAATCATATAATTATTAATTGTTTTGAATAAATAAATAAATAAATAAAATTAAATGGCTAATTAAATAAAATATAACTAAGAATTATTAGTTTATTTATCAAATTTTAATAATAATAATAATAATAATAATAATAATAATATATATAATAATAATAATAATAATTATATATATATATATATATATATATATATATATATATATATATATATATATATATAAAACTAAAAATAAACTTATCTAATAAAAACTATATTTATGTTGTTTGTTTTTATATCTTTTAAATAAACTTAATGAAAATAATATAAAAGTCGAAAATATATTTAATTTAGATTTATAAAAATATTTATGCTCTAAAAATTGGTGTTAAACTTAAATTCGGTCAAAAATTACGTGTCTCCACTACAATTTTTAAATTAACCAACAATTAGTTATTAAACTCACCTCTAAACAACATTTAACCTAACAATAAGCAATACCCAGATTCTAAATCAACCAAAAATCACATAATCACACACCATGAATTGGGGGTTTAGCTAGACATTATAAAAAGTTAAAAATCATTACCAAAGTGACTTTCCATCAACTGAGTAAGATTGATTTCGTTCATACAATATTTCAATTAAAAGAATCTCAAAGACCCACTTCCAATTTCTTGAAAGAGAAAAACGTCAATTCTCCAAAGCTTAGGAAAAACTTGTCTCAATACTAGGAGTTCAATATCAAAAGCTCATAACAGATAATTAAAGAATAATCTCCTCTAAACAAAATGCTCAAAAATGTATTTATAATATCCAAAAGAATGTTGTGAAAGGACATTCGGCGCAGTAAGTCAGGCTTTCCCATCCACTCGGTGATCCACCATTTTGTATATATTCTCACCCTTATGCCTTGGCTTTCAGCTTCCTTAAAGTCTGTAACTTCGGGCCATCAAACATAGCATCGCGGAACCACTCGGCGATCCGCCAACTACTCAGTTCTTTCGCCAACTTGGTTTTCTCCTTCATGTATTGGCACACATGAACTTTAGGTGTTCAAATATCCATTAGGCGACTCACCAAGGGGACTAGGGGATCACTAGGCTTTCTTTTCATCACTATTTCATCTCGCTTTGTTCCTTTTTTTCAAATTAGTGTCCTTACTTAGATCCTTAATCCATATATCTAGAAATTAAGAGTTTTACATCAGTTATTGGCATAAATTAAGCATTTGACGACACTAAATCATTGTAAATAAAGCCCTTAATGAGTCTAAATATCAGACTCATCAACACTACCAACTTAAACTTTTGCTTATCCTTATGTAAAACTCAAGTTCAACAGCTCAAAAAGGATGCCTCAAATATTGTTACAGAAGAAACAATCATGAATGCACACGAAAAGACTCAACCTACTTATACACGGGTCTATTTTGCACTCTTTGGTTCATAATGTGACTCACCGTTACAAAAGATTATCAACCTCACAATACTTGATTCAAATGCAAGTTAAAGCTCAACAAAGATAGTTAAATGCATTCACAAAAAAAGAATGATTCCATATTTACAAACTATTCTTCAACAATTTATAACTTCAAAATCAGAAACAACTCTCACACTCAAAAAAAAATAAACACATACATAACTTCACCCATAGATTTTCCTTTATTTTCTAGCCAGCATTTTTTCAGATCACTCAAGATCAAAAAGGTCTTTCACAGCTTGTAATGGGGATGAATGCGAAGGTATTTTCTTTTAGGCGTAGTGCCTGCTATCCTAAAAAAATGTCGCATAATCAACTTTCCTTTCTTTTATTCATCATTTTCATTCATGATCAAAATGCACCCCATTATTCAATTCTCATGGGCTACGATATACCCCCATTTTCTTTTGCAACTTTCACTACATTATGAGGATTATGGTTGAATGGGTAAAGAGAGGCCTCATTTGCTTAAGTCTCTTACAAGAAAAGGAATAAGACTCAAAATGGTTCAAGCAAGGTTCACATGCTCACAAGGTTTGCCACAAAAGAGGTATAATGTTAAATTGGTTTACTTTTTGAAATTTTTGCCTAATATCATTTCAAGATTTGGCATCACTTAGTCCACCGTACCGACGAGGAAAATTCTGTGTCATGTAATACTTTGGAATTTGGAGTAAGAACAAGCTAGAGTCTGAAGGAAGCTAATAGGTTATTTTAGAGCCCCACATATTATTTTATAGTTAGCAACTTGTTTAATTGATAAAAAAAAGCTATTTAAGTTATCTTGGTGATTTTAGAAGTGAAACGTCAAGGAACAACCATGACTTCCAGAAAAAAGTAAATTGAAATAGTGAGTTGTAAGGGACTTTTTGTTGTGGGTTGGGGTGTTGTTTTAGGATTAAAACAAATAGAAGTTACTCCTACATTTATAACATCATGTTTAGAGGTTAATCGTCCATGTATGAATCTCCTATGACCATTCAAGGGGTCCTAGAAGAGTCCCCCAAAGATTCCTTGATAGCATGGTCTTCAGTTCTTTTGGGGGGACTTACGGAGGTCACCTACGACCAGTAAGTGGGATGACGCCCCGTAGGTCTGATCTATGGGTCAGGAATTATACTAGGGAGAATTAGATCCCATGACCAAGCCCCAGACCCAAACGACAAATGCATAACAAGACCAGTAACTCCACCTACGGTCCGTGGGTTGAGGTCTCGTGGGTTTGCACAGTTTTCTGTTTTGATTATTAAGTTGGGAATTAGGGGTTGGGTTAGTTATTAATTAGGGGATAATGGTGTAGGTTAAAAGGTTATTTAGCCACCTATATATGACTAAATAAACCCTAAACTAACCATTCTAATTAGCTCATCTAAAGAACCCAATATTGTCTCCAAATTTCCCTCTCAAGAATTAAAGAAGAAGAAGAGAGGCAACAACTAGGTTGAATTCACCAACGATTCAATATTAGTATAAGTAATTGATCAAAGGTATGTGAATATATTTCATCCTTGAGTTATTCCATTCATGGAGCCCCCATAGATTTCCCTCAATTGTGAATTGAAATACCCCAATCTTGCTAGGGTTGTGATTACATTGTGTGTAGGGATTCATTGTGATTCCAAAGTAGTGGATAGCATTAAATTATGTTTGAATTATGTTTATAATATGATTATATTATTTTCATGTTAATTTGTTGATGTATATTCATCTTGATTGATGAAGGTGATCATTGTGGGTTTTGTCCAATAGAGGCAAGGTTGAAGGTTCTAAATTGATCTTCTTAATTCAATTCTCTTAAACGCTAATTGATCATAGTTAGATAATCTAAATATGATTTAAAATGGGTTTCATTGAAACAGAGGGATCTTGACTTTTAAATCTAGAATTGGACCTTTATGATCAAGTTTAACTAGAATTATCTTCAAATGATCAAAGTGATGGAATAGATTGTAATTAGACATGGATCAATATAGAATGAACCTAGTATTAAAAATATGGCTTGTAGCCATTGTTGTTAGGAATTTAGTGGAGTAAATTCAAATATGAGGTGATCTTGATTGAGTATTCTCTTTCTCTTATACATCTATACATGAATAAGGCAGGAGATTCAAGTTCTCTCATATAGAAGAATTCTAGGTTGACTTAAGGACCTAAAATGAATCATGCTTGTTAAGATAGAATAGCTTGAGGTTGAGTCTTATGATTCCTTCATGGATAGTTGAATTATGTAGCTTGGGGTTGTAAATCTCATGGTAGCTTGGGATGGTAGATCTCATCGTAACTTGTGATGGCAAATCTCATGATACCTTAGGATGGAAGAATTAAGCTCCCCAAAGGTTAGCTTGATACGGCATTGGTATAATGATTTTCATGGTAGCTTGCATTAGTGTAGGCAAGGTAGCCTAGGATAGAAGATCAATACTCCCCTTGGGGTAGCATGACTAGAATGTCTTCATGATAGCTTGACTTGGTTAGGCCAAGAATATTTCATGATATCTAAGGATTGAGAAATTACACTCTCCTAAGCATAGCTAAGGTTAAGGATTCATACTCCCTTATGGATAGCTTGCATCTTGATGAATGGTTGAATAGAGGCTATATTTGTATACTTGTCACCTCCCTATGATAGCATGGATTGCATTATATGATGTTTTTCCATGGTAGTTAGGTCTAGCATGATAGTATGCCATTCTTTGATAAACTAGTATGAAAGATAATTAGCATGGAGTAAGCTAGCCTAAGCTGTCACATCCCGAGAGAATACCCTAGAATATATGGCACTCTGGGAGTGCAACCGGCGTACCCGACCTCTCGGAGGTCTTATACAAGCCCTTTCGTATCGTTCATCGCATATACATAGTGAAAAGTAGTGCGGAATTAAAACTTTTCACAAACATTTTCATAGTGTTTTGAAGAACTCTTTCATATAAAACTCATAGGAAATACTAAGTCTCAATCTCATCAAAGCTTAGACACAAGATTACTTGGGACACGACCCATACACAATAGAAATATAGTACTACTAAGTCTATTACAATAACTTCAATAAGAGAAATAAAAGACATCTATGCCCTCGAGTCAAATGAGGACATACTTCAACTTCACTTGAACGATGCTACGATCCAAGTCTTGCTTACCAAAAGCTCCTCACCTACCAACCACTATAGAGATAGATAAAAGCATGGAATTAGTACAATCACATGTACTAAGTATGGCATAATGCATAAAAATCATGAAAACGGACATTAATTGGAAATATGCATGTTTTGATTTAAATATCATAATATAATCATAAAAACAACATTTAACACCTTAGAAACACAAAAGAAATTTTACGAAATTTAGGACATTTTTAGAAAACCTTACAGTGAAGTTGTGTCACTTTACAGTAACTTAATTCGCTGTTTCGGTGAAGTTTATCAACTTCACCTTAGACACATTCTATCATGAAATCCCCCCACTAAAAGCTATACTAAGACTCACTTAAGCAACACAAATAGAGACCGTCCATACACCCTCTCTAAGCATGCCTAAATGATCCTCAAGACTATTTATAATGAGACACATACATTCACAAGACACCAAAACACATAACATGTATAATATGACATTCTCCTTACCGAGGATATCAAAAGACTTACTTAAGTACTCCTAGAAGAGAACGCCCATACACTCTCTTCAAGGTTACCTAAAAAATCCATAAGACTTCCTAAGTTTAGATCATGCCTAAAGTATCAACCAACTTCCCTAACTAGAGTCATTCTCAACACTTCCCTAGATAAGACATGAAGAGATCATCCCTTATGCCCCCTTCACACTTTAACTAAGGAATCCTTAAGTCACTATAGATTAGGTACTCATTCATTTACATGCTTTCTAACATAAGTCATTATTTCATTAGTTCATTAAGATACATTCATCACATAAGGACATTCAAGTAATGGTCTTGGAGAAGACCTAGGGACTCTCACTAACATCTTCAAAGACTATTGTACAATGTCTAGATAGTGTCACATACCACCACCTAAACTTCATATAACTTCTATAATGCTAATAGGTATCCCACATGCTAATAATAGTCAATAATCGACATAGACCTTGGAAGCAAAGTATGGAATCCGGAGTTCTATCCTACTACGATGAGGGTGTTCTACTTGCCAATGGTAGAACTTGGACACATCCCAAGTCATGGTTAAGGAATATGAAGGGCTTACTTTGTATTCTAGCCTCATCCTTTAACTAGAACTACTTCCCTTACCATACTCACTCGGTGCTAGCCTTTGTTCTCATGGAGTAATTCACATTAAAGGTTCATACAAAGGGTTCAATATCATATTCATAACCCAATTATATTTACCCTACCAAAGAGGTACCCTAGGGCTGCCTTACAATGGCGACAAGAAGCTTATAATGACTTTCCTAAGGATTGATATGATGTCGTTCTAGCCAATCAACCTTAAGTCCATCATTCATTACAAGAAGGATACCATTACGGCTTTCGACTTCAAGTTTCATAATCTTACCACTAGATTCAAGGTTTCACATAAAGGACCCTCTTATCATCATTCAAGGTCTCACTTATCATTCATTCATACAAGAATAAGAGGCTTTAGCATGCTAAGTGAAGACATCACACACACACACACACACACATACATATATATATATATATATATATATATATATATATATATATATATATATATATATATATATATATATATATCATTCATCAAGTAAGGGACACAAGTCTACCAAAACAAGACACAACATACTTCACTTTAGCACATATTACATGTCCTTCTAGAAGCACATAGGAATAACCATTATCATCTTTAAGTCAATCCTATACACTACTATATCAATACACTACTATATCATCTTCAATATAACCATCATAGACTAATTTAGTTAATTAGGAACAATCATGCATCAATTTTAAAACTACACGCCTCAGTTTCAACCAACAACCCCTCACCTACGGGGCGTCGACTGACCCACAGGGCGTCGATTGCCTCCGTAGGTTGGGCTGGTTTTTGACAGCTTGGGCACTCTTGAAGGGTCCTTCCTCAAGGACCCTTGGATGGTCCTTGGGGATGTTTGCGTGGATGTTTCCAACCCAAACATGCTCGTATACAAGTTTAGGACCTCTCACATGAATTTCATCAAAAACTAACACACAAAACTCGACAAAACATCCCAAGACACACAAGGTCATTTCAAGGTAAACCTTTCGAACGTCATGGACATTCTTGGGCATTTGACCTCAAACTTCACGAAACTTGACAAACTACCTATATACACTATAATAACTAATTTAATGACCTCATAACCTTATGAATTACACATAAACTTATATGACCACATATGAAGCACATAGGTGACTTAGTCATCGAACGTCTTAGTCGTCCTTTGACGTTTGACTTCAAATGAACCTAAACTCTTAGACACTACCTCAATATCACATTATTGACCAATTTACGACCTTAGACCATCATGGCAACCATGTTAAGCTCTAGCTTTGCCTAATTCATTTTTGGGATCTTAGAATCTCCCCCACTTGGACAACATTCGTCCTCGAATGACACTTGCCACTCTCCGAACACTTCCAAGAATAGATATTCACATAGAAGATCATAACCATACCATACAACACACAATCAAGGAGAAATTATCAATTTTACATAGTCAAGAGAATCACAACATAACAAGAAACGTAGAATAAATTCTATAACTCATCATGCTATAAAACTCGCATCCATCATTCCAAATAGCAAAAAATCATTTTATATTCATCACCATACTCATATACATCAGTTCTAACCATATTTCAACAATTTTCGACCAAAGAATGAATTAGTCAAATTTCCAAAATTTTCACAGTGAGCAGGCAAAGCAGTGAATTAGACAATATTTTAAAAAATGCAACTTTTAGGCAATTCATGATAGAGACATGCTAATATGCTAGGTAAAATTAGATAAACACCTTTCACAACATTAACATAACTTCATAAAATACACAATGCAATAACTTAATGAAATTCAATTTCATCAAAACTCCTAAATACCATGCACATGCAATAAACTTCTATGACTTTCTAGACCATCTATCTAACCATACTCCGCCACTTAGAAGGAACTCATATAACTAGAAAGAGAAATACAAGGACTTACCTTCATCATCATCACTCTCATCCGGCCTTTCTCCTCTAGTCCGGAGTGCATAGAAGCGCCTCTTTGTTGGAGCATCATCTTTTGGAACATTAGGAGCAACATTCTTACCATCTCTAGTAAGACAATCCCTCACTTTGTGTCCATCCTTTCCATATCCATAGAAACTTCCGGTACCCCTTAGACACTCACCATAATGTCTTTCTCCACAAGTGACACATGTAGGCTTGCCATTTTGAGAACCACCTCCTTTATCAAATCATACCTTAGGAGCACTAGGTCCATCTTGAGTTTGAGACCTCCTTTTGAACCTAGGTTGCCCTTGATCACTTGAACCACTTCTTTTCAAGTTTATAGAAATCCTACAAAGTTTAGACTCTTCAATTGATTGAGCATACACCATGAGTATAGCTAAGGTCATATCATCATGTCGCATGGCCGTACATCATTATTCTCTCACTAAGTCGGTGACCCCGATCACAAATCGACTCATCTCATCCCTAGGATTAGACACAAAGGATGGTACATATCTTGACAACATTGAGAACTTCAAAGAGTACTCCAAAACACTCATATTGTCTTTCTTGATATTGATAAACTCCTCTACCTTAACCTCCCTCCTCTCATGGGGAAAGTATTTTCCTAGAAAAGTTTTTTTAAATTCTTCCCACTCAATAGGACCCGACTCAACCGGCCTATTATCCTTCCATTGAGTGTACCACACTTGATAAACATCCCTTAATTGATACGAAGCCAACTCCACCTTCCCCGTAGATGTAACCCCCATACCACTAAACACCTTGTACACACCATCAAGAAACTCTTGGGGATCCTCTCCCACCTTAGAGCCAAGAAAGATAGGAGGATTCATTGATACACTCAAATTGCACCTCCCTTAAGAAGTATAAGCAGTAGTATCAAGTAAAGAACCCTACTATTAGGTTTAGGTCGATCCCACGAGGAAATTGGTTTAGACTTAACTTGAATGTACGATTACTTCTATTTAGTCAAGTCCTTTTCTGAAGAAAGGTAATTAAAAGGGGGGGGGGGGTTGAAACAAAAGTCTTGTAATATCTCTAAGTAAAACAATTTACAGGAGTAATTCTTTAGTGTTTATCAAGTTGTGAGAGAAACTAGGGTGTAGGTGTTCCCATAGGTTCATAACGCCATATTCCTAGCTATAACAATTCTTCCCTAGTGTTTTGCATGCACATTGATAAGTTAGGTATCTCTAAATCCTTGGTCTGGCATTAGAGAATTTCACCCCGTACCTTGGTCGGACTATGTGTGTCTAAGTTACTAACCCTTACCTTTACTTCATATGAAGCTTCATATTCGATGTATGACTTAGTTATTACTTTGCACCAATCGAGACTAGCCTATTAGATAGTATCCCACTAAATCTATGTTGATAATTATTTTCCTATTAACTACTCCTTGGTCCGGCAAGTAGCAATAAGGCGATTTATAACGCGTGCACTCGTTAAAAAGACTTCTATGTGAAAGAATTATCAATGCATGCAATAACCTATTTGAGAATTCTTATTATTCTAGGTTTACTTTGTTAATCACCCATGATTCCCACAACCCTCATTATGAATTTAGTTACCCATGCATAGAAGAACACTTTATAGTTGATAAACAATAAATCATGAACTTACTTTGACAAATTCGAAGAAAATCCAGAAATTCAACTTGAAAAACAAGAATTCACTTGAAAACCAAATTCGGAAGTTTGAATTAATGTAAAAGTTGCAAAAACCCAATCTCCAAAAACAAACTAAGCATTGTAATAATAGAATCCAACCCCAGAAAGGAGGTTTTACACCCTATTTACAACAAATATTGTCCTAAATTAAAAGGAATTCAAATAAGGAAAGTTGTCCAAAAACACGACTGTAATCGACGACCCCCACAGACGATCCGTCGATGAAACGACGGACCATCGATTAAACGACGGACCGTAGACTACCTCCGTTATCCCATACTTAGAATCTTTTTTTTATCCTTCAAATGGCATCTTCTCTGATTCAATCGATGGAACAACAACACAGTTCGTCGATCCATCTACGGTCAGTCGATGCCTTCCGTCATTCGATACTTAAAATTTCTTCAACTTCGTGTACTAGGACTATCTCTGAACTTAACGTTGATTCAATAGGACGGTCCGTCGATCAATTTACAGACCATCGATCCTTTCATAGTCCCACACTAGGTCTAATTTCTCCGAGTTTCTCCAGATGCCTAAATTTTCAGTCGACGGTCACCATCTATGGCCCGTCGATGGAACGACAGACTGTCGATGGCCTTCGTGGATCACCTATGCACTAAATCTCAATTTCCTTCTGCATTTTATTTTTGGACACCTTTCCTGCAAAACAAAGATAAAAACATGTTAAAACTACTACAAAAATGGTCTAGACACACACCAATCTTAAGGAAAAAGCATTAAAAGATACCGTAAAACCACAGTACATCAACACCCTCAACTTAAATTCGTTGTTTGTTCTCAAGTGACGCACTTAACTCAACACAACACCGTGTACAAAAGTATTCTCTTTTAAGCTTTCACAATCACATAGCTATCAATCCAAACTTCTTCTTTTCTTTAGAGAATAATTCTACTCTAAGGATTGATAAGCTCACTCGTGTGGATCAGACCGTGACATAAAGTCACCATGCACGAATACCTCTACTCTTTTACCTCTCGCAAAGGTACCAACTTTCTGTTATTGCAACTAGTGCCCTAATTTCAAAAGAAATCCTCCTTTTTCGCACAGTGATTTTAACTTTGGGTACAAGGATGATTATTCAAAAATCACGTTCAAAACAAATTCACACCTATTTAGTACTTGTCGCCATAGGCTTGCCCTTATTTTCATTTCTTAAGTTCACCACATTAGACTCTAGGATCACGATAGGAATTTCTTGGCTTGTAACGTACGCTCAGAGTCAGGTATGGTATATATGGGTACATTTTAGTGACTTTTTGGCCTCATTGACATTACGGCTAAGCATCCTACCTCTTTCATTATCTCTAATGCCCTACTTTTCTTTTCTTATCATCTTTTCCTTGCTTTCTCCTTTGTTCTTTGTGGACGTAACTCTTACTTATTTTTGTTCAACTCTTTTTCTCTCTTTTCTCTTTATTTTCTCCCTTTTTAATTTTTTTTCTTCTTTTATTAACATGATAATTTTGACTGAGTCACTTCTCTTGATCACTTTTTCTTTTCTTTTCAACATTACTCTTTTCATACCCACTCTTCGAGTCGTCACTTATAATAGCCACCCTCAACTTATGGCTTTGCCATGAGTCAAGGTTCACATTACCCAAGGTTGGGTCAGGGCCAAGACGAGGTCAATTTCTGCATTAGCCACCCTCAACTTATGCTTTTGACCTAAGTTGAGGTGCACATGTCCAAGGAGGGACTAGGGCCAACACATTATACCCATGGAAAGTGAGTTGGTGAAGAAAAGAAAGGTCTATTATAGGCTCTACATATTTTGATAAAAAAGGGATAACAATTTCATTTGGTTCACTTTATTTTAGGATAGATGTTTACTAATTCGAACAAGGGCCTATAATCCTTTCCTAGTCGTCTAACACATATTCCTTTATGCAGGACCAACCAGACAAGTTTTACCTAGGTACCAACAGTGGAACAATCAAACTTTATCACACTCTCTTGACACCTCGTTACCCTATCAGATTGTCAGACACATAGTTTGAGTGTTCGATTGAGGGTCATCAAGTGGGTGCATCTCTATGTTATGATTAGAGTCAACACATTCAACTTCTTTGTACTTATTCATGCAAGCATTTTCTTAGAACGGGATATCATTCATGCTTATCCATCATGCTTCATATTTCACTTTCATACTTTGTACAAGTTACGACATGCCGGTTCAAAAGTAAAGTAATCAGTCTCTTGGGGCAAAAGAACACATGCAAGAAAACCCCAAAGAGAGGATCGTGAGTTGGGCTACTCAGACTTCACCCTAACACTCACATTCCATTTACTCCACCCCCAACAAAAAAAAAATGCAATTGTCCCCAATGCATAAGAAATATAAAGACAGGGTGGTGAAGCAAACTTGAGGCGCATAGCGCCGATGATCAAGAAGCAGGCGGGTCCGGTTTCCCAGAACCCGCAACCTCAGTAGTAGGGGCACCCTCTGTGGTGCCCACAACAATCTACTCACCCTCAGTGGTGCTTCTATCCACAGCCTCAGGTCTGGAACTAGATGCCCTAGCAGCCAACTCTCAAGCCCTTATCTGATGGGTCTCCTCATCAATCAAATAGGCTCTCTTCGCAGCCTCAAGGTCTGTATGTTCCTTCTTACTTGCACGGGCATCCTCTACCTCAGTGATACGGTTAGAATGGTGCCTCTTGGCACGCTCACGTGTCTCAGGCGGCGGTTCAGTGGGGACAGTAAATAGTGCAGAAAATAGTGTGTTCTTCGCTAGCTTGACAGGTGCAATCTCGGGCTCAGGTCCCCTTATCTCCAGGATACTGTCAACATCTACCCGCAAACTTGCCACAACCTCCTGAAGAGTAGTCAAGTCAATGGTGGGGGTTGGACGTGCAAGAACCCGCAACTCAAATGCATCAAGGCGCTGGTTAACCGCCTGAATCTTCCACTTCGTCTGCTGAGCCACCCTCTTCTAAATCCAGTCCTCAGCCTCGGCAATGGATTTTCGCATCCAAGGCTGGATATGATGCAACAGGGTGTCCATTTGGGCCTCTAACTTCTGGACCCTATCTATCGGAACCATTGCAGCATACAGTGGAGTAGACCGGGAGGAAATGGGTGTCCTACTAGTGCCAGGGGCGTACTCGACCGGAGTGGTATTGATAGGCTCTAAAGTGGAAGGATCTGCCCCTTAGTATAACTCTATCGTATCCGCCAAATTCTCACTCAGCGGCTGCAACTCAACTCTCGGTCCTCTCTGTGGTGTCGCCACATTGGCCTCATCCCTGATGAGAGCTATATCAACATTCCCGCCTGGTGTACGGAGGAGATCACGATGCGAAATGGGCACTCCAACATCCCTGCATAAGTGAAAGATCATACATGCGAATGGATAAGTAGTAGAGGTCTTAAAAGCCCTCTCATGTATCACTGCGATTAATAACTTCGCAAAGTCAATCTTCAACCCAGCCACCAAGGCCTCTTCTAATACCGCTGTATCCCATGTAAGAATGTTATCTACTGCCATCGAAGATTGGCACTTGCGGACTAACAGCCAAAAGAACTTGGTTGTGAAGGTGTGGTTGGAGTTTTTGATAAGGCCTAAGAGGTCTAACACCCAGTCTTCTCCCTCACGATCAATAGACTGTTGCTGGTCAAACCACCTCTTGATGGTCTGTCTCTGCTCTCTGGTCATGTGAAACTGGCCACTCTTGACTAGACTCCTCATGTAATCAAACTACGGAGTAAGGGGGTCCCAAGTAGTAAGAGTGGGCACACCGTACATGAAGTGACATATGGTAGTAGGAGAAATGTCCACCCAACAGCCTCGAACTACAACCTGTATGAGTGGGTCCTATTTGGTAGGTCTCGCCCGCCTGTCCAAAGAACCTCTGAGAGTTGCCATATATGAGGCGTAGAAATCTCGAACAATCTTTTCACTATACGACCCAGACTCCTAACCATACACTCGATCCTGTGGCGGGTAAACAAGTTATGCATATCAGGGATTGTGTTAAGGCTCCTTGTAAGAACTCTCCGCTCGAATGTCACCAACCGAGTCATCACCCCCTTTTCATTCAGAAGCTTTGTATCCCAGTAGACATCTGACCATCTACACACCATAGGTTTGGCTCATCAGGAACCGGTGCAGGGACATTATCCTGGGGTGCCGGAGCAGACTCTGAACAATGAGCCTCATCAGACGAGGCTTGGCGGGCAGGAAACTCTGGGCCAGTGGCTCCAGGTGATCCTTAACCGGAGGAAGTGGCCTCATTTGACCCCGTAGAGTGGGACAACTCTGAACCTGATGCAGCTTCGGAGCCAGACGCTCCTTCAGAACCTGAGGCAGACCTAGACGATGTGTCGGTCAGTGTGCGCTCCTCATCAGACTAGGAGGCAGTGCCTATGCTAAAATCTATCTTCTGGGGGTACCCCGAGTGGCTCTTGCAGCTGGTATAGGGGTACGGCTGACTGGGGGCACATATTCAGAATCCCGCTCATCGTCAGAAGTGCCAATCATCCGATGAGATGGTGCCACGGACTTGGACCTGCCCCTAGAATAAACGATGTCCGGTTTGGGACATATATACCTGTAAAATAGTTTGATAGTCTCATAGCAATCTTACTACACACAAAACAATCAAAACAGAAAAATAAAACACAAATCACATTCAAGTTCAGATTTGCAGTACTGGTTGATGGGCACTATCGACGGTCCGTCCGTCGATAGTTTTCGTCGTTGTACACTTAGGTATTATTTAGTTTTCATTCTACAGACCTCTCAATTGGAAACGACAGACGTGCAAAATGGCCCATCGATCAATCGACGAACCGTAGTCCACTTCCGTCGTCTGACACTTATAATAATTTTTAAAACTCTCACAAATAAGGGTCTCAGTTAGAAATGATAGACGTCCAGAACGGCCAGTAGATCAATCAACGGACCGTGGTCCACTTCCTTCGTCTCAGAGTTAAGTAATTTTAAGGCTGATCAATCGACGAACCCCATCGATGGCCCGTCGATTAATAAACCGTCCGTCGACAGGGTCTCGTGCTGTTGTTCAGACACAGATTTCAGACCTTGATTTTAGTAGCATATTTTTTCACCTTTTATACCCTCATTAGTTTACCCAACACATAACAACAATTACAAGATCATTTCTTCATTCATAGGGTTTTGATTTCGCAAGGTTCATTCTCGGATTCTAGATGCTACAAAACCCTAAGTCGGAAAGTCGATAATATTTTTTTAAACATATTACACCACTACCCATTCACTTTATATCCTTCTAAGGGACATATCACCCATTTTTTAACAAGCACAAACATGCAATTTTTTCCCTAAGTCAAGACCCACATTCAAATTTTTTGTTTCCATCAGCAAATGAACAAGAATTCATCAAGCAAAGGGAATCGAAATAGCTGAAAATAGAAGTGGAGTGAATGAGTGGGTGATCTTTTTCAACAACCTACGTTCCCGCCTTTGAACACCGACAGGAGAAAGAAAGAGAAACGAAGTAGAATTTGGGAGGGAGAGGGTTTTGGAAATTTGGGGGGACTTGGGAGTTTGGGGAATCTGATGAATTTGGAAGGGAGAGATATGGTAATATGATGGAAAAGGATGGAAATAAGGGGAGGGAAACGGTTGGGAAAGAATTTGAAAAGGTTTTGGAGGTTAATTAACAGTTTTCTTTTAATATAACCGGACGTGTCGGGTCAGGTCACTGGTTCTTTGGACTGACGACACCCTATCGACAGTCCATAAGTCAGTCGACGTACCATCGATTGGACCGTCGATTGCACAAAGATTTAGACAAAATTTCAAAACTTACACGGGATCCGTATATCTGTGCACCAAACCATTTTCTGTAGAATTCTTGGTTTTGGTCCCTGCACATTGAACACACATTAAGCTATTCTTTTTGTGTTTTTCTGGACACTTTTGAGACACGTACCCTAAATTAATCTCTAGCCAACACTAAAGAAATAATGCATGAAGATGAGTAAAACAAAACGAAACAAGAGAATGCAACTATTCCTACAAAGAAAATAAAAACCTATTGTTTTCCAGAGGATACACCTTGGGTTTCCTCCCATGAAGCGCTTGATTTAACGTTGCGGCACGATGCACGATCCTTGATTACCAGGCTCCATCAAGGTGATATGCCTCAACCACTTCATGGATACTCTCCGCATGCCCTAGGTAGATCTTTATTCTTTGTCCGTTGAAAGTGAAATTTGCACCCTTCTTGTTCTCCAACTCAACCTCTCTATGTGGAAACACTTTAGTAATAAAGAATGGTCCCGTCACCTTGGACTTGAGTTTGCCAAGAAACAAGCGTAGCCTAGAGTTGAATATAAGCACCAAGTCCCTAACCACAAATTCTTGCTTTTCAATCTTTGATTGTGGTACTTATTCATCTTCTCTTTGTAGATGGCTGAACTTTCATAAGCTTTTAGACGGAACTCATCAAGCTCATTCAACCCATTGAGTCTCTGTTCCACTACTTCATTCCAATCCATCTTCAGTTTTTTCATTGCCCACATGGCTTTATAATCTAACTTAACTGGCAAGTGACAAGCCTTCCCGCATACAAGTTGGTATGGATACATACCTATGGGGTCTTGTATGCAGTACAGTAGGCCCAAAGAGCATCATCAATCCTTCTTGACCAATCCGTTCTAGTAACATTTACAGTTTTTGACAAGATTTGCTTGATCTCTCCATTGGACACCCCAACTTGCCCACTAGTCTGTGGATGATACGGAGTGTCCACATTATAGCGAACCCCATATTTCTCCAATAGCCCTTTGAACAACTTATTGCAAAAGTGAGATCCACTATCACTAATAATGGCCCTAGGTGTGCCAAATATGGAGAAAATGTTCTTTTTCAAGAACGTGGTGACACTCTTCCATTCATTGTTAGAAAGCGCTATGGCTTCCACCCATTTTAACACATAGTCCACAACCACAAGTATATATTTCATCCCATGAGAACTCACAAACGGTCCCATAACATCAATGCCCCATACATAAAATAACTCAATCAATAGAATGGGATTTAAAGGGAGCTCTTGCCTCTTCGAAATTCCTCCATCTTTTTGACACCTATCACATGACTTGGCGAACTCATGAGCATCTTGGTGAATGGTTGGCCAATAGTACCCACACTGCAAAATCTTGTGGGCAGTCTGGATACCACTATGGTGCCCACCCACAGGTGAGAAGTGGCATGCCTCCAAAACACTTAACATGTCAACTTCCGGCACGCAACGACGAATAATCCCATCAGCACAACTCCAGTATAAGTAAGGCTCATACCAAAATAACTTTTTCACATCATGCATGAAATTTTTACTCTGATGGAAGGACTAGTCCGATGGGACTATATCACTGGCCAGATAATTCGCAAAACCGGGGAACCATGGAATCAATTCATAAGAAGCGGCCAATACATGCTCATCAGGGAAGGTATCATCAATTTCAGACTTTTCCCCCAACTCTCGCATAGCTTCATCCTCCAATCGGTACAAGTGATCTGCAGCTTGATTTTCAGTCCCTTTTCTATCTTTTACCTCAAAATCAAACTGTTGCAATAGTAGCATCTATCTAATCAACCTTGGTTTCACATCCTTCTTTTCCATGAAGTACCTCAAAGAGGAGTGGTCAGTATGCACTATGACTCTTCTGCCAAGCAAATAGGAGCGAAATTTTTTGAAAGAAAATACCACTGCAAGAAGCTCTTGTTCAGTCACAGTGTAGCTCTTTTGTGCTTCATTTAGAGCCTTACTTGCATAATAGATGGGGTGAAGGATTTTATCCCTTATCTGTCCCAATACCACACTAAGATCAACCCCAGTAGCATCACACATCACCTCAAATGGCTTCCTCCTACACTAAGATCAACCCCGTTAGCATCACACATCACCTCAAATGGCTTCCTCCTATCTGGGGAAATAATTATGGGCGCAGACACCAACTTCTCCTTCAACTCTCCAAACACCTTCAGACAGGATTCATCAAAATAAAATTTACATTCCTTCTCAAGTAATTTGCGCAGCGGATGCACAATTTTTGAGAAATCCTTAACAAACCTCCGGTAGAAGCCCGTATGTCCCAGAAAGCTTCTCACACCTTTTACAGAGATGGGTGGAGGAAGTCTCTCTATAACTTCCACTTCTCCGAGATGCGATGGCCCAATATTATACCTTCTTTCACCATAAAGTGATATTTTCCCCTTAGCACAAGATTACAATATTCACATCTTTTGAGAACATCGGCCAAGTGACTCAAACAACGATCAAAGGAGTCTCCAACAATTGAAAAGTCATCCATAAACACCCCATATCTAGTTCATGACCCAATTACATTCACCCTACCAAAGGAAGGTCCACTTGGGCATATATCACTATGGCGATAAGAAGCTCATCGTGACTTTGCTAAGGTATGATATGATGCCATTCCAGCAAATCAACCTTAAGTCCATCACTCATTACATGAAGGATACCATTACGGCTAACTACTTCACGATTTATAACCTTACCACTTGGTTCAAGGTTCCACACAAATGACCTTCGTATCTTTTGCAAGGTCTCACCTATATTCATTTATTCAAGACTAAGACCATTTAGGTTCCTAATTCAAGACATATCATATTCACATAAGCATCAAGTAAGGGACACAAGTCTACCTAAATAAGACACAACATATTTCCATTTAACTTATTTAGCCTAGCTTTCCTTAGACACTTTAAGAAAGACCCTTAACCTTATTAACTCAACCTATCCATTACCTTAACATTATCAATTCAAACATCTTAGACTCATATAACCAAATTAAGGACAACCATGTACAACTCTAAGACTACACACTTAACACATAGTCAAAGCATAACATGATCACCTAGATAGTATCAATAGTCTAACACATACTTTCACATATAGGTAGATATGATCACACATCATCAAATCAACTACACAAATATCCATATAAGTTCAAGTAGTGCCGACAAGGCCATGATCATCAATATACTAGAAAGTAACGTCGACAAGGCCACATCAATTCACATAGCACCGCCACCAAAGGTGGACCAAACCAATCATAAAATAATTGAAGTATAATTAACATTGAATAAGAAGAAATAGAGTAGCGTACCACCACTTCATCATCAACACTTCAAGCCAATACCAAATCACCCAATTCATCATCATAAGGCCCTTGCCCATGGCCATGAACACCAATTCAATACACAATTATAGAAATTAATAAAATCTAACCCAATCCAATATAGGTTCAACAATTCAATACCAATTTGATAACAATTGAATACAATTCTTACATCAATAGAAAGCCCATAAGAAACTACACATGAATTCATCAACATTAAGCCAATATCAAGTAACCATAATTTAGTCAAAATCTTAGGTTCATCAATTACATGGGTTCATAGGTAATTTAGGTTAAAATCATCAATACAACATCAATCTAATCCATAATAGATGTTTGAAAACCATTAATGCAAGAACCCATGGTAGAATTATGAAATTGGACAATTCACCTTTTGAAAACATTGAAAACATCTTTGAAAGTTGGGCTCCTTGATGAAACGAGTTTCAAGGATCAAAAGTCATACCTCAATGAAGCTAATTCTTCACTTTGATGAAGAATTTCCACTCAAAACGTCACACCAAGCTCTTTCTTGATTTTGGACTTCAATGGAGTCTTTGGGATTTCTAAAGGGATTTTGGGGTTTTGATTTTAGAAGAATGAAATATTCTAAGTGTTAAGCACTTATATACACATTTAAAATACCCAATATACCCTTAATAAACCTCCAATACTCTTATTTGGAAGTGGGGTAAAATTCCATTTCACCCCTCACTTAACAGTGAGCTGCACACACGCACAGGCTCACAAACGACGGTCCCATCGATGGGGCGTAACCCCACTTACGGACTGAGCTGTCCACCGTCAATTGGGTTAGAGCCTAGAAAATGGAATATTGGCCTCCTAGTCTAAGTCTCCAATGATGCCCACCACCTACTGGGGGTCGACCAGGCCACTAGCCGTCAATTGCACTCCGTAGGTGGACTACCTTTTGGCAGTTTTGGCCACCAACTTGGGTCCTTCCTCAAGGACCCTTGATGGTCTTTGGGAATAATTTACCGGACGTTTCCAACCCAAATACGATTCTCTATGAGTTTAACACCTCTCACATAAATTTCATCCAAAACGAATACGTAAAACTCGACGAAATATGTTTAGACACACAAGGTCGATTCAAGGCATATCTTTCGAACGTCATGGACGTTCTTGGACGTTTGAACTTTATCAACGAAACTTGACACACTGACTTTATACACCATTTAAACTCATTTAAGAACCTTACAACCTCATGAATTACACATAAACACATAAAACCACATACCAGGCACATAGGTGACTTAGTCGTCGAACGTCTTAGTCGTCCCTTGACGTTTGACTTCCAATACACCTAATACTTTAGCTACTACCTCTATACCATATTATACACCACATTAGTACCTTACACCACCATTACCAACAAGTTAGGCTCTAGTTAACCTAATTCATTTTTGAGGTCTTATAATGCAGATAACATTTAAGGACATGCATGATAAAGAATTTATACTCCCTTTAGAAAACATGCTAAGTCATATGAAAGTCTTCAATGCACATACCATATAACATATACAAGTTAAGGATTCCATCACTTAAAGCATGATGATAAGTAAAGACATATCCTCATAGAGTCATGTTAACATTTCATATTTAATAAATCATATAAACATAACATACAAAACATTTACCAATGACCTCATCCCCAACCTACAAGTGCAACGGTAATGTGAAGCCCCATAACCCGACATAACCGAGTAGATAATATAGTAGACCATAAGTGAAGCCTTGGTTCATATAACTTGTAACATAGTTATTCGTCACTTCATATAGCAATATAACTAAATAACATATTCATCATAATGACTGACATTCATGTAAGAGTAACATCATATATCATAAGCATCATACCTTTCACGTTAACATATTACATAAGAACAATCTCCTAGGTAATGTATGCATCATAATGACAAGCATTCATATAAGAGTAACATCATTTATCATAATCATATAATGATCAAAATTCATATAAGAGTAACATCATGCATCATAAACATATATCATTCATGTTGTCATATTACATAAGAACAATCTCCTAGGACTTACCTTAGAGTCAACTTGTGCAATGTCTAGGTAGAGTCCCATACCCCTACCTATACTAAGCAAACTCCTCAAGTCACCCTAGTCAATATTCCTTTACTTGTCTTTGTTTTACACAAGGGAACATATGCATTAACCGACATAGACCATGTGAGATGAAAATGGAATCCAGTGTCTTCCCCACACCGAAAAGAGGTGGTCTACAGGACAAAGTAGAACCTAACAAGACATCTTTGTAGGTGGATCCACTAGCTAGTATCCTATGGTGGCAACTTAGATGAAGAACTAGGAGATGTATTAGAGACCCATAGTTCCACATTACATGGCAACCTCAATCTCATGAGAATCATTGTGAACCTACCTTCCCGCTAAGAAAGGGACACTTCCCATATCTAGTTCATCGATGCTTAGCTTAAGTCTCTTTTCTTGAAACAACCTTTAAGTTTTCTTTTATCATAAACTTATCATAGGTCATAGGAGATTAACTCCTTGTATAACATGATCATGAGCTCTTATGGATTAGATGAGAATTTCCTTTCATCATAACCTTTCTTTTGTGAGATTTACATGGCATAATCATCTTGTGTAAATCATACAAGAGAGTATCATAACTTTCATATTCGTATTCATATCATAATCTCACAAGTAACATGTTCATAGCCCAGCATATTCACATAGCAACATCATACATTCCGTTCGTAATCATAGCATCATAATTATAGGCAAACATAAACATTTAAGAGAAATCACACTTATAAGACTTACCTCTTGCTTCCAAGAATCTTATTCATCATGCAATATTCATAATCATACATAGTGAAATACTCAAAGGCATAATCAAGAACAACTCATCAAATCATGTACAATATCAATGCATAGCATAGGAGAAGGGAAACGGGTCATTAAAGGGTTCATTCAAAACTCAAATTCCAACCCTAACGTTTACACGTTATCAAACACTAGAAACAACTCATTCGAAACTATGGCATAGAGAAAGATCATGTATCACACGACATTCAAACATTATCAATCAATTAATCAACAATTCATGCAAAATCAAATATGGAAAACGTTTACTTTTCATCGAAAATTATAAATCTAGGGTTAGGATGAAAATCCATTTTGTAGAATAAAAACCCTAGTATTTGAAATTCTTGAAAACTTATCTTGAAAGGAACTCTTGGGGAAAGGAATCCCAAGAGTGAAAAACTCATACCTGATAGATGAAGAATCCACGAAATCTGATTGGAAACTTCAAAACCTTGGTCTTCTTCCTTAAGCTTTTCTTGTTCTTCAATGGGGTTTGGAAAAGAGAGCGCTCTTGAAAAATTGAAACAAAATTTGTTTGATATGATTTGGGACGTGTAAAAGTGGTCTAAAACTGACCTAATATCAATATATAGTCATTCTATGAATTACCCAAAAGACCCTCCACTTAAATTTCCAAAACGGCCCTCCTAAATTCACTAAAAATAGGAGAACATTGACTAAGCCAAATTTTGAAAATTTGCTTAAGGGTCTCGGGTTTGACCATTTAAATTAATTAATTAAGTTGCTAATTTAATTAATTAAGTGACATAGGGTAATTATTAAAGTACCCCTAAGTCGTTAGGACCATAACCTGTCACGACCCGGATGCTGGAATCCGAATTGCAACCAGCGTCGTTGACCTCTCAGAGATCGCAGACAAGCCTCTTCTTGCATTCATCACATTCATACGGTTAATTTTAGCGAAAAATTTGAAACTTTTTGTTTATAGTTGAAGTATACATAGACTTCATACAAACTCATATCTTTAAGGAATTTCATTGCTCATACATCAACCATCTAATTATAAGATCATGCAACCTGAAAGAAATGGAATCTCATGTCATAAGTAATACATGCCAAAACGGAATCATTAAAAGCGCCTGAATAAAATAGGAAAGAAACACTAGTGGAACCTACCCCACTAGTTCATACCTACTACTAAGCAAGAATATAAAGGCAGGCATCGTCGAATGCATGAGGACCTACCAAGTCTGGATGAAATCTCTGAGTCCGAACAGCTGCAATGATACCCTCAACGTCCACCTGAGCCTGCACCTAAAATAGTAATATTGTATGGAATTAGTACACACTTGTACTAAGTAGGGGTAGATGCAACAACACATAACGGTAATGCATGAACAAGGATGGCTCTTCCTAATCAACAACTTTCTTAGAAGGTCAAGTCTCTTGACTTTGACTATTTCGTAATAGAAAGGTTATGCCCTGAATATGTCACACATCATACACACATAGGTTCACATAATATACATTTCATGTTTCATATAGTATACATTGCATTTCCATGAGACCTTGGAATCATGGACGTAGCATTAAGACATCTCAAGTGAGGTCCCAACATATGGGATCTCAATTCGAGGGTCTCCTTTAGCAAACACAGAGCCTGCTTCATTCGTTCATTTGCACTTCACATTGTTCATTTCATTCATTCATAGGATGGTGTGAACACCATCTATACCTAGGATGAATTGTAAGACTCTCATCGGTATCATGAAGTGCAATGACCAAGAATGACCTAATGTCAATACTTGAGTCCGGTCTCACCTACTGATTGTCTTGCACAAACACCTTCGCTATCGTTCATATCATTATCTTTCATACTTTGAGGAACTTCAACTTTAACCGACATAGATCATGTGAGCTCATGAAATCCGGTGTCTTCCCCACACCGAAAAGAGGTGGAGTCACTGGCCAAGGTGAAACCAAAACATTCTAGCTTCATGGGTTCGAACCAAGCTAGTTCCCTATGTTGGCAGCATAGTTCAAAGACTAGGAGATTTAGGGAGACCCATACCCACCTTGGTGGACAGTCTCATCTCATGAGATTTATGTGAACCTCTGCCCTTCCCGAAAGAAGGCATCACCACTCATAACTAGCATATCGGTGCTCCGTTTAAAGTTCCTTTTTACATTAAACTCATACATCATCAAATCTTGCTTCTAGCGTGAGGTAGTCATAGCTCATTAGATGATTTCTTATCTCTTCTTTACGTATTAAGTGTGAATTGTCCTTACACTTACATATAGAGTGTGATTGAGACTTGTCTCTTAATATTCAACACTCTCTTAGGTGAGTACTTTTGGTGACCTTATATTGGCTTAGGTACATCTTGTCTCACTTGCACTAGCCTCATATTGTGGTGCCACCCTGTTGTTTCTTAACATCTTCTCATTTCATCTTTACTCACCTTTCATTATTTGTTCATCGGTTAACATAGATATGCTCTCTTAGAAATTGCATTTAGTGACATTTCTTTTTAGGCGTAGATGCAGCTTGTCTCACTTACACTAGCCTATCATCATGTAGTCACTCTTTTCTTTACATATTAACTATGAATTCATTCTTAACACTGTTTTTGGAATATGCTTGAGACTTGACTCCTACATCATTCTACACTCCCATAGGTGAGTACGTTTGGTAACATTTACTTAGGCTTGGTTGAGACTTGTCTCACCATTCATCTTAGCCTCTTATCATGTTGTCACTGTTTTCATTAGCATCATAGTATAATATAATTACTCACCTCATTACGTGAATGTTCATTGAATAATCTTACCATTAACTCATGTTCTTACCCAATTCGGGTTACTCATAATTGACTAAGTGTTTCATGACCATCTAAATATATGTTGTGTAAGACTTAAGCATTTTAAACGTGCAGCCAAGGAACCCAAGTTCAATCCCTAGTGGCTGCATTTTATTTAATTATATGCGAGACTTATGTGTCTCCCAATTTTGGCCAAGAGGACCCACATTCGAATCCCTTGGGCAGCACTTTATTTGTAATTATTTAAAGTGTTAAGTGTCTCCATAAATTCGGCCAAGAGTACCCATGTTCGAATCCCTTGGGCAACACTTTATTTTTAATTATTTAAAGTCCTAAGTGTCTCCATGAATTCGACCAAGAGGACCCATGTTCGAATCCCTTGGGCAGCACCTTATTTTTAATTATTTAGACTGATAAGTGTCTTCCTAAATTCGTCCAAGAGGATATGGGATCGAATCCCAGTGGCCACATCTTTTATTACTTTGTTTTGGTGTGAGATTTATGTATCTCACACCCTTGGCCAAGGAGCCAAGTTCGAATCCCCCTTCCCTTGCTATTTTCTTTTTCTTTTAATTCCAAGCTTCTTTCAACCTGCCCAAGTTCGAATCCCCTCTCTCACCCTATTTTCTTTTATTTTATTTTAAGGCGTACCCTCTTAGTTTTAGGACCTTAAGAATTTTGAGATTAACTCTAAATGGCAGCAACTATTCCACATCATATATATTAGTGACTAGCCGAAACCATATTCATTTAACATAAAGTTTTAATTCACTTTCTTACATTTAGCCTAGGCGTTTAACTCATAGTTTTACATATACTTTTGACCAATTAATTAAGTACTTTACTTTCACTTTCTTATTCATGAACATCACGATTTATTTTGCATGTTAAACACACAACATTGCATAACACATGATTGACCATTTTTCTTCAAGTTAACAGTAACAATACAATTACGGAAAAATAGCATGTTTTGTGCACATATGAAATTCAAAACTCGAACGTTCATAACCAATCATAAACAGCCCAAAACACACATTGCACATAATCACAATCATTCCTAAAATTATCTACCAGAAGTCATACCAACGCATGCATCAATTCGTTCATAGGATCTAATGACAGGGGCATGCAACGGGGGACAACCTTAGTTTTCGATTGGATTTAAACTGAACCTTAGGGGACTCTTGGGAAAGGGACCAAGAGAGAACAAAACCCATACCTTTTCAGCCTTGAAAACCAGCCACAACCACACGCCCCAGCCCACACACAAACCTTTCTTCCGAGCTTTCATTCTTGTTTGCAAGTGGAGTTCTTTACTTAAAACACTTAGGCGTACGAATTCTCCCTTTTGTTTTTCTGATGGATGCAGCCAACAACACTTTTAGAATAGCGAGTTTTACGTTTATATTCTATTTTTGAAGTGTGGGATAAAGCTGAAAACGTTTTTAGGAATAAATTAAAGGATTAAGAGTGGGCAAGAAGTACACTCCTAGTGGGAGTTGTGCGCCCCCTTTTGTGGGAATTGTTGTTGACTTATTCAACACAATTTAAATGGTAACAAAATCAGATTATAATTATATATTAAGTTACTATAAGGCCCCTCTCTTTAATCATTTAATTCGTACCTCATTATGTTTCCAACTCGGCTCGAACCCGAGTTGTGGAGGTCTGGTCAAACTCGGGTTTGACCACCAAGATTTGACCCATTTTGACTAATTAATAACTTATTCAATTAATTAAATATCAGCCTAGGGTAATTACCATACTACCCCTAGCCCCAAAATTACCTTTATACCCCTAGAACCCTAAAAACCTAGGACTAACCCTCTAAGTCCAGTTAAGACTCATTGTGGTGAATCCTAATATTCGGGTGCCCTACATGGCTGGACCCAACCCTGCCTAGCTTAACTAACTCACCAAGTTGGTTGGCTTGGCTGGTGCATAGGTTCAGAAGTCTGTTTCCACGCGCATCAATTCGTGTGAACCCGGTCTAATCTAGGCATTCTAGGTACGTTTAGGCCTTACTTAGCATAGTCATTTTTGGGTTGTTACACAACCAACACCTTTGGACCATCCTAGGTTAGGTACTAGATTGTTTCTTTAGTTAGATACTCTGCTAGTGTCACACGGTTAGGTCTTACGATTTCGGGAACACTAGTTGATTCATTTTTGTTAGTCCTATGTTCGTTAGCTAGTTAGGTAAGTTAGTTAGAGCATAGGATTGGTTAGGAATCTTGGCCCCACGTGGCTGGACCCAACATGTGCCTGCCCCCTAAACGCCCTAACCAAATTGGTTGGGCTTGGTCTCTCGGCCGTTGGTGGCACATGTGCTTGCACATGTGTTGCCGTGCACTTTCCTAACCGTTCACTCTGGAAAGTTCACTTATTGTCCAAGGATCCTCACTATGTCCTTGGGCACTGCTTAATCTACATGATCATTTTAAATGATCATGTGCTATGGTACCTAGGCTTGACACTTGGATGCCTCGTACTTAATGTGTGAATGTGAATAATATAGTTATTTTATCTTAGGGTCTTCATTGGAGGTGCAATTCCTAAACAAGCTTGGATTGGAGTGTATGTCAAGATACTTATTAATACATAAAATTTTGCTAACACCCTTAAGCCAACATTCTCTAACATGCCCAATACTACTCAATATTGGGCATTGGGAAGCCTATGTATTCCAAATCATATTCTTAAAACCTAATAGGCTCTTCACTAGACAAGTACATTTTCTGGAATGTTACACCAGACTTAGACATGAACTTCATCGGGTTGAGAGTGTTCCCTCTATCATGGAGAGGCCGCAATATGGTTTACTGAGTTGCCTTACAATTCTATCTATACTTGGGATCAGTTGAGGGATGTTCCTAGCACGGTACTACTCGGTGTCCAAAAAGCTCAACCACAAAGATATAGTGAACAACTTTGTGGCACTACCTAGGGAGTCGGTAAGTAGTTCTTCAGACAGATTTACTTCTGTCGTGAGGGGCTTCCCAAACCACCGCATTGATGATGAGTCATTTAAAGAGTAATTCTATCGGGGACAAAATGATAATAATAAACCAGTACTCGATACTGTTGTGGGGGGTTCTTATGGTGAGTGCACATATGGCAAGATCGCAGAGAAGTTGGAGAAAATCTCTCTCAACAATAAGTCTTGGAGTACTAAAAAGTCAGACACTGGGAGAAACACCTTTACAGTGCAAGCTACACACAATCCAGCTGCAGATGAGATTCGTAAGGTGATGACTCAAATGAGAACTAAGCTTGGGTTGGTATTGAAACATGTCACTAGAGGTGCAGAGAAGGTAAATACAGTGAATTACTTGACTGAACCACCACCGCCAGCGATGAGTACTACTATGATGAGGATACTTATGAAGTGAATGATCAGACGGGGGGTCCCGAGCGAGCACTCAAGGATCCAATCAGGAGAATTAGTGTCAAGGTCAAGGAAATCAATGTTAGAACTATGGGAATTACAATAGAGAGGGACAGTATGTTCGAGATGGAAACTACAACCACGACAAATCTTCAACCTAGGTAACTATGGTAACCGAAATGATCAAAGTGGGCCCTATGTTCCACCTCAAAATTGGGAGGTTGCTCCTAGGGATGATGGAGTTAGTATGGCGCGAGTTGAAGATATGTTGTAGAAGATGAGGATGAGGTTTTATGCTAGCGTGGAGCACACTAAGGAACTGAGAGATGATTTGGCTAACATTGGGCAAAAGCTGGATGCATATGTGGTCTCGAATAAGTATATTGAGTTACAAATGGCCCAATTGTCTACTATTGTGAACCCACGCCAACCAGGCACTCTTCCTAGCAATACAATTCAAAACCCTAAAAATGATGGATATTGCATTGCTGTTATTACTCTAGGAGGTAAGCAAACTATTGATCCACCTATGCCATCTGTGTTAAAAGATGAGATGAGAAAATATGAAGAGGTGGTGAAAACTAGTGGTGAATTGGTGGACAAAACTACGAAAGAAGCAAAGGTACCCCAGAAACTAGTACCCATTCCTTGACCGCCACCACCATTCCCTTAGATATTGGTGAAGAAGAATAAGGATGGTAAATATCAGCGTTTTATCACTATGTTGAAACAACTTTCCATCAATGTCCCTTTGATAGAATCTTTGAAGCAAATGCCCGGTTATGCTAAGTTCATGAAGGATATGGTTACAAAGAAGAGATTGGTAAGTTTTAAGGATGATGACCAAATGCAACATTGTAGCGCTATTGCTACAAGGTCTCTTGTGCAGAAGAATGAAGATACTGGAGCTTACACTATTCCATATACCATCGGATTATTACACTTTTCTAAAGCACTATGTGATCTAGGCGCTAGCATAAACCTCATTCCTCTTTCCATTTATAAAAAAATGGGTTTGGGTGACCCAAAGCTCACTGCAAGGCAGTTACTGATGGCCGATCGAATAGTGAAGAGGCCTATTGGGATACACCATGATGTGCTCATGAAACTGGAGTCGTTTATATTTTTGGTCGATTTTGTGATTCTTGACTTTGAGGTGGACTTTGAGGTCCCTATTATTCTTGGGAGGCCGTTACTTGCCACTGGTCGCGCCTTGGTTAATATGGAGAAAGGGCAGATGAAGTTTAGGTTGAACAATGAAGAAGCAACATTCAATATTTGTAGGTCCATGAAGCATAGTGGTGAGCTCCAACCCGTATTTTCTATATCCTACAGGGTTGAGAGTACGTCAGAGGTACAAGCCAAAGCGCTCCTAGGTGTTGAGGCATTAGCGGCAGTGATCATGAATTTTGAGAGTGATGGCATTGAAGATTATGGGTCTTTGGTTGCGAACTTGAACAAAGTAAATATCGGTCCAAACCAAAGAAATTGGAGTTAGATATGAAGCAAAGAGAGTCTCCACCCGCGAGACCATCTATTGAGGAGGCTCCAAATTTAGAGCTTAAGGCTCTACCGCCTCATCTGAGTTATGTATTATTGGGTAGAGATGACACTTTGGCGGTAATAATTGCATCAAATTTGAACGTGCAACAAGTAGAGTGTCTGGTGAAAGTTTTGAAGAGGTTCAAACGAGTCATTAGTTGGACTATTACGGACATTATTGGGATCTCTCCCGGTATTTGTTCACACAAAATCCAACTCATGCCCGATCACAAGCCAAGTATTGAGCACCAGAGACGGTTGAATCCACACATGTAAGAGGTAATGAAGAAATAGATCATTAAGTAGTTGGATATCGCAGTCATATATCCTATTGCATATAGTAGTTGGGTATGCCCTGTTCAGTATGTGCCCTAAAAGGGGGGAATGACACTAGTGCCTAATGAGAGGAATGAGTTTCTTCAAATGAGGCCGGTGACCGAATGGAGGTTTGTATGGATTACCGGAAGTATAATGCATTGACTGAGAAGGACCATTTCCCTATGCCCTTCATGGACCAGATGTTAGATACACTCTCAGTAAAAGGATGGTATTGTTTTCTTGATGGCAATTCGGGTTACAATCAAATCTCTATTGTATGGAAGATAAGAGAAGACCATATTTACTTGCCCTTATGGGACGTTCACATTTAAAAGGATGTCGTTTGGGTTATTAAATGCACCGACCACCTTCCAGCGATGTATGATATCGATATTCTTCGATATGGTGGAGAACACTATTGAGGTGTTTATGGATGACTTTTCAGTTGTTGGCGACTCCTTTGATAGGTGTTTGAGTCATTTGGCCGAGGTTGTCAAAAGATGTGAAGATTGCAATCTTGTGCTAAATTGGGAAAAATATCACTTAATGGTGAAATAAGGTATAGTATTGGGCCATCACATCTCGGAGAAGGGGATAGAGGTTGATAGAGCAAAAGTTGAAGTTATAGAGACTTGCCCCATCCATCTCTGTAAAAGGTGTGAGAAGTTTTCTGGGACATGCGGGCTTTACCGGAGGTTTATTAAGGATTTCTCAAACATTGCACATCTATTTTTATGAATCTTGTCTGAAGGCGTTTGGAGAGTTGAAGGAGAAGTTGGTGTTTGTGCCCATTATTATTTCCCAAGATTGGAGTAAGCCATTTGAGGTGATGTGTGATGCTAGTGGGGTTGCTCTTGAAGTGGTATTGGGACAAAGAAGGGATAAAATCCTTCACCCCATCTATTATGCAAGTAAGTCCTTAAATAAAGCACAAAAGAACTATACTGTAACTGAACAACAGCTTTTTGCGGTGGTATTTGTATTTGAAAAATTTCGCTCCTTTTTCCTTGGCACGACAGTCATAGTGCATACTTATCACCCGCTTTGAGGTACTTGATGGAAAAGAAGGATGCGAAGCCAAGGTTTATTAGATGGGTGCTATTATTGCAAGAGTTTGATTTGAGGTAAAAGATAGAAAAGGGACTGAAAATCAAGTTGCCAATAACTTGTCCAGATTGGAGGATGAAGTTATGCAAGAGTTGGTGAAAAGGCTGAAATTGCTTATACCTTCCCTGATGAGCATGTATTGGACACTTCTCATGACTTGATTCCATGGTTCGCCAATTTTGCAAATTATCTAGCTAGTGATATAGTCCCATCGGACTCGTCCTTCCATCAGAGGAAGAAGTTCATGCATGATGTAAAAAAGTTCTTTTGGGATGAGCCTTACTTATACTGGAGTTGTGCTGATAGGCTTATTGTCGTTGCGTGCCGGAAGTTGAAATGTTAAGAATTTTGGAGGCATGCCACTCCTAACCTGTGGGTGGCACCATAGTGGTATCCGGACTGCCCACAAGATTTTGCAGTCTGGGTACTATTGCCCAACCATTCACCAAGATGCTCACGAGTTGTCAAAAATGCTTGCGATTAGACCAAGGTTCACACAGATTGATACGCGTAGAACCAAACCTCAGAACCCTTACTACGACCAAGCCAACTAACTTGGGGAGTTAGTTGAGCTTGGAAAGGTTGGAACCAACCAAGTAAGGCTCTCAAAAATGAAGATTTAATTGAAGGAGTCTTTACCGGACTTAAAAAGAAGAAATTTTAAGTTTTGAGGGTCTAGGGGTAAAATGGTCTTTTACCAGGATAAGGGTAATATCGTAATTACCCTAAATATATATATAATTAATTATTTAATAAAATGGAGGGGCAATTTTGAGAAAGAGAGCCGAATTTGAGCTCTAAGAGTGGAGTCTTGCTCCACCCGGGTTCGAACCTAGGTGGAAGCAATGATTTAAATTGTTTTTATTTAAGATTGATAAATTAATTTAATTAATTCATATTTATTAGCTGATTTAATAAAAAGGAAAATCAGATTTTTAAATATTAAAGAGAGTCCTAAATTGACTAAGTCATCCCCTTATCTTAAACAACTACACACACGTTTCACTCTCTCTCAAATCTCTCTCTCACGTTTCATCACTCTTTCTCTCTCACGTTAGTTCTGCCAAGAACAACAAAAATCAGAAAAATTCATCAAGAGTTCTACACACTTGAAGAACTCACATGAAATTTTAAGAAAAACCAAGTACCCAAAAACGTAAAGGCAAAGAGAGGTTGTCCGTCGAGTGGTGTGTACGTGAGGTGAATTGGGCATGGCTTGGAGGGACGTTTGGGCAGAAAATTCACGCTTGAACAACATCAAAAAGGTATGGGTTTCTTCTCTCTTGGTCCCTTTCCCAAGAGGTCCCTTACGACTCAAAAAGATTCACTCCGAAACTAAGGTTGTTCCCTTTTGTATGTCCTTGTCCCTAGCTCCCAAACGAATTCGTAGGATGGGTATGTTGTGCTGCTAGATTTAAGTATGTATGATGTGTTTATATTAAATGAACATTTTTATATGCGTGAAGTCACAAAAATGATAACCAATGCGTAATTGAAGAAAATCTCTGTGTGTGTACGTTGGCAGTGATGTTTTAGCCACTGTTTGAAGGCGTGTAAGGCATGTTTTTATTCTTGTATTTCATGTGTTAAGGTTGTGCATAATGTGATGTTCATATGGTGTGTGAAGTTACAAAGTTTGAGTGAAAACGCTTGACTAAATGTAATCCTAAACTACACCTAAATTTCATGCTAAGTGTTTGGTGAAATGCCCTAAGAAACTAATATGAAAAGTTGATTTATGGAAGGTTAAAACTATGAATAAATTTTCCAGATTGTGCACTCTACGACGAGGTTAAAAATCTGGGTTTAAAAGGGGAAATAAAATCAGTGAGGTCAATGGGAATTGAACCCAAGACCTCACATGTTAAGAAGGCTGATAAAGAAAAAAAAATGTGAAGGGGCTAAGGGGAATCGAACCCCTTAGCTACTGTTGTCGCGAGAAAAGAAAAAATAAAAATGGGGTTGGGGGGAATTGAACCTGGCTACTGGAGTTCGTGACAAAGAAAAAGAAAATGGGGCTGGGGGGAATCGAACACGCGACACTGGGGGAGAAAGAAGAGAAAAATAAATCAAACAAATGAATGGGAGGCATGGGATTCGAACCCACGACCTCCAGGCATGCGCGAAAGGGAAAAGAAAATAAAGAAAAGAAAACGTGAGGCGTGGGAATCGAACCCACGGCGTCAAGGTTGAAAAGGAATAAGGCGAAATTAATTAAAGAAAATGAAGTGAGGCTGTGGGGGTTCGATCCCACAACCTCACTGCCACTCGCCGAAATTAAATAAAAGAAAATGGGAGGCGTGGGATTCAAACCCACAACCTTCCAAGCCCTCAGCGAAAAATTTAAAAAAAAATGGGAGGCGTGGGATTTGAACCCACAACCTCCCAAGCCTCAGCGAAATTAAAGAATTAAATAAGGAGGCTGTGGGGGTTCGAACCCACAACCTCCCTATACCCAGCGAATTAAATGATAAAAATCAAAGAGGCTGTGGGGGTTTAATCCCACAACCTCTTGGTTGGGAGAAAATGAGTAATGAAATATTAATGAAAAATAAAAAGAGGTTGTGGGGGTTTGAACCCACAACCCTTCGGCCAACTTAAGAGTAATATTAAATAGAAAATTAATCCTTCGATGTTAATATTGAGATTTAATTTAGAGTTCTAATGTTATGAATATTAGAAATAAAATCAATGAAAAATATAAATGATATCTAAGTGATTCAAGAATTGGGTTCCCTTGCCCAAACTTCCGTTTTGATACATAAGTCATATGTGAACAAAATATCAAAGAATAATGCCATCTACTTAGATCGAAATCAAGATCTTGGCATATATACAAGATACATAAGTCTTGTACTACATAATCTTAGGAATGGATGAATCACTTAACGAATTATGAATGAAGCCTCATGGCTTGTGTGTATAGACTCATAAGTCTAGCATACGTTTAAAAGTAAGTGAACCTAAGATGTATGTACTGGATGCTGAAATGAACAATGAAATGATGAAACCCTAGAAGGGTTAAGTAAGGGTATGAAACACATTAATGGCCAAGTATGTTGGCATATGATGAAATGAACATTCACGTAGAATGAGGTGAGTAAATGTGAAGAGTAAATGTGCTAATGATAATGAATGTGGTGACACCATGATGTGAGGCTAATGCTAATGATGAGAGCAATCTCAAATGAGCCTAAGTAAATGTTACCAAAACGTACTCACCTATGAGAGTGTAAGATAATGAAGAGATCAGTCTCTATGAACACTCTAATGAAAGTATTGGGATTAACACACTTAATACTAACGATGAGATGAGAAATCATCTAATGAGCTATGATGTCCACATACTAGAAGCCAGCTTCCATGACGTATGAGTTGAATGAAATGGAACTTTATACTGAGCACCGATAGGCTAGCTATGAGCGGTGATGCCTTCTTTCGGGAAGGGCGAAGGTTCACGTAACTCTCATGAGATGAGACTGTCCGGCTTGCCGGGTATGGGTCTCCATACATCTCCTAGTCTTTGAACCTATACTGCCAATATAGGGATCTGGTGGGGTTAAATTCCCATGTACGCTAGCATGTTATTGGATCACTTTGGCCGGTGATTCCACCTCTTTTTGGTGTGGGGGAGACACTGGATTTCATGATGCTCACATGATCTATGTCGGTTAAAGTTAAAGTTCCCAAGGAATGAAAAGCATAATGAAATGAATGGTACCAAAGGTGTTAGCATAGGATAATCAAGAGGTGAGTTAGACTCAAGTAATAACACTAGGTTATTCTTGATCATTGCACAGCACACCCGATGAAAGTCTTAAACTACACCCTAGGTATAGCTGGTGTTCACACTGGCCTATGAATGAAATGAAATGAAGTACGTATGAATGAATGTAGCAGACTCTGTGTTTGCTAATGAAGACTCCCTAGTTGAGGTCCCATATGTTGAGCCTCATTTTGGAAAGTCTTAATGTTAAGTCCATGATTCCAAGGTCTCATGGCATATGAATGAATGATACGAACGAAACTATGTGTTATGTGTTATGTGCTATGATATGTGCTATATGAAGATGATATGTGTCGTGTGCAATACGATATTTAATAAGATGCATGTTACTCTCATGGCATGACCTTCCTAACTCAATTTGGAAAGTTTCACTAACTTTCCTAATCTCAATTTGGCAAGTCTACTGACTTGACTTCCAAAAATCATGTCGTTAGGAAAGAGCTATTCTTTCTCATGCATGTCCTTGGTGTGTGCTTGCATATACCCATACTTAGTACAAGTGTGTACTAACCCTATACATCTATACTATTTTAGGTGCTGGCACAGGTGGGCGATAGAGCTACAAGATCATTGTTGCAGCTATCCGGACGTCAACATTCATCCGGAGTTTGGTAGGTCCTCATGCTTTCGAGGATGCTACTGTTTTACGTTCTAGCTTAGTTTTAGAGTTGAGCTAGTGGAACATGTTCCATTACCGTTTCTTTCCTATTTTTATTCAGACCTTGTATTGGTGCCATTTTGGCTATTATACACTTAATACTTATTGATCTATTTCTTTCAGTTGCTTATCTCTTAATGTTAGATGGTTGATGGTGAACTATTATGAAATGTTATGAATGTTTAACAAATATGTTAAGGAGCAAAAAGTTTCAAATTTTCCGCTAATATTAACCTAAGTGAAGTATGAATAACGTAAGTAGGCTTGTCTGCGACCTCTGAGAGGTCAACGACGCCGGTCTCGTCTGGGGTCTAGATTCCAGTTGTGACAAAGTTGGTATCAGAGCATTAGGTTAAATTACGAAAATAATAAGTTCACATCAACCACATTGAGTAGTTTCTAAGTCATGGTAGTGAAGTGCACCACTATCCTGAATTAGACACTGTATGATGCGTAGGAAAATTTCCCTTCTTCTGATCTTATTGTGCTTTTCTGAATGTCTGAATTCTTGGTGTTATGAGCGTATCTAACATCAATGTTTGTTGTTTTCAGAGAATGAACTCTAGGAGGGCTATTGGTCAGAGGAGAGGAAGAGCAGCTGCTGGGGGCAACCGAGTTCCACCCCAGGCTCCAGCTGAAGGAGTGGTTGTGCCAGTTAATCTAGTTGGGTTGAATGATGCTGAGGTGAGGGCATCTCTGGCCTAGATGGCACAGACCATTACTATGAAGGCCCAGGCTATGACTGCCCAAGTCAACCGGCAGGATGTTCAGAGGGAGAACCCACTGGTTCGTAGCATGGCTGACAGGCTGAGAGATTTCACGAGGATGAATTCTCCTATTTTCAGAGGGTCTAGGACATCAGAGGATCCCCAGGAGTTTGTGGATGAGGTTCATAAGATCCTGGTGGCTATGGGGGCCACTGATATTGAGAAGGGTGAGTTGGCTTCCTATCAGCTCAAGGATGTTGCACAGACTTGGTGCAAGATGTGGCAAGATAGTCGTGTCTTAGGTGGAGTGCCAGTTACATGGGAGCTGTTCAAGACAGCATTTTTGGAGAGATTCTTCCCAAGGGATATGAGAGAGGCCAAGGTTGAGGAATTCATCAACCTTAAACAAGGCTCTAGGACAGTGAGGGAGTATTCCCTGAAGTTTGTTAAGCTGTCAAGGTATGTTATTTTCCCTAGTATTTAATAGCGAAAATGAGGATAATAGTGAACTTTGTTGAAATCATCCAGGTATGATACTTCCCTGGTTTCTAACAGCAGGGATGAGATGAGCAAGTTCCTCACAGGAATCAATGGAGACCTGGAGGAGGAGTGTCGATCTGCAATGCTCCATGATAATATGGATCTTTCCAGGTTGATGGTGCATGTCCAGCAGGTAGAGGACAGCCGCAGAAAGAGAGGTGTTTGTGATTCTAGGAGGCCTAGGCCTCAAGATCAGGCAGGACCCAGTCATGGAGGCCACAGGAACAACTTTGGCGTCCGTGAGCAGCCAAGGTTCAAAAAGGGGCAACAGAGTTCTGGGAATTCTAATCCTCATAGGAGTGCTATGCCTAGAGAAGGCAAACCTGAGCCCAAGAAGGGCAACGGAGGTGAGATGCAGCGTCCTAAGAAGAATTGTGCTAAGTGTGGCCGAGCTCACAGTGGAGAGTGCAGACAGGGCACTAATGCCTGCTTCGGTTGTGGTAAGAGTGGACACATGGTCAGAGACTGTCCCCAGAACAGAGTTTAGCCTGGAGGTAATACTCAGCCTAGGATTAATCCACAGGGTGCAGCAGCAGCCGAGCCTCCTAAGAGGAACAGGTTCTATGCCCTGAAGGGCATGGAGGAGCAGGAGAAGTCCGCTGATGTGGTCACAGGTATGCTGCAAGTGTTCTCAACTTCTGTTTATGCTTTACTTGATCCAGGGTCTACACTTTCCTTTGTAACTCCTCTGCTTGCTCTTACTTTTGAGATATTGCCTGAAGTTCTGCATGATCCTATAGTGGTTAGTACACCTTTAGGAGAGAATGTAAGAACTGATAGAGTATACAAGGATTGCCCAATAGTTGTGAGTGGTAGAACTATGTGTGCAAACTTGGTTGAGTTACCCATGCATGATTTTGATGTTATTCTTGGCATGGATTGGCTTTACAGTTGTTATGCTTGCTTGGACTGCCGTAGTAGAGTAGTGAGATTTCGCTTTCCTAATGAAGAAGAGTTAGTCTGGGAGGGGTACAATTCGAGTCGTCCTAACCCCATGATTTCTAACCTTAAAGCCAATAAAATGATGTCCAAGGGGTTATTGTGTCATCTTGTGAGTGTTAATGATTTAGATCATGACATTCCTTCCATAGACTCAGTACCTGTAGTGAATGAGTTCTTAGATGTGTTTCCTGATGATTTACCTGGAGTCCCTCCCCTTCGGGAGATTGACTTTGGTATCGATTTAGAATCCGATACTAAACCAATCTCAATTCCTCCTTACAGAATGGCTCCAGCTGAACTCAAAGAGTTGAAGTTGCAGTTAAAAGATCTCACTGACAAGGGTTTCATTCAGCCGAGCATATCCCCTTGGGGCGCTCCAGTGTTGTTTGTAAAGAAGAAAGATGGAACCCTTAGAATGTGTATCGATTATCGGCAGCTCAACAAAGTCACTATAAAGAATAAGTATCCACTCCCCAGAATAGATGATTTGTTCGATCAACTCCAAGGGTCTAGTTTCTTCTCTAAGATTGATCTTCGTTCAGGGTATCATCAGCTTAGGGTTAGGGATGGAGATATCCCAAAGACAGCCTTTCGTACCCGCTATGGTCACTATGAGTTTTTAGTCATGTCATTTGGTCTCACGAATGCACCTGCTGCATTTATGGATCTCATGAATAGGGTCTTCCGTGAATACCTTGACTCTTTCGTCATAGTATTCATTGATGACATTCTCATCTACTCTAAGACCAAGGAAAAGCATGAACAGCATTTGAGACTAACCTTGCAGGTACTTAGACAGCATCAGTTGTATGCCAAATTCAGTGAATGTGAATTCTGTCTGAGATCAGTGACCTTCCTGGGTCATGTTGTGTCCGATCAGGGCGTGGAGGTGGATCCCAGAAAGACTGAGGCTGTGAAGAACTGGCCAAAGCCTCTTACTCCTACTGACATCCGTAGCTTTTTGGGATTGGCTGGTTACTACCGCAGGTTTGTGGAGGGCTTTTCTTCCATTGCTGCCCCATTGACAGCTTTGACTAAGAAAAAAACCAAGTTTGAATGGACGGAGACTTGTGAGAAGAGTTTCCAGGAGCTCAAGGACAGACTCACATCAGCCCCGGTGCTTACTTTGCCTAAGTGTGGTGAGAATTACACTGTTCATTGTGATGCATCTAGGGTTGGTTTGGGTTGTGTTCTTATGCAGGTTGGTAAGGTGATAGCCTATGCATCCAGACAGCTCAAGGTTCATGAGAAGAATTATCCCACTCATGACCTGGAGTTGGCAGCTGTGGTGTTTGCACTGAAGCTGTGGATGCATTATCTGTATGGAGTGCATGTAGATGTGTTCACAGACCATAAGAGTCTCAGGTACGTGTTCACACAGAGGGAGTTGAATATACGTCAGCGGAGATGGTTGGAGCTGTTGAAGGATTATGACATGAATGTGCACTACCATCCAGGTAAGGCTAATGTTGTAGCTGATGCTTTGAGAAGGATGAGCATGGGAAGTACAGCTCACGTTGAGGATGAGAAGAAGGAGCTGGTGAAAGATGTACACAGACTGGCCAGACTGGGTGTGCGTTTGGTTGACTCCACTAGTGGGGATGTTTCAGTTCATCCAAGTTCTGAATCATCCTTGGTAGTTGAAGTCAAGCAGGGTCAGCATCTAGATCCTGTGTTGGTGGAGCTGAAGGACTCAGTGCTGATGAAGATGAATGAGTCTTTCGCTTTGGGAGGTGATGGCATACTTAGGTATCAGGACAGGCTGTGTGTGCCAAATGTGGATGATTTGCGGACCAGGATTGTTGCAGAGCCCCATGGTTCCAGATATTCCATACATCCAGGTTCCACCAAGATGTATCATGATCTCATGCAAATTTATTGGTGGGATGGCATGAAGAAGGACGTTGCAGAATATGTGGCCAAGTGTCCTAATTGTCAGCAGGTTAAGGCAGAGCATCTTAAGCCTGGTGGTTTGACTCAGATTATTGAGGTTCCGACTTGGAAATGGGAGGCCATTAATATGGACTTCGTGGTTGGGCTTCTGAGGACTAGGAGGCAGCATGACTCTATATGGGTTATTCAGGACAGATTGACTAAGTCTGCCCACTTTATCCCTGTGAAGTCTACTTACAGATCCGAGGATTATGCGAGACTCTACATTGATGAGATTGTGAGATGGCATGGGATTCCCTTGTCGATTATTTCAGACAGAGGAGCTCATTTTACTTCTCATTTTGGGAGATCTTTCCAGAAGAGCTTGGGCACGCAGGTGAAGCTTAGCACTGCCTTTCACCCTCAGACAGATGGGCAGGCAGAGCGCACCATACAGATATTGGAGGATATGTTGAGAGCGTGTGTGATTGACTTCAGAGGTAACTGGGATGACCATCTGCCTTTGATAGAGTTCTCGTATAATAATAGCTATCACTCCAGCATTGTGATGGCACCGTTTGAGGCACTGTATGGTAGGAGGTGTAGATCTCCAGTTGGGTGGTTCGAGGTTGGAGAGTCATCCATTTTGGGTCCGGAGATCATTCATGAGGCCTTAGAGAAGGTCAGAGTGATTAGGGACAGGTTGACTACTGCTTACAGTCGGCAAAAGTCATATGCTGATAACAGAAAGCGGCCCTTAGAGTTTGATGTTGGTGACCAGGTTTACTTGAAAATATCGCCTATGAAAGGGGTGATGAGATTTGGTAGAAAAGGGAAGCTGAGTCCGAGGTATGTTCGGCCATATGAGATCCTACAGCGTGTGGGTGAGGTGGCCTATGAGTTAGCTTTGCCTACAGAACTAGCTTCTGTTCATCCAGTCTTTCACGTCTCTATGTTGAAGAAGTGCCTAGGTGATCCAACATCAATCTTACCTGTTGAAGGTTTGGGGGTTGGTGAAGACTTGTCTTATGAGGAGGTACCTGTTGAGATCTTAGACAGACAGGTCAAGCGGCTGAGGAATAAGAAGATTGCCACAGTGAAGGTATGTGGAGAAATCATCTTGTTGAGGGTGCTATGTGGGAGGCTGAGGCCGACATGAGGGCCCGCTACCCTCACCTGTTCAGCTCTTGAGGTTAGACTTTCTACTCTTAAACCTATGTTTCCTTATCTATCCGTATTTTGTTGCTATTGATTGACTCTGTATAGTGATTTTATTATGATCTGACTGGCATTATGATGTGAAGTGGTAGTGTCATTCGGGGACGAATGTTCCTAAGGGGGGGATAATGTAACAACACTAAAAATGAAGAGGATCAAGACTTAGGTTGTCAAGAATGTTTGCGATTAGACCAAGGTTCACACATATTGATACACGTAAAACCAGACCTCAGAACCCTTACTACGACCAAGCCAACTAACTTGGGGAGTTAGTTGAGCTTGGAAAGGTTGGAACCAACCAAGCAAGGCTCTCGAAAATGAAGATTTAATCGAAGGAGTCTTTACCAGACTTAAAAATAAGAAATTTTAAGTTTTGAGGGTCTAGGGGTAAAATGGTCTTTTACCAGGCTAAGGGTAGTATCGTAATTACCCTAAATATATACATAATTAATTATTTAATAAAATGGAGGGGCAATTTTGAGAAAGAGAGCCGAATTTGAGCTCTAAGAGTGGAGTCTTGCTCCACCCGGGTTCGAACCTAGGTGGAAGCAATGATTTAAATTGTTTTGAGAGGTCAACGACGCCGGTCTCGTCTGGGGTCTAAATTCCAGTCGTGACATGTACGAGCCAGGAAGCAAGGACAACACGCGAATTTGTCCTTAAAGTAGGAGATCGAGCCACGTATTTCAAGAAGGACGCCGAGTCGATCTCACCCGTTCGCCCCCCCTTTCCGCTTCCGAAATGGGACGAATTTTGCAGAAAAAGTATGTTCTTCCTAGAATGGTAACGTTTTCGAATTTGAAAAGGGTCCTTGGTTCGGATCCCCCCCCACCCCCCACATATTTGGTAGCCCTAATCCCCTCCTATATATATTCTCTTTTGTTCATTGTGAGAGGGGAAACGATTTTTTTGGATTTTAAGGCGGTCACAGAAAGTTTGAAAAAAATTTTTGAATACAAAGTCTTTCTATTAGAACAGAAAATTTGAGTGAAAACATCGGGACTTAGAAAGTATTGTCGAGAACAAATAACGGGTTGAGTCGCCAATTCGATTCAATTCTCTAGCCTGCGTGACCCTCTTCCTACTAATGAAGTTTTGAAGCTGGTGGTAGATTCACCTCTGCTCGCGCTCGTTCAAAGTTCGCTGCCACGTCAAAGGTAACAACTCTTCTTTCACATTTTTCTCTCGCCTGCTATGTTTTGAAACAATATTCTCTTTCATATTTCGATGTATGTGGTACTGCTGCTGTTCATATAGTTTAGGACATGATAAGGTCGTACTTATATTTTGCGATTTCATCGTCTATCGGCAGTAGTGTTATGTCATATTCATCAACCTTGCGCCCTTTTTCGATGCTTTCTCCGTATTTAGCTTAAGGTTACTTTGCCATCTCTTGTTGATTATTGTTGGATGCTTATGGTGATTTTCATATTTGCTTGGCATAATAGTCGGCTAGGTCTCGATATGAGTCCATCTGTTCTAAATAATGGATTTTCCTTTTCTTTGGTTCTTCTCGAAATAATTTAAGGTTTATTGGGGTTCCTATGTTGAGCCCACCCTTTGTTGCATCTTGTCATTGAATTCTTGATTATTTCAATATGTTGAGCATATTTCTAAAGGATTTCATTGTCAACTCGTGACGTCGACTTCCGTTATGCCCTGTCATGTTTTAGTTTACGCTCATCAAGTCTCATTTTAGTATTAGCATTTATGTTGCATCTGTTGGATCATAGAATGTATTAAGAAAAGGGTTATTAGTATATTATATAATATGTACCCTCTATGTATAGATCACTGCTTGATGTGTTCTCATATTTCCATCAAACGTGTTAATTTCTTCCGTGCTCCTTTTGCTAAAATTATTAATGTCAAGTTTCATCCCTTATTGTTCTTATCTATGTTGAAGTCATGTTTGTGAATTCTCGACAATATTTGGGGACTCAAATCATTCTTTGCTAGTATATGGTATCTTTCTCGCTTGGTGTATATATATATATATATATATGTACGAGCGACTGGCTGCGGCTGGATACGTTCTCCCGATGGGGCCCAAGCCTGTAGGTACTAGTTCCAAATTCTACAGACCCGATCAAAGGTGTGCGTATTACTCTAACATCGTTGGACATGATACTGAGGATTGTATTAACCTCAAACAAAAGATTCAAGATCTGATCGACCAAGAAGTGGTTTCTCTTCTAGGTGTCGCATCTAACGTAAACACCAACCCTTTTCCGAATCATGGAGGCGTCAATATCAACATCATAGAGAAGGATGATGACTGGTGCGTGACTAATATGATAACCCCAATTTTCCATGATGAATTAGAAAGGGTTGTGGCCTCGCTGAGCAGTAAAGAGAAAACGGAGTTCGTGTCCTGACACCCGCAAAGGCTGTGGCCTTGGTGCCATTGAAAACTCCTGCTAGGCAAAAGTTTGTGATTTAAACCGCTTCTTCTCAGGGTATGACCCGATCTAGGAGGTGTTATACTCCCGAAGAGTTGGATTTTGGTGGACAGAAGAAGAATCAGGGGAAAAGGTCAGTAAGTGAGGGCGAGGCAGAGGAATTTTGGATAAAGATGCTGCCAAAGGACTATTCAATTGTGAAACATTTGGAGAAAACCCCGGCTCATATCTCTTTGTGGGCCCTGTTGATGAGCTCCCAATTGCATAGACAGTCCTTGATGAAGGCTCTTGATGATAAGTATATGCCCGTGGGCACACGCAGCGATAATGTGACCGCTATGATCAACCAAGTTATCCGAGGCCATCAGATTAGCTTTTGCGACGATGATTTTCCTTTTGAAGTGAAGTCACACAAGAAGGCATTGCACATCACTGTCGTATACCGCGAGAAGGTCATAAATCGCGTCTTGGTGGATGACAGATCTGGTCTGAACATTTGCCCACTGTCGACTCTGAGGGAGTTAAGGTTTGATTTGGAGAAGTCAGAAAAAAACCAAGTCAATGTAAGATCCTTCGACGGGGTGCAGAGAGACACATTGGGAGCATTAGTCATCTAGATTGGTCTGGCGGAGTTCAGTGCACAGTTTAAGGTTTTGGACATTGACACAAGCTATAACCTTTTTTCTGGGAAGGCCTTTCATCCATATGGCTGGAGTTGTGCCTTCTACTCTTCACCAGATGATGAAACTCGTTTGGAAGAACCAAGAGCTTGTTATTCACGGCGAAGGGAGTCACTCCGGCAGGCAGGCGCCAATTATTGATGAAGTATCTCAAGAAACGGACTTTTACATGATGGAGCTGGTAAATGCCACCGGTGAGGACTTGGCCCTACAGCCTCCTATGTCTGATGTGTACAAAATGATCGCCATTGTGATGTTGAAAAATGGATTCGAGCAGGAGTTCGGATTGGGAAGGAATTCCCAAGGAATTATTGAGCCTATTCAAGTTCCCGTAAAAGGAGCGAGATATGGTTTGGGGTACATCTCCACAGATGATGAGATGAAGATGAACAAGAACAATGATAAAGCATTGGCTAAGACGATCCCTCATCTGTATTAGTCATTTACAGTCTGGGAGTGTGCCGATAATGACGGCCTTGGGGAAGGAATATATGCCCTCTTCGAAGAGATCGATGCTGTCATTGAGGACGAGGTTGAGCTGGCAGGAATCCGTAATGCTGAGCCTAAGGATATGCTATAGAATTTGACCTCCATGTCGATTCTGATTCCCTGAACTCCTTCATAGAAGGGCATCATTTATCCATATTTAAATCGGTGGTAGTCCGGAAGAGGCCCGAGACCCACCATTTCGCTTTCCTTTAAGTAACTGAACTTTTAAATTTTCCTGTGATGCTTAAAAAGGCAACATGCCCCTGTCCATGGCCAAAGTTGCGCTATTTTCCAATTTAATTTAAAGCCTCCTTTATTGAAAATTTGCTTAATTATTTATTTGCTATTAATTTCCCTGACTTTTTCTGTTTATGATTTCAGTAATTTTAATTTAAAACATGCCAATGTCATGTCATGTCACGAGATGAACAAAAAAAATGAGGCAGGTGATGATGTAGGTGATGAATACGAAGAGGAAAATGAGGTACCGGAATATGTCGCTGAGGAATTTCGACAGTTTGAAAATCAGCATAAGCCAAATTTGGATGAGACAGAAACTGTGAACCTGGGAGACCAAGAGTGTGTCCAAGAGGTTAAAATCAACGTCCATTTGAATGAAGCTCAAAAAAGGGATCTAATTCATTTGCTTACTGAATATATTGATGTGTTCTTTTGGGAAGTTAGTGACATGCTAGGGCTGAGTACCAACGTCGTGTCTTACAATTTGCTGATTAATCCAGGGTTCATCCGAGTGAAATAGAAGGCTCGGAATTTCAGGCCTAAGTTGAGTTTAAAGATTAAAGAGGAAAAGATTACCAAGTAGATCGAGTCTCTATTGGTGAAAGTGTCGCAATACCCAACTTGGTTAGCCAATGTTGTTCGAGTCGCCAAGAAGGATGGGAAGATCAGAATTTGTGTCTATTATAGAGATCTCAACAAAGCTAGCCCAAAGGATAATTTTCCATTTCCAAACATTCATATCTTGATCGACAACTGTGCTAAACATGAGATGCAGTCATTTGTGGATTTTTATGCAGGTTATCACCAGATTTTGATGGATGAGGAAGATGTAGAAAATACAGCTTTTCTTACGCCTTGGGGTGTATATCATTACAGTGTAATGCCATTTGGTCTAAAGTATGCTGGCGCCACTTATATGAGGGCTATGACAACCACATTTCATGATATGATTCATAAGGAGATCGAGGTGTATGTAGATGACGTCCTAATCAAGTCCAGCGAGAGTTCGGATCACTTAAAGCATTTGAAAAAGTTCTTTGATCGTCTATGTCGTTAAAAATTAAAGATAAATATCGCCAAATGTGCTTTTGGGGTGCCAGCCCGCTAGTTGTTGGGATTTATAGTCAGTAGAAGAGGTATTGAGCTCGACCCTTCTAAGATCAAGGCAATTCAAGAGTTACCTCCTCCTCGAAAGACGAAGAAGGAAGTGATGAGTTTCTTAGGGAGGTTGAACTACATCAGTTGGTTCATAGCTCAATCAACTGTGCTGTGTGAGCCTATCTTCAAGCTGTTGAAGAAATATGCTTTGACAAAGTGGACTGAAGAATGTCAGACTTCTTTTGATGCTATCAAGAACTATTTGTCCAATCCACCGGTATTGGTTCATCCGCGTGAAGAGAGTCCTCTATTATTATATCTATCTATCTCAGATAACGCCTTTGGATGCGTACTTGGTCAACATGACAAGACAGGGAAGAAAGAGCGAGTCATCTACTACATAAGAAAGAAATTCACTCCATACGAGTCTCATTATACTCTTCTGGAAAGAACTTGTTGTGCTTTGACTTGGCATGCCCAGAAGTTGAGACATTATTTGTCTTCTTATACTACGTATCTCATTTCCAGAATGGACCCGCTGAAGTATATTTTCCAGAAGGCGATGCCGACCGGAAAGTTAGCTAAGTGGCAAATGCTTTTGAGTGAATTTGATATTGTGTATGTGACCCAGAAGGCGATAAAAGCACATGCTTTAGTTTATCATCTTGTAGAAAACCTGTTGATGAAGAGTATGAACCGCTTAAGACTTATTTTTACGATGAAGAAGTGTCGTTTGTGGGTGAAGATATTTCTGAAATATATCCTGGTTGGAGATTATTCTTTGATGGAGCGTCAAACCATCAAGGGAAAGGTATCGGAGCGGTCTTAGTGTCAGAATCTGGTCAGCACTACCCATGGCAACTAAGCTCCGATTCAATTGCACGAACAACATGGATGAATATGAAGCTTGTATTCTTGTCTTGAAAATGGCCATCGACATGAATGTCCGCGATTTGTTGGTTATTGGAGATTCAGATATGTTGATTCATCAGGTTCAAGGAGAATGGGCTGTGAAGAACCCAGAGATTGTGCCTAATGTGCAGTATGAACAAAAGTTGTGCAAAAGATTTTGTAAGATTGAGTTTAGACATACTCCTAGAACAAAGAATGAGTTATCTGATGCTTTGTCCACCATCGCTTCAATGATTAAACATCCATATACTGATTATATTAATCCTTTGGATATAGAGATAAAGGAGTAGCCAGTCCATTGTTCTCATGTTGAAGCCAAACTAGACAGTTCACCATGGTATTTTGATATCAAGAAGTATTTAGAGTCTGAAACTTATCCTGAGAATGTGACATCCAACCAAAATAAGTTGATACGTCGTATGGCCCTCAACTTCTTTCTAAGCGGAGAGATTCTTTACAGAAGGACTCCAGATTTAGGTCTCCTCAGATGTGTCGATGCTGTTGAAGCAGCGAAGCTTATTCAACAGATACATGCTGGAGTTTGTGGTAGGCATATGAATGGACACACATTGGCAAAGAAGATCCTTCAAGCCGGTTATTTCTGGATGACAATGGAGAATGATTGTTGCAAGTTTGTGCAGAAATGTCATAAATGTCAAGTACACAGTGATTTGATCCGAGTGCCGCGTCACGATCTAAATGATATGAGTTCGCCTTGTCCATTTGTAGCTTCGGTCATGGATGTCATCGGTCTGATAGATCTAGCCGCTTCTAACGGACACAGATTTATTTTGGTTGCCATTGATTATTTCACCATGTGGGTGGAAACAGCTTCCTACAAGTCAGTAATGAAGAAAGTTGTAGCTGATTTTGTTTGCAACAATTTAATATGCAGGTTTGGAGTGCCAGAATCCATCACTACTGATAATGGCGCAAATCTCAAGAGTCACTTGATGAGAGATATATGTGAGCAGTTTAAGATTACTCATCGAAACTCAACCGCTTATCGTCCTCAAATGAACGGAGATGTAGAGGCTGCCAATAGGAATATCAAGAAGATTCTGAGAAAAATGATTGACAATCACCGAGGTTGGCACGAGATGTTGCCATATGCTTTGCTGGGATACCGAACAACCGTCGGAACATCGATTGGAGCTACCCCATATTTGCTAGTATATGAAAAGAAGCAATCATACCATCTGAAGTTGAAATACCGTCTTTAAGAATCATGCAAGAAGATGAGTTGAGTAATGCTGAGTGGGTCAGCAAGCGGATTGATCAATTAACATTGATTGATGAGAAGAGAATGGTCACTGTCTTTCATGGTCAACTATATCGACAGAGGATGATTCGAGCTTTCCATAAGAGAGTCAGAGCCAGAATTTTCGAAGTTGGTCAGTTGGTCCTTAAGAGCATTTTTCCTCATCAGGATGAGTATAAAGGAAAATTTTCACCGAATTGACAAGGACCTTACATGGTTCACAAAGTATTATCTGGAGGTGCTTTGGTCCTATCGGAGATGGATGGCACCGCATGGTCGAAACCGATCAACTCAGATGCTGTCAAGAGATATTATGCATGAAGTCAATTTGTATTTCTGTCATTTCCATGTAATCGTTTAATTTGCTTGTATTTGTTTGGTTTAAAATTTTACCCCTCTTTCAATGAACTACGTCTGACTTGAATTCCCAAAATGAGATACGTAGGCAGCCTATGTCGACCTCGGTCACCCAATCTATCCGTTTTAATATTTCTCTGTATTTGAACCACGTTCGACCTGAATTCTCAAGAATGAGATACGTAGGTGGCCTATGTCGGCCTCGATCGGTTTGTTTGTAAATTTCTTATTATTGTCAACCTTTGAGGGGGAACTACGTTTGACCTGATTCCTGCCTCAACAGGATACGTAGGCGCCACAAGGGTTCGGTCATATCTCCCGTAAGATTTCTTTTTTTTTATAATAGAAACTGTGACAGAATTTTTTAGAGGGACTCAAAAATTCTCTAAAAGAAGATTTTTCCTCAGCAAGTCAAGACTGAAGATACTTTAAGATTTGCAAGTGGGACAAAATTTTTGAGAGAATACGCCAACAGATAAAGATAAGCCGAGACTTGTAACTCGGACAAAAATTTTGAGGATGGGCTCAAAATTTCAACATGGGTTTATCGACGGTCTAGAGCGACCATGAATACTCCTTAGCTAATAATCAGATAGACCTCCAAGCATCAGACTCAAAGAAGTCCACTAATCATGATGTGACATGATACTTGGCAGTAACCTTTTTCAAAATGCTGCTTTTCGGAAATTTATTTTTTCTTAAAATTTTCCCTTTATATTTCATTTGTTTTGGCATAAAATATTTTGTCTTATCTACCAAAAGTCGGGGATAAAAAAATCAATCGGAGATAGCAGGACAAGGAAAATCGAAATAGATCAGTATATTTTAAAACTAACGATCTTTCTGTGAATGCATCTTCATAGGTTTGCTCCGAAATCAGCAAATTTCTCCGATCGATGAATATGGAGAAGTCAAAGAGGGCGTAGAGCTCTCTAAAAATTTACAAATTTTTTCTATAGATGCAGGAATTATCGTATATTGCTTATATCTAAGGCTCGGGACGTGAACAACATTGTTTCACCAAATCTCTAACATCATGAAGTCAAGGACGTCATCTGCATCACATTACCAGACACGATAGTGTCGCTACCAGAAGGTTCATTTTATTGGTATTGTCTTTTGAGACGATACACTACCTCGAGGGTCAGTTTATTTCCATTATAGATTGAGATGATATACTACCGGAGGGGTCATTTTAGTTTTATTGTCAATTGAGACGATATGATTATCCAGAAGGCACCCAGAAGATAACTATGTTGCTCGATTGATAAACTATCTTCATTTGGTACCCAGGATGGCATCACGAATTAATATTCATGCATCGAAGAAATCATGCATCGCGAGTTAATATTCATGCATCGAGGAAATCATGCATCGGGAGTTCATATTCATGCATCGTGGAAGATCATGCATCACGAGTTATTATTCACGTATCGCGGGAAGATATTCATTCCCCGCAAGAAATCACACATCGCGGGAAGATATTCATGCACTGCAGAAAATCATGCATCGCGAGTTAATATTCATGCATCACGAAAGATCATGCATAACGAGTTAATATTCATGCATCGAGGAAATGATGCATTGCGAGTTAATATTCATGCATCACGGAAGATCGTGCATCGCGAGTTAATATTCACACATCGCGGTAAGATATTCATGCCCCGCAAGAAATCACGCATCGCAGGAAGATATTCATGCTTCGCAGAAATCATGCATCGCGAGTTAATATTCATGCATCGAGGAAATCATGCATCGCGAGTTAATATTCACGAATCGCGGGAAGATATTCATGCCCCGCAAGAAATCACGCATCGCCGGAAGATATTCATGCCCCGCAGAAAATCATGCATCGCAGAAGATCATGCATCGCGAGTTAATATTCATGCTGTGAACACCTAATTTTTTACCAAACTTAGATTTTACACCAATCTTAATATTTAAATATTATTAAAGAGTTATATTTAAAATAAATGAAAAAATAAAATTTAAAAATTACAACAAATTACAAGCTCAATTTATGTTTAATAAAGAAAGCTTGCAAATTTATTGTATTTGTTTTACTCCTTCAACTTTTAACTAGTTTCAAAAATATATTATGAAAAATTAGAAAAAAGATAAATTAAAAAGAAGAGTCCTAAAAAATTCAAATTACCTTCCCCTTTATCCTAATTAACTTCAAACTCCATAACTAATTTTCCTAAAAATAATTCTTTTCCTATTTAGTTTTTATTTTTATTTTTTATATTTTATTTTAATTTTCTCTCTCTCCCATTTATTGTTTTTTTTTTTCAACACACGTTTTTACCTCTTTTTGTTTGTTTTTTCTGCATTATTATTATTATTATTATTTAGTTAGTTAGTTAGTTAACTCTTTTATCTCAACCCTAATTTTTTCAATTAAATTTCAAACTAAACCTAATCCTATTCTATCACTGTCCTTTTAATTAGCACCAGATTCTCACCCAAAACTATTATAAAAATATACGCTCATTAGAGAAAAAAAAAAGAAAAGGGGACCAGAGACAGATATACAGACTGAGAGAAAGAATACATTGAGATTGAAATACACAGAGAAAAAAAGCAAAAGCAAAAAGCAAAGAGAAAAAAAGTGAATTACTTTTGAGAATTAGGTTATGTTAGAGGTTTTGCTCGTGATTCCAAATTTGTGGGTATTTAAAGTTAATACTTGGTTATTAACTTAGGAAATCAGTAGATCGTAGCAGTTCTTTTTGTAGTGAATCAATTTTCACGACGAGGTAACTCTAAATTCTTGTATGATTTTGATGGAATGCTTATACGAAAATTTAGTTCCAACAATATGAATTTCTTCAAACTGCATGTATCATATTTATTATCACTATTATTTTTATTACATTATTGTTATTATTATGCTCTTTAGATTCAATTTGTAATATCGCTTCATAATATTGTATTGTTAAATTTGAATATATTAATATATCTTTCCGTCTAGATATCACTTCAAAAGATTATGTTGAATTTATTGTAGATTTTTTAGATTAGGATATAAACTAAAATTTAACTAATTGGTGATAAAAAAAAATATTATGTGTAATATGTTTTAGTCTTTTTAATATAATATTTTGATAAAAAATTGTCTTTAGAATAAGCATAATAACAATAATAATAAAATGAGGAAGATTGATTAGCAAAGCAGTAAAGAAAAAGAAATTAAAAACGTGAGTAAGGAAAAAATGAAACAAAAAGAAAAATAAACATAGCCAAAAAAAAAAACAGAAACAAAAAATGTAAAAAAAAGAAAATATAAGGTGAAAGAAACATAACGTGAAAAAAAAATAACGTAAAAAAAAAATAGTAACAAAAATATTACGAAAGAATTTGAAAAGAAAAAAAGAGACAAAATGTATAAAATAATAATAAAATAATAATAATAAAATACTGATAAAATAAAAATAAAATAAAATAAAAAAAAGAGAAACAAAACATACAGAAAACAAAAAAAACAAATATATAAAAAATTAAAATAAAACAAAACGTGCAAAAAAAAAGAATTAAAATAAAAGAATTCTTTATTAATAAAAATAACATTCCTAATCTATTTAGGATTTCTTGATAAAACTAACTTCAAATCTTATAAAATTTTATTTTCCTATTTTAAATCTAAAAAAGTAAATAAATATATATTTTTAAATTATCTTGAACTCTAAGAATCTCTTTCCCACACGAACTCTAATTCTTAAAAATTAGATACCAATATATATTCTACCTATAATAACATTAAAAAACAAAAATATACAAACATAAGCAGAAAAAATTAAAAAAAAAACAAATTTGAGGGCAAATAACAAGTTTATTATTAAGTTAAACAATATAATATTCAAAAATTATGTCAAGTCATACTAAAGTCAATAAAACGACCGTGCTAGAACCACGAGATTCGAGGGGTGCCTAACACCTTCCCCTCGGTCAACATAATTTCTTACCCGATTTTTTAGTTCGCAGACCAATAAAAATAGAGTCAAATTTCCTTTTGATTAGGGATTTAAATAAGGTGACTTGGAACACAAAAACTCAATTTCAAGTGGCGACTCTGAATAATAATTATTCCTTTTCAAAATGTCACTTTAATTGGAAAAACTCTTTTCTTTCAAATCAAATAATTAATATTTGAAAAAAAAAAGGGGCGTGCCAGATGGCGACTCTGCTGGGGATAACCAGAATTCGAGCTTATTAATATTGACTTATGTATGACTTTTATTTATTTAATATACTTTTGGATATTGTATTTATATGCTTAATGTGCTAATTGTCTACTTATTTACTGTTTGATATTATTTGAACTGCATATAAAGTGTCTTTTTCCACGCATTTTACTGAGTCTTTAATAATAACAATATGGGAATTGCGACTACGCACCCCACTTCTGTCAAGATAGCCAGTGGATCTTCGGTCCATGGTGAATAATTTTTAGTCACACTTATTTAGGATAGGAAGCACCCATGCACAAAGTCGGAAAGCGCTGCTACCGGTACGCTGCTACTCCCTAACTCGAGTTGTCTGCTCGTTTTACAGCCAGTCTAGATACTTTTCTCCACAAGTTTAAGCTTGGTTGAACTGAAACCAAATATGGTTGTTCCTAGTAGACTTCATTATTTGAATCATTTACTTATGATTTAATGAGAGACTCTACATATGATCGGATATATCTAGTATAGATAACTTACCTTTTTAAATTAAAATCACAAAAAAAAAAAAAAAAAAATTTACTATGTAAAGTTCACAAAAAGAAACTTTTAAAAGTTTTTTTCTTATATCACTTTAAACTAAGAAAAGAGTTGCATTTGTCAACAAATCTCTAACAAAAATTATTTTAGTGTTCAATCTGAACGAACTACGCACACCTGATTCTCACCTTGATGAGATACGTAGACAACCTTCCTTGGGTTCGGTGATCCTTAATTAAAAATTCAAAAATTCAAAAAAAAAATAAAATTTTAATTCTTAATTAAGAATTAAATAATAAAATAATATGTGTATCCATTAAAAAGGGGATTTGTCCTTAAAAAAACAAAATATTTTTACTCATATTTTTGAACTACGTTTGACCTGATTCTTGCTTTGACAAGATACGTAGGCAACCTTATTGCGAGGTTCGGTCCAATCGAGAAAAAATCTAAAAATCCTCGTCACATAAACTGGGGCAAAAAATAATATATTTTTTTTGACTTGGTTGGTACCAAAATGCTTAGGATTATGCATAAAAGAAAGTAATAAAGTGTTAAACTATTTGGCAAGACAGATAAACTTTGTTGTGACCTATAAACTTCTATTGGTATCTCTCAATATATTTAAGTAACACTTAAGAAATTATCCTGTTTAAAGTTATGGATAAAATAAATTCGACCTCATTGTTTCAAATGCATTGTGTGGTGAGTTTTAGATATAAAATTCAATGACATAACTTTATTGATCTAGAACTTGGCCCGAATGTTGGTTGAGATAAAATATTGAGCAACGTTTAATTTGAGAAATGATTATAGGCTTTCTTTGATTCGATTGTGCCTTTCAAGCCTACCGAATGACATATTATCCATAGAACTCTTATTTCGAGCCTGAAAACTTTTTATTCAAATGACCACATCTTAACATATATTCTTTGAAGTGCATGAATGCACTATTTTTTTATCCCACCTCCTTGAACGCACTATGAATTAGCTACACAACGCCAAACATCTAAGTTGTGTAACAAAGCGAAAAAAATCAAATATGAGAAGGTTCAAAAAAAAAAGATGGAATGAAAAAAATTTGAAAAATCTCCAACAAAAAGGAGAGAAAATAATAAAAATAATATAAATGAGAAGGAGCTTACAAGAAAACAAAGGTCGAATGCAAAAATAAAAAATTAATGAAAGTATTGTGTGAATTTTAAGGAGGAAATGGTCACTTTATCACGGATGAATATCCTACCTTTCCCTAATACTACATTGCAAACCAATGACAAGTCCTATTTGATCTCATTTTTTATGTTCTCATATTAGTGGATGCTTACATGAGGGCCAAGCATATGGTATCTCAATCGCATGCATTGAATATCTTTCTAAGTGTGAGTGACTTTAAAAAATGTCCTACGATCTAAATTATTATATTGTGCGAAGTAGGACTTTCATATGTTTCGAGTACATTTGAAACATGAGGATACAAATAATTCTATCTCCTAATTTAGGCAAGATAAATTGATCTTGTAAATACATAAGTATGTTTGAGATACCATTTGAAACTATAGGAGTTACTCAAAGTTGACCTTGAAAGTAGTTGAATGTGGTTCAGATACATAATACTGATTGTTAGTACCAACTAAAATCAAAACATGATCAAACATGAACTGATTCTTCGTAGGCAGCCCTTCATTGAGGTTCGGTCTAATCACTCAATAAAATAATAATCATGTTATTTCAAATCTCCAAGGGTTAAAACATGACGTTGTGGCCTTTGATGTGTTACAAAAACAATGAGAGGGTCTTATTAGTGAAAACCCTCACAAGAACCATAAGACGACACTATAAAGATGAGAATGTCTACTTGGCAATAAATCAGGAATGACACTATTGATCAAATGATGACATTCCGTCTAGGCATGAGCACAATCAAGATAGAAATAAATTTACATGCTGAAAGAGCTATAAAGACAAATCGTGCAAGTAATTCGCTAGAGACAAACGCCACGAAGGTAAGTTATTGAATCCTTGACTCTCATATAATATGCACACAAAAAAAAAGATATATTTTCTTAATAAAATCTGGGGCATTTTATTTTATTTTAGATTGGTCAATGTACTAATAAAAATAAAATAAAATAAAATAAAATAATATTAAACAATAATAATATAAGTAAAAAAAAAAAAACTGGTTGCATATAGTGCATAATAACCCCTATTTTTATTTTCATGTCTTCACAGGGCACAATATTCCTGGTTGCATATAGGGCACAATAACCCATATCTTATTTTTCATGTCTTCACAAGGCAGAATAACCCCTTGTTGCATATAGGGCACAACAACCCCTATTTTATTTTTCATGTCTTCACAGGGCACCATAACCCCTGGTAGCATATAGGGCACAATAAACCCTATTTTATTTTTCATGTCTTCACAGGGCACAATAACCCCTGGTTGCATATAGGGCACAATAACCCCTATCTTATTTTTCATGTCTTCACAGGGCACAATAATCCCTGATTGCGTATATGGCACAATAACTCCTATTTTATTTTTTATGTCTTCACAGGGCACAATAAAACCTGATTGCATATACGACACAATAACTCCTATTTTATTTTTGATGTCTTCACAGGGCACAATAACCCCTGGTTGCATATAGGGCACAATAATCCCTATTTTATTTTTTCATGTATTCACAGGGCACCATAACCCCTGGTTTCATATAGGGCACAATAACCCCTATCTTATTTTTCATGTTTTCACAGGGCACAATAATCCTTTATTGCATATAGGGCACAATAACCCCTATCTTATTTTTCATGTCTTCACAGGGCACAATAATCCTAAGTTGCATATAGGGCACAATAACCCTTATCTTATTTTTCATGTCTTCACATGGCACAATAACCCCTGATTGCATATAGGGTACAATAACCACTGATTGCATATAGGGCACAATAACCCCTATCTTATTTTTCATGTCTTCACAGGTCACAATAACCTCTGGTTGCATATAGGGCACAATAACCCCTATCTTATTTTTTCATGTCTTTGCAGGGCATAGAAACCCTGGTTGCATTTTGGACACAAATCTCCCTTTTGTTTTATTTTTATATTTTTTGTATTGGCTACAAAAACATTATTTTTATGCTTAGTATTGATTTTTATATCTTTCATCAATAACTCACAAAATTTTCCTAGTACAAACTGGGCAAAATTTTGTTACGTTTTGTCTATTGTGTGCAGGTTTCTACGTAGTACACAAATTTAAAATTCAAGAATAAAGAGTTATTCTTCCAAGAAAACAAGTATTCAAGAATATACTGCAAAAGAACGTCAAAGGCTGAAGTCAAGTCATAAAGTTTCAAGTCTTAAACTCAGACGTTCAGATAAAAGTTCGGAGTTGATGTGCCTACCAAAGAGGGTGAAGCGATAATTGAAGATTCAAAGTGAAGACTCGGCACTATTGGAGTAGATAGGATTTTGTATCTTTCCTTTCTCTCCGTCTGTATTTTTCCTTTTAATGTAATAGTTGGAGCTACGAACCGGAACCTCGATAAAACCTCACTCGACAACCAAACTCATTTGAACCACACCTGACCCCTTATCATAAACCCATGATAGGTAGTTTTGCAAAAGTTAGCAAGAAGTCAAACGTCTTCTGTTTTTTTTTTCACATTATGGGATAAATGTCTAAGTCAAAAATTAGTCACATTGTTCACATCTTTGCATGAAAACTCTTCATGTTTCCAGGCAAAGAGGGGTATACTTTGAACACCTAATTTTTGACCAAACTTAGATTTTACACCAATCTAAATATTTAAATATTACTAAAGAGTTATATTTAAAATAAATGAAAAATAAAATTTAAAAATTACAACAAATTACAAGCTCAATTTATGTTTAATAAAGAAAGCTTGCAAATTTATTGTATTTGTTTTACTCCTTCAACTTTTAACTAGTTTCAAAAATATATTATGAAAAATTAGAAAAAAGATAAATTAAAAAGAAGAGTCCTAAAAAATTCAAATTATCTTCCCCTTTATCCTAATTAACTTCAAACTCCATAACTAATTTTCCTAAAAAAAATTCTTTTCCTATTTAGTTTTTATTTTATTTTTTTTATATTTTATTTTAATTTTCTCTCTCTCCCATTTTTTTTTTCAACACACGTTTTTACCTCTTTTTGTTTGTTTTTTCTGCATTATTATTATTATTATTATTATTATTATTTAGTCAGTTAGTTAGTTATTTAACTCTTTTATCTCAATCCTAATTTTCTCAACTAAATTTCAAACTAAACCTAATCTCACTCCATCACTGTCCTTTTAATTAACACCAGATTCTCACCCAAAACTATTATAAAAATATACGCTCATTAGAGGAAAAAAAAAAAGAAAAGAGGACCAGAGACAAATATACAGACTGAGAGAAAGAATACACTGAGATTGAAATACACAGAGAAAAAAAAAGCAAAAGCAAAAACCAAAGAGAAAAAGAGTGAATTACTTTTGAGAATTAGGTTAGGTTAGAGGTTTTGCTCGTGATTCCAAATTTGTGGGTATTTAAAGTTAATACTTGGTTATTAACTTAGGAAATCAGTAGATCGTAGCAGTTCTTTTTGTAGTGAATCAATTTTCACGACGAGGTAACTTTAAATTCTTGTATGATTTAGATGGAATGCTTATACGAAAATTTAGTTCCAACAATATGAATTTCTTCAAACTGCATGTATCATATTTATTATCATTATTATTATTATTACATTATTGTTATTAATATGCTCTTTAGATTCAATTTGTAATATCGCTTCATAATATTGTATTGTTAAATTTGAATATATTAATATATCTTTCCGTCTGGATATCACTTCAAAAGATTATGTTGAATTTATTGTAGATTTTTTAGATTAGGATATAAACTAAAATTTAACTAATTAGTGATAAAAAAATATATATTATGTGTAATATGTTTTAGTCTTTTTAATATAATATTTTGATAAAAAATTGTCTTTAGAATAAGCATAATAACAATAATAATAAATGAGGAAGATTGATTAGCAAAGCAGTAAAGAAAAAGAAATTAAAAAAAAAAAAAAAAGAACAACGTAAGTAAGGAAAAAATGAAAAAAAAGAAAAATAAACATAGCCAAAAAAAAAAAACAGAAACAAAAAATGTAAAAAAATGAAAATATAAGGTGAAAGAAACATAACGTGAAAAAAAACATAACGTAAGGGTGTGTTTGGTATGGAGGAAAATGTTTTCCATGGAAAATGTTTTCCTGGAAAACAAGTAGATTTTGGACTTATTTTCTCATGTTTGGTTGGTGAGTAGAAAATATTTTCTGAAAATTATTTTTAGTGTTTGATTTATGAATGAAAAATATTTTTGAGAGACATCTTTTATTTTTACTTGAGTAAAAAATATTATTAATTTTTTTGGGTGGTGGGTGGGGTGGGGTGGGGGTGGGGGGTAGTGGATGGGGGCAGGGGGAGGGGGAGGGGGTAGGAGTACAAAAATAAAAATTTGAAGTTGATAGTATTTTTAAAAAATAAAATTAATTTTTTGGGGGGTTGGGGGTGGGTGGGTGGCTGGCGGGGGGAGGGGGAGGGGTAGGAGTTTAAAAATAAAAATTTGAAGTTGAAACTATTTTTAAAAAGCAAAATTAATTTTTTGGGGAGGGGTTGGGGTTGGGGGGGCTGGCCGGTGGTTGGGTGGTTGGGGTCAGGAATCGGATGAAAAAATAAAATTTGAAATTGAAAATATTTTTTTAAATTGACGTCCCCCCCCCCCCCCCCAAAAAAAAAATGTAATTTGAAATTGGGGGAGAGTTTGGAAAATATTTTCCTTAATTTTTGAAGGGAAGTCATTTTCCTTAATTTTGAGAAAAATGAGTTGATTTGAAAAACATTTTCCAAGATTTTGTCCCAACCAAACATGAGAAAATTGAAAAACATTTTCCAGAAAATGTTTTCCTTCATACCAAACACACTCTAAAAGAAAAATAGTAACAAAAATATTACGAAAGAATTTGAAAAAAAGAAGAGACAAAATGTATAAAATAATAATAAAATAAAATAATAATAATAAAATAATGATAAAATAAAAATTAAAAATAAAATTAAAAAAGAGAAACAAAACTTACAGAAAACAAAAAAAACAAATATATAAAAAATTAAAATAAAACAAAACATGCAAAAAAAAAAAGAATTCTTTATTAAAAAAATAAAATAACATTCCTAATATATTTAGGATTTCTTGATAAAACTAACTTCAAATCTTATAAAATTTTATTTTTCTATTTTAAATCTAAAAAAAAAAAAAATATATATTCTTAAATTATCTTGAACTCTAAGAATCTCTTTCCCACACGAACTCTAATTCTTAGAAACTAGATACCAATATATATTCTACCTATAGTAACATTAAAAAACAAAAATATACAAACATAAGCAGAAAAAATTAAAAAAATAAAAATTTGAGGGCAAATAACAAGTTTATTATTAAGTTAAATAATATAATATTCAAAAATTATGTCAAGTCATACTAAAGTCAATAAAGCGATCGTGCTAGAACCACGGGATTCGAGGGGTGCCTAACACCTTCCCCTCGGTCAACAGAATTTCTTACCCAAATTTTTAGTTCGCAAACCAATAAAAATATAGTCAAATTTCCTTTTGATTAGGAATTTAAATAAGGTGACTTGGAAAACCAAAACTCAATTCCAAGTGGCGACTCTGAATAATAATTATTCCTTTTCAAAATGTCACTTTAATTTGAAAAACTCTTTTCTTTCAAATCAAATAATTAATATTTGAGAAAAAAAGGGGCGTGCCATGCATCGCGAGTTAATGTTCACGCATCGCGGGAAGATAGTCATGCCCCGCAAGAAATCACGCATCACAGGAAGATATTCGTGCCCCGCACAAAATCATGCATCGAGTTAAAAGTCATGCATCGCGAGTTAATATTCATGCATCGCTGAAGATCATGCATCGCGAGTTAATATTCATTCATCGAGGAAATCATGCATCGTGAGTTAATATTCATGAATCGCGAAAAATTATACATCGTGAGTTAATATTCATGCATCGCGAAAGAAAATCGTGCACTTCTAGAAAAAGAAATCGTGCATCTCAAGAGAAATATTTACCCATCAACAACAACTGCATTCATTTATTTTGACAAAAAGTAAACATGAAGAAGGGCATCGAAGACAACATCAAGAGAAATATCAGCACACTGCACAAACTTTTATTTATTTTTACATCAATGAAGAGTATACTAAAGATTATATTGCAATCATAATACATAAGCTTTATTTGCTTTACGTCAAACTGATCGAGTTGACGTCAAATGAAGAAGTAGAACAATTAAGTGTCAAAACGGTAAAAGACTCTGTCTCCCATTTGAGTTGCATTTTTATGCTGACGAGTTTTATCTCAGTATTTATCGAGAGGATCCAAAAGGATGAATTCTCAAAAAAAAAAAAGAACCACAGATGCGGACGACATCAAAAAGAATGCAGCACAACGTGGGACTTTTTCTTAGCAGCGAACTGGGACATAGTCTAAAGAGGAGTGTAAAACTCTTACGACGCGAGGTGAGGAGTGACTTCCACGACAATCAAACCACACCCCTATCAGAAGGCATGTGGGTTTTTCTTTGGATTTTGTCAGTTTCAGTCTCGCATCCGGAAATCTTGATATCTGTCGGAAGCGAGTTTTCAATTTGAGTGACAATGCACCAAGAGCTTTGAAAATTATGTCCGTGTAAGTTCTTAATTATGGGTGTGAAGTGCACCACATTCATGGCTAAGAGGTTATAAGCCTCTTTTTCATACTCGATTTCATTTGTCACTTGTCCAAAATCAAAGGTTATCTAGCATAATAGATTTTCTTTTCAATCGATTGAGTCGAACTAGAAACATCCTGATTTCTACGGTTTAAGGATGTGTAGGCGGGCCCCACATTGAAAAACTCGGCTGTATTCCAACATTCGCTCTTAAATCTTACTCACAAGCATTTCGATCCCTTCCTAATTTAGTAACAAGATGACTTTTGAATTCTTTCAAAATCGTGCGTTAAATCAAGCTTATCGAACTACAAGTGGCCTCAATTCTCATATAGCCTGAGATATGTAGGACACCCATCTCTGGGGGTTCGGCCATAATTCCTAAAGTCCTTACCAAATTCTTTTTTCCCAAAAAGATGAATATGTTGTCGGTCAAAATTGGCTTGGTCAAATTCATTTCTCTCGAATTTCTTGCATCCATCCGAGTCAAACGAGGGACAGTTATTGACACCCAATTTTGACCCTTGGCGATATGAATTAATTAACGAGCTTCTTGGTTCTAAACGATTCGATATAATAGGATTTACAAAGTTTAAAATGTTTTAAGTTGTTTTAAATTAATCTCATCGCTCATTATAAATTTTTAGTTAATTTATACGATTTACGTAATTATATATACGATTAGTATATTTTATGTTTATTTGAAAATTGCCTCGAAAATATTTTACTTTGTTTAAATATTTTACTAATTAGATCGGTTATATAATAGTCTATGTTTTAAATTATTTAGTTTGTAATTAAATTAATTATTTCATTTTGTTAAAATTAAGAAGCTTATTAATTGATTTATAATAATTCACTTTACCTAGTTACCATCTTTAATCCATTTGGACAAACCATTTTGGGGCTCTTATATTTTAATTTTCAGCAGTCCATCTCCCTTTTAATTCCAAATAACCCCATTCCAAACCCCAGCCCACCAGAGGAAATTTCACTCCCAACCCAATTCCCCCAAATTTTGACCCAACCCACTCCCTTAATCCCCTGACCCGCCCCAAATCCTTTCCTTCTTCACAGAGGCTGCGAACGTTACAACAACAAAGACAACATTGGCAAATGCCATACGGCGTCGAAGCTCGGCGCGTCGACATCCATAAAACAAAACGACCCTGTTCAACCTTCTTCTTCCAGCGAAAACTTGCCACAATTGACCCAAAATTTCTGGTTCAAGCAGCGCATGAGCAACTCCAACAAACTCGTATGCGTTTCACGCGGAAAAGGAGGAAAAGCAAAGGCGGTATGATTTTTGGCATCTTCCCTAACTTCTATTTCAAGCTGTACGAGCCAGGCAGCAAGGACAGCACGCGAATTCGTCCTTGAAGCAGGGGATCGATCCACGTATTGCAAGAAGGACGCCGAGTCGATCTCACCCGTTCGTCCGCCCTTTCCGCTTCCAAAATGGGACGAATTTTGCAGAAAAAGTATGTTCCTCCTAGAATGGTAACCTTTTCGAATTTGAAAATGGTCCTTGGTTCGGATTCCCCCCCCCCCCCCCCAAAATTTGGTAGCCCTAATATCCTCCTATATATATTCTCTCTTTTGTTCATTGTGAATAGGGGAACCAATTTTTTTATTTTATTTTAAGGCGGTCAAAGAAAGTTTGATTTTTTTTAAAAATCCAAAGTCTTTCTATTAGAACAGAAAATTTGAGTGAAAACAACGGGACTTAGAAAGTATTGTCGAGAACAAATAATGGGTTCAGTCGCCAATTCGATTCCATTCTCTAGCCTGCGTGTCCCTCTTCCTGCTCATGAGGTTTTGAAGCCGGTGGTAGAATCGCCTCTTCTCGCGCTCGTTAAAAGTTCGCTGCCACGTCAAAGGTAACAACTCTCATTTCACGTTTTTGTCTCGCCTGCTATGCTTTGAAACAATATTCTCTTTCATATTTGGAAGTATGTGGTACTGCTGCTGTTCATATAGTTTGGGACATGATAAGGTCGTACATATATTTTGCGATTTCATCGTCTATCGGCAGTAGTGTTATGTCATCTTCATCAACATTGCGCCCTTGTTCGTTGCTTTCTCCGTATTTAGCTTAAGGTTACTTCGCCATCTCTGGTTGATTATTGTTGGATGCTTATGGTGATTTTCATATTTGTTTGGCATAATAGTCGGCTAGGTCTCGATATGAGTTCGTCTGTTCCAAATAATGGATTTTCCTTTTCTATGGTTCTACTCGAAATAATATAAGTTTTATTGGGGTTCCTATGTTGAGCCCACCCTTTGCTCCAGCTTGTCTTTGAACTCTTGATTATTTCAATATGTTGAGCATATTTCTAAAGGATTTCATTGTCTACTCGTGACGTTGACTTCCATTTTGCCCTGTCATGTTTTAGTTTACGCTCATCAAAGTCTCATTTTAGTATTAGCATTTATGTTGCATCTGTTGGGTTCATAGAATGTATTAAGAAAGGGGTTATTAGTATATTATATAATATGTACCCTCTCTATATTGATCACTTCTTGATGTGTTCTCATATTTCCATCAAACGTGTTAGTTTCTTCCGTGCTCCTTTTGTTAAAATTATTAGTGTCAAGTTTCTTTCCTTATTTTTCTTATCCATGTTGAAGTCATGTTTCTGAATTCTCGACAATATTTGGGGACTCAAATATTTCCTTGCTATTATATTGTATCTTTCTCGCTTGGTATATATATATATATATATATATATATATATATATATATATAATAAAATAAAATATATAATAGTTGAGAGTATTTGAAATGGGCTCGTTATATATAAGATATCGTGGGCAATTTGTAGACTTAATATTTTGGAATGGTCATTTGTAGATTTAATCTTTATATTGCTCAAAAATCAATATTTGGATGAATTTGTTTATATTCTGTTTGTCATAGTAGGGAGTTTACATTGTTTAGTTGTGCTATGTATATCATTGGCATGATGTTGCCTAGTTTATTTTTTTGTTGATTGCCAAAGTACTGCTAAACGTAGTTATGTTGTCTCTCTATTAATACATTCCATCGATCATTTCCCCTTTTTTAACTAAGGATGCTTAAATAAATGTTGATAATGGTTTGTGTCTTGGTATCCACCCTTTTGAGTCCTACAAGATTTTGCTGAAAGTAAAACAATATTGCAATGTCAATAGTTTGCGTATTTAGACCAATGTCAAGATTTATGCGTTTTCTTTTGTTTTAGTCGCATGTGAAATTCGACTGAGTTCACTATGAACTCCCATCCTCCTTGCATTTTGGGAGATCCATAAAGGCCCTATATTCCTTTCTTCTTTCGAGTCAGCCTATCAAGAAGAGAATAAGTACCGAACGGCGTAGAGGTCCCGAAGCTAGAGTTGAAGATTTTGGACCAAGCGGCCAAAATTCATTTTATTTTAAATTTGTATTTTGTTATTTTTTGGGCCTAAGCCCATTGTAGCATTTTTCAATTATTATTACTTTGCTAGAATTTAGGACAGGTACAAATCTGATGGGCCTCAAGGCCCCAAAACAAATGGGTCCAAATGCCGGTCAAGGCGGACAGAAAAGTCGGATTTGGACCCAACTCTCTCTCTCTCCCTCTCTTATTTTTTGTTTACTTATCTGCTTTTATTTGTCGCTAGTTTTAAAGATAAGAATCCAAATCCCCGAGAACGCCATAATGTTTTATCGACTTAAAATTTAATCATAATCTAAATGAATTCTAAAAGGATGAATAAACTTGAAAACTCATTCTTACTCACTAAATAGTAAATTAAATACTTCATTTTCTCAAACAACTCTAAATAATTTTCTATCTAAAAAATTAAGTTATATCTTTAGCCAAATAAAATAGTTATTGGATAACCGCAAGTAAGCGGACGTCTTAGGTGATTTTAAAACCTTCCTAAGACGTTAATAAGAATCCTCGAACCCCTTTAAATTTTTTCAATTTGATTTTCTATTTTAGTCGAATTGAAAGAAATAGTTTTTCTTGATTTTACTTAAAAAATTAAGTGGCGACTCTAAAAAGTCAAACAAATTATAAAAAATAATATTTTTCCGAAAACGAAAGCGTATAAAACATCTATGTTAGGGTAAAGTGTAGGTGCTTCCATTGATGAGTTAAAATGGTTAATAATTCCTTACCTATGTACCCCTATGTGAATGCATGAATAACAAAAGTTAGGAGTCTGAAGTGTAATATGAAGTTGACTTGTCTCCTATGATATTGTGTGTTGTGTAGTATATGTTTGAAATGGTATTGTGGTCCTAAGAGGGTGGCTGCCTCAGTGTGTTGTCGATATCCATTATGTGATCATGTTAACCAATTCACACACACCCTCAATTTACATGCATGCTTACAAGTAGTATAGGTCATGGTGTCTAAATGAAAGGTAGTTCTCATATTCACTAATGTCTAATATTATGCATGCTAAACTTGAGTCCATGAAAGTATGTCATGAACATGTATTATATGGTATAATGTGAAGTATGTGGTATGAGTAAGTATGATTATACTTAGTTTCGAATTGTGATTATCTGAAAGCACGGCTCATATAGTTACACTTGTACACTTATGCATAAATGAAATGATGTATAAACATGTGTGACATTTATGAGTTGTGTGAAAGGTTTGCTCATATATAAGTATAAACACACACATGTATGAAGATCTAGTCAAGAGGTGGCACTTGAAATGTGTATTAATGTGTACCCTAAACTAGATTGCGCTTTACATATGCTATGTCCATGTGAAAGGATTTCTCAGATGATTTAGGTAGATGAATTATCATCTATGACCTATGAGCTAAGCATATGGGGAGTTAATATCCTAAGCTTACATTTTATGAAGTAACGATAATAAAGGCTTTTAATAAAAGGAACTTAGCTTAGCACCGAGTGAACTTGTATATGAGTGTGTGTCTCTTCCCAATGTTGGAAGGAAGGTCTACCATAAATCTCATGAGGTGGAAAAACTCATAGACCAAGGGGATAGAGGGATGTTTCCACAATGGCCTCCAAGTTCTATAACTATGTTGCCACTATAGAATACTAGCTAGTGGATCCACCTAGAAAGCTATGTCATGGTTGGTTCTAGTTTGGCCGGCAGACCCCTTTCATTCGGTGTGGGGTTTCATGACACCGAATTCCATATTTATCATCACATTGTCTATGTTGGTTAATGCAATAGTTTCCCTAAAGTAAACTGTACAATGGAAGTAAAGTGAGGACCCTCACTAGGATAACCTAAGGGTAGTTGCTTAGTGTAGGTGGGGGTATGGCACTTCACCTATGCATTTTACAAGTGGCTCTTGAGGGAAGTTCTAGGAAGGTGTCCTAATGCATGTCTCTATGTATACGTTCCTTATGCATGACTTTGTAGTAATTGTCTACTTGTTGTGATGAAGTGCATGGTATGAGTCCTAATGAACCTATGTCATGTAGTCTTGTTCTTATATGCAATACGTGGGTCTTAATAACCATATGATTAAGGGATTGCTTGCAATGAATGAAGTTGTTATCACTTACTATGTTGATGTATGAATTGAATGATCAGGTTTGTGGTCTCATGATGGGTTTACTAAGTATGTGTGAGGTTATGGGGCTTCACATTTACATTGCACTAGTGGACTAAGATTGGGGTCATGAACAAGGTCTTATAATGATTTATGTGAAGTGAAGTAAATATATGTGCAAATTTATGGAGCTTACTGTAAAGTCAATAGAGTCTTGACTTAAATGTGTCTATGATGTGTTATGCTTCTATGATGGTATGTGTTGGCTTATGTAGGTTGCATGTATGCTTTCTTTGTGGCCCTAAGGTGATGCATTGCACCAAGTATCACTAGAGGGTTACTTGGGGAGGTTAATGAGTAAAAGAAAAGAAGTTCACTCTAAATTGAAAATAGCTCACTGTAGATTAACCCCAAATGTGGCATAAATTCTATATGTGATTTTATATGATGTTTGGCTTTTGAATATGTCTATATGAAGAATGTGAATTATATAAATTCTAATTTATAATGGTTTTATGAAGATTTACTCAAAAAGGCATGAAGTATGATTTCAAGAAAATGTCCCTTTTAAATGCATGTTTTTGCATGGTTGTCATACCTAGTGCATTCTTGTGCTAACTCCATTCTTCTCTACTTTTTACACAAAGTGTAGGTTATGGATGCGTAAAGGATGTATCTATAAATGAGGAGCTTGATATGTGATTCCCAAGCTCAAGGAAAGGAATCCTTATGTCCAAGGATGCCCTAATGCTTATTTTACTATAAAGTTATTTAGTGTTATACTTATGTATTATGTTGTAAGGGTCGTGTCCCTAAAGTACTCTTATGATGTTGAGTCTAGGATGACAAAGAGACTTAAGGTATAAATGTGTATCATGACTTATATTTTATATATATGAAGTGATTTTTCTAGCATTTGATGTGCTATGAAAAGTTTTAAATTTTCCGCTAAATTTACTATGACAATGCGATGAATGATAACTATGGTCTTGTATAAGACCTTCGAGAGGTCAATTACGCCATGTTACTTCTAGGGGGTGCTCCCCGGATGTGACAAACGTGGTATCAGAGCACGAGGTTTTAAAAGTAGTTTAGGGTCCAAGATGTCTCATATTGCCACGTCTAGTAGTGTCTCGTATCATTGGTGGTGAGTCGCGACACATCAAATGGTACGGGAGGCTATAGTACGATAGAGTTTTCCTTCTTCATCATTCTCATTCGTGCCATAGAACTTAACTCTATACGATCTCTCTCTTATGTTTTCTTGTCCGGTGGTCTTTTAGATGTGATTGGTTGGATGAGATGGTATCTTATATGCTTGAGGGTGAGTTTAAATGCTTATATTGAATTTATGATTTGATGAGTATGTGTCAAGGTGAATTTTGGCATATTTTGATGATGGGATGCCATTTATGGCTATCCATAAGATTATGTGAAAAAACATGTTATGTTGAGAAATTTATGTCATAATATGATTAAAGCATGTTAGAAGCTATTATGGTTAAAATGAGTTTATTTGATGTGTTACTATATGGTTTTACATGATGGTAGCCTAATGATATGATTTGAGCTTGAAATTCTTAGTGAATACCTGTGGAAGCATGATACCCTAAGAATGTGTGTTTAAAAGTGTTCAGTTTTTTTTTTGTATGTATGTGGTCCTTTATAGTTACCTAGTATGGATTTGACTCATTTGTATAGACATGATTCTAGGTGTGAAGTTAGTATGCTTGTCCTTGTAGGGTGATGACGTGAGTTTTATTGACCTAGAAGTCACCTTACTGTAATATCCAAATAAATAGAAGAAATTTTATGGCTAAGTCATCTCTATTGTTTCCCTTAATGATTTATGACCTTGGTGTCTATTGTATTAAATAAAAACCTTATGTGGTTTAATGGTATGACCTAACTTGATGATTTGGGATAAATTGCCTAGGTGATGAAGTTTAGAATGCCTTGGTTGACTTACTGTAATTCCTTCTAAAGTGGTAATCACTTTTATGTGATGAAAATGAAGGTTGTTAAGCTAAAAATCTCTTAAGGTTGGGTTAAGTTTGTCTTGATTGGGTTTACCCTAAGTGGGGGATGGTGAAGTGAGTTGTAAGGTTGTATATATATATTTTCTACCTTGTCCTTCTATCTTTGCTTGAGCTTGAATCTAATGAATTTTTGTAAGCTTGTTCATGAACAGAGTTTTGCATAAAGTATGAATTGCATGACCTTTATATGTTTTGTATGAATTGATTGACACTACCTGAAGGATATTTTGAAGATTTAAAAGTACTTGAAAAATAATTTTTATTAACTTCATGGTTTTCTCATGTTTATTTGCATTTTGATATGCTAGTTAAGCATTTGACTTCATGAGATAAGGTAAGAAACATGGTGTTAGTCACTTTTGATATGTGTGGTTTAGCCTTATAATGGGAAGTTGAGTCTCTTTAAAACGAAAAGTGTTTAGTCTCTTGAAAACTATGTGACTTTGTGATTGTTGGAAGCATGACTGTGGGCTCACTCTAGAAAAATGAAGGCATGATTATCTAAGAGTCTTGTGTGTGCCTATAATTTGTGTTATTTTTCCCAAGTGATGCTTACTGTGAATGCTATTGCTATGTTAGAAATTGACATTATGTGAAATGACTTCCTACTTTTTTTATGTACTTGGTGACTTACCATTTAGACTTAACTAGGAAGGAAACAGGAGCATGACTTGGTTTTAAAAGTTGAGGATTTCTCCTTGGAAAAGGAATTGACCTTGAGCCTTGCTTGTGTGTGAGCTCATAATACATGTAAGTGTGTTGAGGAGAAGGATATTCCTCCTTAAGCATGACTAATAATGGTATGGTTGAGTATGACCCTCATGGAATTATGCCTAACTAATAAGAATCCATTTTCAACCTATTCAACTCAAGTCTATGTGCATCGAAGTATGAGTGCCTAATTGTTTCTTGAGTGTTGTTGGAATCTGCCTAAGTGTGACTTAAAGATGGTTTCAAGATGAGATCTTAATAAATTGAATTGTAATGACCATTTTATGATTAGAAGAAGGATGTTCCTCCTATGAACATGATAAGAGACTTTGTGTTTGATGCATTAAAGAGTGAGTGAATAGAGGTTTTGCTTGTTTGTATCCATTGAGTGCTACAATGATTTGAAGTTGTGTTCCTTGTATGTTTGGTGCATTTACTTCTATTTGATGATTTTATGTATATGGTAAGATGCTAAATGCTTCATTAAAGTCCTTGTTTTGATTAAAGTGTTCTAAGTGTCATTCGAGGACGAATGTTGCCAAGTGGGGGATATTGTAAGACCCCCAAAATGAGTTAGGTAGTCTAGAGCCTAAAATGTTTTTCCTAAGGGTCTAATTTTCTGAAATGGTTTATAATATATTATTGAGGTAGTATGTAAAGTTTGAGGTGATTTGGAAGTCAAATGTCGGGACGACCAAGACGTCCAACGACTAGTCGCCAAAGTGGCCTTCGATGCTTTTATGTGTTTTTGAGTGTGTTATGAGATTATGAAGTCTTAAAATGCTCTATAATGATGTTTATAAGCAGTGTATGGAGTTCCATGAAGTTAAGATGTCAAACATCCAAGAACGTCCAAGACGTTCGAAAGATAGTCCTTGAGACATGCATGTGTGTCTTGATAGGGCCTAGCATGTTTAGATGTGTTGCGTGTAATTGTTTTGGGTGAAACTGATGTGGAATGTCCTTGACTTTTTAATGTTCATATTTACATTGGTGGGCTGATGCCCCTTCGATGGGGAGGCATCGATGGGAACTTAGCCTGGAGAAGGCTTTGCCACATGACAACCTCAAACCCAAACGACGGAAGGCACAAAACGATCCGTCGATGCAGGCCTTGTGTCACTGCCTGCTTGCTGTTTCATTAAAGGGGTGAATGGTAAATTCACCCCACGTGATAACCTGACCCTACATGGTTTATTTGGTAATTTTTGGGTGTATATAAGTGATCAAAAACGTGATCAACCCATTCCCAATCCAATTCATACAAATTAGACTTTCCCTCCAAACTAATATTCTCTCTGGAACCTCCATTGAAGGCGAAGCTCAAGAACAGATTGGATCTTAGATTCCTATGGGTTCTTCATCAAGTTTTAGAGGTTTTATTCTAGACAAAGCTATGGTGATCCTTAATCTCTAAGTAACCTTTCACTTGGAGAATTAATCTCAATGTATTCAAAGAGAAAATACGATCAAATCTCTTCTTCTTCAATCTAGCCATGAGTTCTTTCTAAAAACGTTTTTAATGGCTTAATAATGTTGAATTGATGATAATGTATTATTTTTAACGTGATTTTCAATCCACTTGCATGATGAACCCATGTCCCTTCCCAAACTCAATTTAGCCCTTTCATGGACATGGTGATCATGGCTTGTTATTGGTATATTTGTGATTCTCTTAAGTTGAAATGTTTATATCTACTGTTATTTACGTGTATTGATGATGAATTGATGTTGAAGGATCCATGTGGATCAATGTATGAAGATTTGAATATGACTATCTTAGATCTCTAGGTGTTCATAGTAATGTTGCTTTTATAATGATTGAATGTTGAATTCGATTAGGTGAGGATCATTATAACTAATGTCTTAGGTTGATGTTATGAATAAATTGTAGGTATAAACCCTTGATTATTAAATCAAAGGAATCTTGATAAGGATTAATCTACATATTTTATCTCAAAGGTTGATAATGCTATGAACATAATGTGATCTCAATTTAGGGTAGATGAAGCATGATTTAGTCTTGATTATTATGTCTTTACCTACTTCCCTAGGTTAGTATTATTGGTATAATATTAACGTTAATCATGGTTATCAAAGTAAAGAATATTAGCAAGTGATCTAGACTCTCTACTTTCGAGTATATATGTGATGACTTGTATTATGTTATAGTATGATATTGTAGCGACTTGTACATGGTTTCTTTCATGACTAAATGTATATTTAGATACTGACCTATAATGTATTGATGATTAAAAAGGGTGTATTGATCAATGATGATCAAAGGTTAATGAAGTGGTAAGAATGGCTCTTCCTCTCTACTTTTCTTATAATATTGATAGTGGATGAAGCCTTGTATGACATTGTGTGCTACGGTCCACTTATGCTGGCGGTGTTTACTTCTTGTCAATCTATATATGTGTTGATTATGGCCTTGAAGGCTAATTAATGATTATATGAGTGTTTGGTTGTGATGATTACACTATGTGAAGCTTATGCCTACTTTCCTATTTTAATTGTGATCTAGGTTTTATGGCCATTGTATAAGCAAGTGTATATCTATGTAGGGTAAAGTGTAGGTGCTGCCATTGATGAGTTAAAATGGTTAATAATTCCTTAACTACGTACCCCTATGTCAATGCATGAATAACAAAAGTTAGGAGTCTTAAATGTAATATGAAGTTGATTTGTCTCCTATGATATTGTGTCTATGCTTGAAAGGGTATTGTGCTCCTAATAGGGTGGTCCCTTTCCAATGTGGGAAGGAAGTTCTACCATAAATCTCATGAGGTGGATAGCCTCAAAGCCCAAGGGAATAGAGGGATGTTTCCAAGATAAACTCCAAGTTCCATATCTTTGTTGCCACCATAGGATACTAGCTAGTGGATCATCCTAGAAAGCTATGTCATGTTTTGTTATACTTTTACCGGTAGACCACCTTCTTTGGGTGTGGGGTTTCATCACACCAGATTTCGTGTTTAGCATCACATGGTCTATATTGGTTAAGGCTATAGTTTCCCTAAAGTAAAATGGACAATGGAAGTAAAGTAAGGACCCTAACTAGGCTAACCTAAGGGTAGTTGCTTAGTGTAGGTGGGGGCATGGGATTTCACCTATGCATTGCACAAGTGGATCTTGAGGGAGTCCTAGGATGATGTCCTAATGCATGTCTCTATTTATTGTTCCTTATGCATGACTTTGTAGTAATTGTCTACTTGTTGCGATGACGTGCATGGTATGAGTCCTAATGAACCTATGTGATGTGGTCTTGTTCTTATATGCTATATGTGGGTCTGAATGACCATATGATGAAGGGCTTGCTTGCAATGAATGAAGTTGTCTTCACTTACTATGTTGATGTATGAATTGAATGATAAGATTTGTGGTCTCATGATGGGTTTACTAAGTATGTGTGAGGTTATGGGGCTTCACATGTATATTGCACTAGTAGAAAAAGATTGGGGTCATGAATGAGGTCTTATAATGATTTATGTGAAGTGAAGTAAATATATGTGCAAATTGATGTAGCTTGCTATAAAATCAATAGTCTTCACTTAAATGTGTCTATGATGTGGTATGCTTCTATGATGGTATGTTTTGGCTTATGTAGGTTGAATGTATGCTTTCTTTGTGGCCCTAAAGTGATGCATTGCACCAAGTATCACCAGAGGGTTACTTGGGCAGGTTAATGAGTAAAGAAAGGAAGTTCACTGTAAAGTGAAAATAGCTCACTGTAAAGTAACCCCTAATGTGGCTGAAATTCTATATGTCATTTTATATGATGTTTGGCTTTTTAATATGTTTATATGAAGCATGTGAATTATATTAAATCTATTGTATAAAGGTTTTATGAAGATTTACTCAAAAAGGCATGAAGTATGATTTCAAGAAAATATCCCTTTTAAATGCATGTTTTTGCAAGGTTGCCATACTTAGTGCATTCTTGTGCTAACTCCATTCTTCTCTACTTTTTACACAAAGAGTAGGTTATGGATGCGTAAAGGATGTATCTATAAATGAGGAGCTTGATATGTGATTCCCAAGCTCAAGGAAAGGAATCCTTAAGTCCAAGGATGCCCTAATGCTTATTTTACTATAAAGTTATTTAGTATTATACTTATGTATTATGTTGTAAGGGTCGTGTCCCTAAAGTACTCTTATGATGTTGAGTCTAGGATGACAAAGAGACTTAAGGTATAAATGTGTATTATGATTTATATTTTATATATATGAAGTGATTTTTCTAGCATTTGATGTGCTATGAAAAGTTTTAAATTTTCCGCTAAATTTACTATGAAAATGCGATGAATGATAACTATGGGCTTGTATAAGACCTCCGAGAGGTCAATTACGCCATGTTACTTCTACGGGGTGCTCCCCGGATGTGACAAACGTGATATCAGAGCATGAGGTTTTAAAAGTAGTTTAGGGTCCAAGAAGTCTCATATTGTCTCGTCTAGTAGAGTCTCGTATCATTGGTGGTGAGTCGCGACACATCAAATGGTACGGGAGGCTATAGTACGATAGAGTTTCCCTTCTTCATCATTCTCATATCGTGCCATAGAACTTAACTCTATAAGATTTCTCTCTTATGTTTTCTTGTCTGGTGGTCTTTTAGATGTGATTGGTTGGATGAGATGGTATCCTATATGCTTGAGGGAGAAAAGGTGAGTTTAAATGCTTATATTGGTTTTATGGTTTGATGAGTATGTGTGAAGGTGAATTTTTGCATATTTTGATGATGTGATACCATTTATGGCTATCCATGAAATTTATGTGAACTAGCATGTTATGTTGAGAAATGTATGTCGTGTTATGATTAAAGCATGTTAGAAGCTATTATGGTTAAAATGAGTTTCTTTGATGTGTTACTATATGGTTTTACATGATGGTAGCCTAATGATATGATTTGAGCTTGAATGTTTAGTGAATACCAATGGAAGCATGTTGCCCTAAGTATATGTGTTTAAAAGTGTTCAATGTTTCTATTTTTTTATATTTGGTCCTTTATAGTTACCTAGTATGGATTTAAATCCTTTGTATAGACTTGATCCTAGGTGTGAAGGTAGTATGCTTTTCCTTGTAGGGGGATTATGTGGGTATTATTGACCTAGAAATCACCTTAATGTAATGTCCAAATAAAAAAACAAAATTTTATGCCTAAGTCTTCTCTATTGTTTCCCTTAATGTTGTATGACCTTGGTGTCTATTGTATTGTATGAAAACCTTATGGTGTTGAATGGTATGACCTAACTTTATGATTTGGGATAAATTTCCTAGGTGATAAAGTTTAGAATGCCTTGGTTGACTTACTGTAATTCCTTCTAAAGTGGTAATCACTTTTATGTGATGAAAATGAAAGTTTTTAAGCTAAAAATTCTCTTAAGGTTAGGTTAAGTTTCTCTTGATTGGGTTTAACCTAAGTGGGGGATGCTGAAGTGAGTAGTAAAGTTGTATATATATTTTCTACCTTGTCCTTCTATCTTTGCTTGAGCTTGAATCTAATGAATTTTTGTAAGATTGTTCATGAATAGAGTTTTTCATAAAGTATGAATTACATGACCTTTATATGTTTGGTATGAATTGATTGACACTACCTTAAGGATATTTTGAAGATTTGAAAGTACTTGAAAAAGAATTTTGATTAACTTCATGGTTTTCTCATGTTGATTTGCATTTTGATATGCTAGTTGAGCATTTGATTTCATGAGATAAGGTAAGAAACTTGGTGTTAGTCACTTTTGTTATTTGAGGTTTAGCCTTATGATGGGAAGTTGAGTCTCTTTAAAACGAGAAGTGTTGAGTCTCTTGAAAACTATGTGACTCTGTGATTTTTGGAAGCATGATTGTAGGCTCACTCATTAAAAGTGAAAGCATTATTAGCTAAGATTCTTGTGTGTGCCTATAATTCGTATTATTTTTCACAAATGCTGCTTAATGTGAGGCTACTACTATGTTAGAAATTGACATTATGTTAAATGACTTCCTATTTGTTGTGATGTACTTGGTGTGACTTACCATTTAGACTTCACTAGGAAGGAAACGTGAGCATGACTTTGTTTGAAAAGTTGAGGATTTCTCATTTTAAAAGGAATTGACCTTGAGCCTTGCTTGGTTGTGAGCTCATGATACATGTAAGTGTGTTGAGGAGAAGGAATTCATCCTTAAGCATGACTAAGCATGATATGGTTGAGTATGACCCTCATGGTTTGATGCATAAAAGTCTTTGTGTTTGATGCATTAAAGAGTGAGTGAATAGAGGTTTTGCTTGCTTGTGTGCATTGAATACTAAAATGATTTAAAGTTGTGCTCCTTGTAAGTATGGTGCATTGACTTCTATGTGATCATGTTATGAATATGGTAAGCTGATATAAGCTTCATTAAAGTCCTTGTTCCGATTAAAGTGTTCTAAGTGTCATTTGAGGACGAATGTTCCCAAGTGGGGGATATTGTAAGACTCCACAATGAGTTAGGGTGTATAGAGCCTAACATGTTTGTCCTAAGGGTCTAAGGTCCTAAATTTGCTTATAATATAGTATTGAGGCAGTGTGTAAAGTTTGAGGTGATTTGGAAGTCAAATGTCAAGGGACGACCAAGACGTTCGATTAGTATGGGCTTTCTAATGATGTAAGAATTGTATTCAATTGATATCTAATTGGTCTTAGATCGAGAAATCTATATTGAATTGACTTAGATTTCATTCAGAATTATAGTTTATGCATTGAATTGATGTTCATGGCCATGGGTAAGGACCTTGTGATGTTGAATTGAGTGATTTGGTATTGGCTTGAAGTATTGAGGATGAAGAGGTGGTACGTTGCCCTATTTCCTTTTATTTAATGTTATTTGGACTTTGATTATGTTGTGATTGGTTTGGTCCACTTATGGTGGCGGTGTTATGTGAATTGATGTGGCCTTATCGGCGTTATTTTAAGTATATTGATGATCATGACCTTATCGGCTGTACTTGAAGTTATATGGCTATTTGTATAGTGGATTAGGTGATGTATGATCATATCTACTTACATGTGAAAGTATGTGTTAGTCCATAGATGTTGTATAAGAAATCATGTTTTGCTATGACTATGTGTTAAGTATGTAATCTTAGAGTTTATATATGGTTGTCCCTAACTTGGCTATATGAGTCTATAATGGTTATGTAGATGATGTTAAGGTAATGAATAGATTGAGTAAATGATGTTAAGGGTCATTATTAAGTATCTAAAGAATGTATGTTATATGTGCTAAAGTGAAGTATGTGGTGTCTTGTTTTGGTAGACTTATGTCCCTTACTTGATTCTTGTTTGAGTATGAGTATGTGATGTCTTGACTTAGGAACGTAAAGAGTCTTAGTATTGAAAGAATGAATGATAGGTGAGACATTGAATGATGATAAGAGGGTCCTTTATGTGAAACCTTGAACCAAGTGGTAAGGTTATGAAACTTGAAGTCGAAAGCCGTAATGATATCCTTCATGAATGAATGATGGACTTAAGGTTGATTGGATGGAACGACATCATATCAATCGTTAGGAAAGTCATGATGAGCTTCTTGTCGCCATAGCGAGATAGCCCTAGTGGACCTTGCCTTGGTAGGGTAAATGTTATTAGATCATGAACATGATATGTGACCCATTTGCATGAGCCTTAGTGTGATTAAATCTATGAGAACGAAGGCTACCACCCAGTGAGTATGGTAAGGGGATTAGTTCTAGTTAAGAATGAAACTAGGTTACAAAGCATGCCCTTCATATTTCCTTAACCATGTGCCTACATGGGATGTGTCTAAGTTCTACCATTGGCAAGTAGAACAACCTCATAGGAGTAGGATAGAATTCCGGATTCCATGATTTGCTACCATGTTCTATGTTGGTTATTGCCTATTCTCATCATATGGGATACATATTAACATTAGAGAAGTTCTATGAGGTTTAGGTGGTGGTATGGGACACTATCTAGACATTGCACAATAGGCTTTGAAAATGTTAGTAAGAGTCCCTAGGTCTTCCCAAGACCATTATTTGAATGTCCTTTATGTGATGTATGTCTCTTAAATGAACTAATGAACTAATGACTTAATGATATAAAGTATGTAAATGAATAAGTACCTAATCTAAAGTGACTTAAAGTATTCCTTAGTTAAAGTGTGAAGAGGGCGTAAAGGATGATATCTTCATGTCTTATCTATGGAAGTCTTGAGAATGACTCTAGTTAGGGAAGATTTTTGGTGTTGCAGATATGATCTAAGCCTTATGTAGTCTTAAGGACTATTTAGGTAATCTTGAAGAGGTGAATCATAGACGTTATCCTTTTGATTTACTTAAGTAGGTCTTTTGATAGCCTTTGGAAGGAGAATGACATATCATCTATGTGTTGGTGTGCTTAGTGAGAGTGATTCTATCCTAGGGAGTCTATAGGATCTCTTGAGTGTGTGTAAGGGATTGTATGGGCAGTTTTTTCACAACTCACTGAAGTGAGACTTAGAATCACCTTTGGTAGAAGAATCTTACATTGATGTATATGATGCTTTGTAAGTGTGTATGTGACTCATTATAAGTAATCTTAAGGGTCGTTTAGGCACATTTAGAAAGGGTGTATGGGCGGTGTCTCTTTGTGTGACTTAAGTGAATCTTAGGATAGCTTTGAGTGGGATAATTACATGCTAGGGTGTCTAAAGCAAAGGTTTGCAACTTCACTGTACAGTGAAGAATTCACTGTAACAGTGAGTTAGGTCACTGTAAAGTGGCTTCAAAATTTATGATTTTTAGTTAAATGTTTTCTTATGTGATTCTAAGTTGCTAAATGTTGTTCTTATGATTAGAATATGATTTTTAAATGAAAAGATGCATATCTCTAATAAATGTCCGTTTTCATTATTTTTATGCATAAGACATACTTAGTATATGTGGTTGTACTAATTCCATGCTTTTATCTATCTATATAGTTCTTGGTAGGTGAAGATCTTTTGGAAAGAAGACTTGGATTTAGAATATCGTTCAAGAGAAGTTGAAGTATGTCCTCACTTGACTCGAGGGCATATATGTCTTTGATGTTTCGTATTGAAGTATTGTAATAGACTTAATAGTACTATGTTTTCTATTTCGTATGGGCCGTGTCCCAAGTACTCTTGTGTCTTAAGATGATGAGATTGAGACTTAGTATTTCCTATTACTTATATATGAAAGAGTTTTTAAAGACTATGATATTGTTTTATGAATTTTTTTAATTCCGCACTACTTTTCATTATGTTTATGCGATGAATGATATTAGAGGCTTGTATGAGACCTCCGAGAGGTCGAGTACGCCGTGCCACAATCCGAGATTGTGCCCTAACTTTTAGGGTGTGGTCTCGGGCTGTGACAAAACTTGGTATCAGAGCATAGGTTGGTGAAAGTAATCTTAGGAATCAAAAAGTCTCATCAAGTAACGTCTAGTAGAGTCTTGACCATCAGTGTGAGTCGCGACTCATCTATGGGCGAGGGGCTATAGGACGATAGAGTTTCTCTTCTTTTCTACTCCTATGTCGTGCGGTAGAGTAAATGTTGAGTATCCTTCTAAATGTGTTTCCTTGTGTTTCTAGGAGATGAATACTAGAAGGATGACCTCTAGAAGGTTGGAAGAGGAGAGGTTGAATGAGGAGATTCCTCCTCAAGTTGAGCAAGTTCTTCAAGGTGGGCAAGGTGTCCAAGGTGCTCAAGGTGATCAAGTGCCTCCCCAAGGTGATCATGCCACTAATGTGGAAGGAGGTAATGAGGTTACGGTGCTTCCCCCGGAATTGACTAATCAAGATATTAGAGAGGCTTTGCTTGCTTTAGCCCGAGCTGTAACTACTCAAGCGAATTTGAGTATGGTCCCTAGGGTTGTGGAGAGCACTATGACCTCTAGGTTGAGAGACTTTGTGAGAATGAATATTCCGATCTTTCTTGGCTCTAAGGTTGATGAGGATCCCCAAGAGTTCCTTGATGGTGTGTACAAGGTATTGAGTGCTATGGGGGTTACATCTAAGGAGAAGGCGGAGTTGGCTTCGTATCAATTGAGGGATGTTTCTCTAATTTGGTACACTCAATGGAAGGATAATAGGTCGGTGGAATCGGATCCTATTGAGTGGGAAGAATTTAAGGAAGCTTTTCTTGATAAGTACTTTCCCCGTGAGAAGAGGGAGGTAAACGTAGAGGAGTTTATCAATCTCAAGCAAGGCAATATGAGTGTTGAGGAATACTTTTTGAAGTTCTCAACTTTTTCTGGATATGCACCATCCCTAGTGTCAAATCCAAGGGATGAAATGAGTCACTTTGTGACGGGTGTAGCCGACTTAGTGAGGGAGGAATGTCGTACGACTATGCTACATTATTAAGTTTGGCTAGACTCATGGTGTATGCACAATCGATAGAAGAGTCTAAAGTTAGGATGTCAAGGAATTTGAAAAGGAGTGTTGCTAGTGATCAAGTGCAACCTAGGTTCAAAAGGAGGTCTCAAACTCAAGAAGAATCTAGAAGTGCTAAGTTCAAGGTTGAGAAAGGAGGTAGTTCCAAAGATGGCAAACCTAAATGTTCCACATGTGGTAAGAAACATTATGTTGAGTGTCTATTAGATGCCGGTAATTCTTTCGGTGTGGAAAAGATGGACACAAAGTTAGAGATTGTCCTAACATTGCTTCTAGAGGAAAAGAGGGTAAGAAAGTTGATCCTATTGTTCCAAAGGATGATGCTCCAACAAAGAGTCATTTCTATGCACTCCGGACTAGAGGTGAGAAGTCGGATGAGAGTGATGATGATGTTGGTAAGTCGTTGTTTTCTCTTATTGTGATATGGATTCCTTCTAAGTGGGGGAGTATGGCTAGATAGATGTGCTAGTTGTTGCATGCGCATGATGTTTAGGAGTTTGGTTGAAATTGAATTTCATTAATTTCTTGCATTGTATACTTTATTTAGCTATGAGCATGTTTTAAAAGATGTTTATATGATTTTACCATGCATATTAGCATGTCTACATCATGAATTACCTAAATTTACATTTTTTTGAAAAATTGGTGTAAATTCATGTAGCCTGAACTGTTCACTATGTTATTTTTTTAAAATGTGACTAATTATTTCTTTGGTCTAAAATTGTTGTAATATGGTTAGAACTGATGTGTATGAGTATAATAATGATGATAGAATGAGTTTTTGCTCTTTAGAATGAAGCGTGTGAGTTTTGTAGCGTAATGAGTTATAGAATTGTATTCTAGTTCTGGTTGTGTTGTGAATCTCTTGACTATGTGAAATTGATGTTTTCTACTTGATAATGTGTTATATGGTTTGTTTATGTGCTGCTAGTACATTCTCTATTCTTGTAAGTGTTCAGAGAGGGGCAAGTGTCATTCGAGTACGAATGTTGTCCAAGTGGGGGAGAATGTAAGATCCCGAAAATGACATAGGTAAACTAGAGCCTAACATTGTGGTCAAGATAGTCTATGGTCCTAAATAGGTCTATTAAATGGTATTGAGGCAGTTTCTAATGTATTAGGTGCATTGGATGTCAAACGTCAAGGGACGACCAAGACGTTCAATGACTAAGTCACCTAAGTGCCTCTTATGTGGTTTTGTGTAGTTATGTGTGATTCATGATGTTTTAAGGTCCTTAAATGCGTTTATATGATGTATATAGGCAGTGTGTCAAGTTTAGAGAAGTTTGGAGGTCAAACGCTCAAGAAAGTCCATGGCGTTAGAAAGATGTGCCTTGAAATGACCATGTGTCTCTAGGCATGTTTCGTTGAGTTTTACGTGTTCGTTTTGGGTGAAATTCATGTGAGAGGTCCCAAGCTCGTATACATTCTTGTTTTTGTTGGAAACGTCCGGGAAAACATCCCCAAGGACCAACCAAGGGTCCTTGAGGAAGGACCCCAAACTTGGTGTCAAGACTGTCCAAGGCAGCCCCCAAACGACGGAGGCATCAACGACTCGTGGGCCAATCGACGCCCCGTCGATGGGTGACGTCGACTGGTACATAGACATGGGAGGCAAGAGTACAACAACCAGCCTTAGTTAAAGACCACGGACCAACTGGACGGTCCGTTGGTCAAGGAACATGCCGTTATTTGGCAATCATTGGTGGACTGCCTCCCTGCGCAGGTTCACTGTAAGTCAAGGGGTGAACTTGTAAATTCACCACACTTCCAAATAAGAGTATTGGCGGTTCTCTAAGGGTCTTTTGTTAATTTTAAATTTGTATTTAAGTCTTAAACACATTGAAGATTTCATTCTTCAAAATCAAAACCCCAAAATCCCTTAGAAATTCCCCAAGACTCCATTGAAGTCCTAAGTCAAGGAAGAGCTTGGATTGGTGATTTGAGTGGATATTATTCATCAAATTGTAGGATTAGTATTGTTAAGGTATGGTTTTTGATCCTTTAAATTTGTTTCATCAAGGAGCCCTACTTCAAAGATGTTTTCTAAAGTTTTCAAAGATGAATTGTCCAATTTCATGATTCTACAATGGGTTCTTATATTAAAGGTTTTTAATCATTGAATAGTGATTGAATTGTTGTTATTTAGATGATTTTAACTCAATTTACCTATGAACCCATGCAATTGATGAACCCTAGTTTTTGACTAATTTATGGGTTAGGTATAATGCTTATGAATTAACGTGTAGTTTCTTATGGGTTTTCTAATGATGTAAGAATTGTTTTCAGTTGATATATAATTGGTATTAAATTGAAAATTTATACTTGATTGACTTAGATTTCATTGAGAATTATAGTTTATGCATTGAATTGATGTTCATGGCCATGGGTAAGGGCCTTGTGATGTTGAATTGGGTGATTTGGTATTGGCTTGAAGTGTTGATGATGAAGAGGTTGTATGCTACCCTATTTCCTTTTATTTAATGTTATTTAGACTTCAATTATGTTGTGATTGGTTTTGTCCACTTATGGTGGCGGTGTTATGTTAATTGATGTGGCCTTGTGGGCGTTATTTTAAGTATATTGATCATGGCCTTATCGGCACTACTTGAAGTTATATGGATATTTGTGTAGTTTATTAGGTGATGTACGATTATATCTACTTACATGTGAAAGTATGTGTTAGTCTATAGATGCTATACAAGAAATCATGTTATGCTATGACTATGTGTTAAGTGTGTAGTTTAGAGTTGATATATGGTTGTTCCTAACTTGGCTATATGAGTCTATAATGGTTATGTAGATGATGTTAAGGTAATGAATAGATTGACTAAATGAGGTTAAGGGTCATTATTAAGTGTCTAAAGAATGTATGTTATATGTGCTAAAGTGAAGTATGTGGTGTCTTGCTTAGGTAGACTTATGTCCCTTACTTGATGCTTGTTTGAGTATGAATATGTGATGTCTTGACTTAGTAACCTAAAGAGTCTTAGTATTGAAAGAATGAATGATAGGTGAGACCTTGAATGATGATAAGAGGGTCCTTTATGTGAAACCTTGAACCAAGTGGTAAGGTTATGAAACTTGAAGTCGAAAGCCGTAATGGTATGCTTTATGTAATGAATGATGGATTTAAGGTTGATTGGCTGGAACGACATCATATCAATCCTTAGTATAGTCATGATGATCTTCTTGTCGCCATAATGAAATAGCCCTACTGGACCTTGCCTTGGTAGGGTAAATTTAATTGGGTCATGACTATGATATGGGACCCATTTGTATGAGCCTTAGTGTGATTAAATCTATGAGAATGAAGGATAGCACCGAGTGAGTATGGTAAGTGGAGTAGTTCTAGTTAAATAATGAGACTAGACTACAAAGCATGCCCTTCATATTTCCTTAATCATGTGCCTACATGGGAGGTGTCTAAGTTCTACCATTGGCAAGTAGAAAAACCTCATCGGAGTAGTATAGAACTCCGGATTCCATGCTCTGCTACTATGGTCTATGTCGGTTATTTCCTATTCTCATCATATGGGATACATATTAACATTAGAGAAGTTCTATGAGGTTTAGGTGGTGGTATGGGACGCTATCTAGACATTGCACAATAGGCTTTGAAGATGTTAGTAAGAGTCCCTAGGTCTTCTCCAAGACCATTATTTGAATGTCCTTTATGTTATGTATGTCTCGTAAATGAACTAATTAACTAATGACTTAATGATATAAAGTATGTAAATGAATAAGTACCTAATCTAAAGTGACTTAAGTATTCCTTAGTTAAAGTGTGAAGAGGGCGTAAAGGATGATATCTTCATGTCTTATCTATGGAAGTCTTGAGAATGACTCTAGTTAGGGAAGATTTTTGGTGTTGTAGACATGATCTAAGCCTTAGGTAGTCTTAAGGACTATTTAGGTAATCTTGAAGAGGTCAATCATGGACGTTATCTTCTTGATTTACTTAAGTAGGTCTTTTGATAGCTTTGGAAGGAGAATGACATATCATCTATGTGTTGGTGTGCTTAGTGAAAATGATTCTATCCTAGGGAGTCTATAGGATCTCTTGAGTGTGTGTGTAAAGGATTGTATGGGCGGTTGCTTCACAACTCACTCAAGTGAGACTTAGAATCACCTTTGGTAGAAGAATCTTACATTGATGTTTATGATGCTTTGTAAGTGTGTATGTGACTCATTATAAGTAATCTTAAGGGTCGTTTAGGCACATTTAGAGAGGGTGTATGGGCGGTCTATCTTTCTGTGACTTAAGTGAATCTTAGGATAGCTTTGAGTGGGATAATTACATGCTAAAGGGTGTCTAAAGCAAAGGTTTGCAACTTCACTGTACAGTGAAGAAATTCACTGTAACAGTGAGTTGAGGTCACTGTAAAGTGGCTTCAAAAATTATGATTTTATGTTAAATATTTTCTTGTATGATTCTAAGTTGCTAAATATTGTTCTTATGATTTTAATATGATTTCTAAATGAAAAGATGCATATTTCTAATAAATGTCTATTTTTATGATTTGTATGCATAAGACATACTTAGTATATGTGGTTGTACTAATTCCATGCTTTTATCTATCTATATTGTTCTTGGTAGGTGAAGATCTTTTAGGAAGAAGACTTGGATTTATAAGATCTTTCAAGAGATGTTGAAGTATGTCGTCACTTGAATCGAGGGCATATATGTCTTTTATGTTTCGTATTGAAGTATTGTAATTGATTTAATAGTACTATGTTTTCTATTTCGTATGGGCCTTGTCCCAAGTACTCTTGTGTCTTAAGATGATGAGATTGAGACTTAGTATTTCCTATTACTTCTATATGAAAGAGTTTTTAAAGACTATGATATTGTTTTATGAAAAGTTTTAATTCCGCACTCATTTTCATTATGTTTATGCGATGAATGATATTAGAAGCTTGTATGAGACCTCCGAGAGGTCGAGTACGCCGTGCCACAATCCGAGATTGTGCCCTAACTTTTAGGGTGTGGCCTCGGGTTGTGACAAAACTTGATATCAGAGCATAGGTTGGTGAAAGTAATCTTAGGAATCAAAAAGTCTCATCAAGTAACGTCTAGTAGAGTCTTGACTATCGGTGTGAGTCGTAACACATCTATGGGCGAGGGGCTATAGGACGATAGAGCTGCTCTTCTTTTCTACTCCTATGTCGTGCGGTAGAGTAAATGTTATGAGTATCCTTCTAAATGTGTTTCCTTGTGTTTCTAGGAGATGAATACTAGAAGGATGGCCGCTAGAAGGTTGGAAGAGGAGAGGTTGAATGAGGAGATTCCTCCTCAAGTTGAGAAAGTTCTTCAAGGTGGGCAAGGTGTCCAAGGTGCTCAAGGTGATCAAGTGCCTCCCCAAGGTGATCATGCCCCTAATGTGGAAGGAGGTAATGAGGTTACGGTGGTTCCCTAGGAATTGACTAATCAAGAGATTAGAGAGGCTTTGCTTGCTTTAGCCCGAGCTGTAACTACTCAAGCAAATTTGAGTATGGTCCCTAGGGTTGTGGAGAGCACTATGACCTCTAGGTTGAGAGACTTTGTGAGGATGAATCTTTCGATCTTTCTTGGCTCTAAGGTTGATGAGGATCCCCAAGAGTTCCTTGATGGTGTGTACAAGGTATTGAGTGCTATGGGGGTTACAACTAAGGAGAAGGCGGAGTGGCTTCGTATCAATTGAGGGATGTTTCTCTAATTTGGTACACTCAATGGAAGGATAATAGGTCGGTGCAATCGGATCCTATTGAGTGGGAAGAATTTAAGGAAGCTTTTCTTGATAAGTACTTTCCTCGTGAGAAGAGGGAGGTAAACGTAGAGGAGTTTATCAATCTCAAGCAATGCAATATGAGTGTTGAGGAATACTCTTTGAAGTTCTCAACTTTTTCTGGATATGCACCATCCCTAGTGTCAAATTCAAGGGATGAAATGAGTCGCTTTGTGACGGGTGTAGCCGACTTAGTGAGGGAGGAATGTCGTACGACTATGCTACATGATTAAGTTTGGCTAGACTCATGGTGTATGCACAATCGATAGAAGAGTCTAAAGTTAGAAGGATGTCAAGGAATTTGAAAAGGAGTGTTGCTAGTGATCAAGTGCAACCTAGGTTCAAAAGGAGGGCTCAAACTCAAGAAGAATCTAGAAGTGCTAAGTTCAAGGTTGAGAAAGGAGGTAGTTCCAAAGATGGCAAACCTACATGTTCCACTTGTTGTAAGAAACATTATTTTGAGTGTCTATTAGATACCGGTAGTTCTTTTGGTGTGGAAAAGATGGACACAAAGTTAGAGATTGTCCTAACATTGCTTCTAGAGGAAAAGAGGGTAAGAAAGTTGATCCTATTGTTCCAAAGGATGATGCTCCAACAAAGAGTCATTTCTATGCACTCCGGACTAGAGGTGAGAAGCCGGATGAGAGTGATGATGATGTTGGTAAGTCGTTGTTTTCTCTTATTGTGATATGGATTCCTTCTAAGTGGGGGAGTACGGCTAGATAGATGTGCTAGTTGTTGCATGTGCATGATGTTTAGGAGTTTGGTTGAAATTGAATTTCATTAATTTCTTGCATTGTATACTTTATTTAGCTATGAGCATGTTTTAAAAGATGGTTATATGATTTTACCATGCATATTAGCATGTCTATATCATGAATTACCTAAAATTACATTTTTTTGAAAAATTGGTGTAAATTCATGTAGCCTGAACTGTTCACTATGTTATTTTTTCAAAATGTGACTAATTATTTCTTTGGTCTAAAATTGTTGTAATATGGTTAGAAATGCTGTGTATGAGTATAATAATAAATATAAAATGAGTTTTTGCTCTTTAGAATGAAGCATGTGAGTTTTGTAGCGTAATGAGTTATAGAATTGTATTCTAGTTCTGGTTGTGTTGTGAATCTCTTGACTATGTGAAATTGATGTTTTCTACTTGATAATGTGATATATGGTTCGTTTATGTGCTGCTAGTACATTCTCTATTCTTGGAAGTGTTCGGAGAGGGGCAAGTGTCATTCGAGGATGAATGTTGTCCAAGTGGGGGAGAATGTAAGATTCCGAAAATGACATAGGTGAACTAGAGACTAACATTGTGGTCAAGATAGTCTATGGTCCTAAATAGGTCTATTAAAAGGTATTGAGGCAGTTTCTAAGGTATTAGGTGCATTGGATGTCAAACGTCAAGGGACGACCAAGACGTTCAATGACTAAGTCACCTAAGTGCCTCATATGTGGTTTTTTGTATTTATGTGTGATTCATGATGTTTTAAGGTCCTTAAAGATTTTATATGATGTATATAGGTAGTGTGTCAAGTTTAGAGAAGTTTGGAGGTCAAACGCTCAAGAACGTCCATGACGTTAGAAAGATGTGCCTTGAAATGACCATGTGTCTCTAGGCATGTTTCGTTGAGTCTTACGTGTTCGTTTTGGGTGAAATTCATGTGAGAGGTCCTAAGATCGTATACATTCATGTGTTTGTTGTAAACGTCCGGGAAAACATCCCCAAGGACCAACCAAGGGTCCTTGAGGAAGGACCCCAAACTTGGTGTCAAGACTGTCCAAGGCAGGCCCCAAACGACGGAGGCATCAACAGCGCAATGGCCAATCGATGCCCCATCGATGGGTGACATCGACTGGGACATAGCCATGGGAGGCAATAGTACAACAACCAGCCTTAGTTAAAGACCATGGACCAACTGGACGGTCCGTTGGTCAAGGAACATGCCGTCGTTTCGCAATCGTTGGTGGACTGCCTCCCTGCGCAGGTTCACTGTAAGTCAAGGGGTGAACTTGTAAATTCACCACACTTCCAAATAAGAGTATTGGCGGTTCCCTAAGGGTCTTTTGTTAATTTTAAATTTGTATTTAAGTCTTAAACACATTGAAGATTTCATTCTTCAAAATCAAAACCCCAAAATCCCTTAGAAATTCCCCAAGACTCCATTGAAGTCCTAACTCAAGGAAGAGCTTGGATTGGTGATTTGAGTGGAGATTCTTCATCAAATTGTAGTATTAGCATTGTTAAGGTATGGTTTTTGACCCTTTAAACTTATTTCATCAAGGAGCCCAACTTCAAAGATGTTTTCTAAAGTTTTCAAAGATGAATTGTCCAATTTCATGATTCTACCATGGGTTCTTGCATTAAAGGTTTTTAATCATTGAATAGTGATTGAATTGTTGTTGTTTAGATTATTTTAATTCAATTTACCTACGAACCCATGCAATTGATGAACCCTAGTTTTTGACTAATTTATGGGTTAGGTATAATGCTTATGAATTAACGTGTAGTTTCTTATGTGTTTTCTTATGATGTAAGAATTGTAATAAGTTGATATTTAATTGGTATTAAATTGAGAAATTTATACTTGATTGACTTAGATTTCATTGAGAATTATAGTTTATGCATTGAATTGATGTTCATGGCCATGGGTAAGGGCCTTGTGATGTTGAATTGGGTGATTTGGTATTGGCTTGAAGTGTTGATGATGAAGAGGTTGTACGCTACCCTATTTCCTTTTATTTAATGTTATTTAGACTTCAATTATGTTGTGATTGGTTTTGTCCACTTATGGTGGCGGTGTTATGTGAATGATGTGGTCTTGTGGGCATTATTTTAAGTATATTGATCATGGCCTTGTCGGCACTACTTGAAGTTATATGGATATTTGTTTAGTTTATTAGGTGATGTACGATTATATCTACTTACATGTGAAAGTATGTGTTAGTCTATAGATGCTATACAAGAAATCATGTTATGCTATGACTATGTGTTAAGTGTGTAGTCTTAGAGTTGATATATGGTTGTTCCTAACTTGGCTATATGAGTCTATACTGGTTATGTAGATGATGTTAAGGTAATGAATAGATTGACTAAATGAGGTTAAGGGTCATTATTAAGTGTCTAAAGAATATATGTTATATGTGCTAAAGTGAAGTATGTGGTGTCTTGCTTAGGTAGACTTATGTCCCTTACTTGATGCTTATTTGAGTATGAATATGTGATGTCTTGACTTAGTAACCTAAAGAGTCTTAGTATTGAAAGAATGAATGATAGGTGAGACCTTGAATGATGATAAGAGGGTCCTTTATGTGAAACCTTGAACCAAGTGGTAAGGTTATGAAACTTGAAGTCGAAAGCCGTAATGGTATCTTTTATGTAATGAATGATGGACTTAAGGTTGATTGGATGGAACGACATCATATCAATCCTTAGGATAGTCATGATGAGCTTCTTGTTGCCATAGTGAAATAGCCCTAGTGGACCTTACCTTGGTAGGGTAAATTTAATTGGGTCATGACCATGATATGGGACCCATTTGTATGAGCCTTAGTGTGATTAAATCTATGAGAACGAAGGATAGCACTGAGTGTGTATGGTAAGGGGAGTAGTTATAGTTAAATAATGAGACTAGACTACAAGGCATGCCCTTCATATTTCCTTAATCATGTACCTACATGGGAGGTGTCTAACTTCTACCATTGGCAAGTAGAAAAACCTCATCGGAGTAGTATAGAACTCCGGATTCCATGCTCTGCTACTATGGTCTATGTCGATTATTTCCTATTCTCATCATATGGGATACATATTAACATTAGAGAAGTTCTATGAGGTTTAGGTGGTGGTATGGGATGCTATCTAGACATTGCACAATAGGCTTTGAAGATGTTAGTAAGAGTCCCTAGGTCTTCTCCAAGACCATTATTTGAATATCCTTTATGTTATGTATGTCTCGTAAATGAACTAATTAACTAATGACTTAATGATATAAAGTATGTAAATGAATAAGTACCTAATCTAAAGTGACTTAAGTATTCCTTAGTTAAAGTGTGAAATGGGCGTAAAGGATGATATCTTCATGTCTTATCTATGAAAGTCTTGAGAATGACTCTAGTTAGGGAAGATTTTTGGTGTTGTAGACATGATCTAAGCCTTAGGTAGTCTTAAGGACTATTTAGGTAATCTTGAAGAGGTCAATCATGGACGTTATCTTCTTGATTTACTTAAGTAGGTCTTTTGATAGCCTTTGGAAGGAGAATGACATATCATCTATGTGTTGGTGTGCTTAGTGAAAATGATTCTATCCTAGGGAGTCTATAGGATCTCTTGAGTGTGTGTGTAAGGGATTGTATGGGCGGTTGCTTCACAACTCACTCAAGTGAGACTTAGAATCACCTTTGGTAGAAGAATCTTACATTGATGTTTATGATGCTTTGTAAGTGTGTATGTGACTCATTATAAGTAATCTTAAGGGTCGTTTAGGCACATTTAGAGAGGGTGTATGGGAGGTCTCTCTTTCTGTGACTTAAGTGAATCTTAGGATAACTTTGAGTGGGATAATTACATGCTAAAGGGTGTCTAAAGCAAAGGTTTTCAACTTCACTCTACAGTGAAGAAATTCACTGTAACAGTGAGTTGAGGTCACTGTAAAGTGGCTTCAAAAATTATGATTTTATGTTAAATGTTTTCTTGTGTGATTCTAAGTTGCTAAATATTGTTCTTATGATTTTAATAAGATTTCTAAATGAAAAGATGCATATTTCTAAAAAATGTCTGTTTTCATGATTTTGATGCATAAGACATACTTAGTATATGTGGTTGTACTAATTCCATGCTTTTATCTATCTATATAGTTCTTGGTAGGTGAAGATCTTTTGGGACAAAGACTTGGATTTATAAGATCTTTCAAGAGAAGTTGAAGTATGTCCTCACTTGAATCGAGGGCATATATGTCTTTTATGTTTCATATTGAAGTATTGTAATAGATTTAATAGTACAATGTTTTCTATTTTGTGTGGGCCTTGTCCCAAGTACGATTGTGTCTTAAGATGATGAAATTGAGACTTAGTATTTCCGATTACTTCTATATGAAAGAGTTTTTAAAGACTATGATATTGTTTTATGAAAAGTTTTAATTCCGCACTACTTTTCATTATGTTTATGCGATGAATGATATTAGAGGCTTGTATGAGAAGTCCGAGAGGTCGAGTACACCGTGCCACAATCCGAGATTGTGCCCTAACTTTTAGGGTGTGGTCTCGGACTGTGACAAAACTTGGTATCAGAGCATAGGTTGGTGAAAGTAATATTAGGAATCAAAAAGTCTCATCAAGTAACGTCTAGTAGAGTTTTGACCATCGGTGCGAGTCGCGACACATCTATGGGCAAGGGGCTATAGGACGATAGAGCTTCTCTTCTTTTCTACTCCTATGTCGTGCGGTATAGTAAATGTTATGAGTATCCTTCTAAATGTGTTTTCTTGTGTTTCTAGGAGATGAATACTAGAAGGATGGCCGCTAGAAGGTTGGAAGAGGAGAGTTTGAATGAGGAGATTCCTCCTCAAGTTGAGAAAGTTCTTCAAGGTGGGCAAGGTGTCCAAGGTGCTCAAGGTGATCAAGTGCCTCCCCAAGGTGATCATGCCCCTAATGTGGAAGGAGGTAATGAGGTTACGGTGGTTCCCCCGGAATTGACTAATTAAGAGATTAGAGAGGCTTTGCTTGCTTTAGCCTGAGCTGTAACTACTCAAGCGAATTTGAGTATGGTCCCTAGGGTTGTGGAGAGCACTATGCCCTCTAGGTTGAGAGACTTTGTGAGGATGAATCTTCCAATCTTTCTTGGCTCTAAGGTTGATGAGGATCCCCAAGAGTTCCTTGATGGTGTGTACAAGGTATTGAGTGCTATGGGGGTTACATCTAAGGAGAAGGCGGAGTTGGCTTCATATCAATTGAGGGATGTTTCTCTAATTTGGTACACTCAATGGAAGGATAATAGGTCGGTGGAATCGGATCCTATTGAGTGGGAAGAATTTAAGGAAGCTTTTCTAGATAAGTACTTTCCCCGTGAGAAGAGGGAGGTAAACGTAGAGGAGTTTATCAATCTCAAGCAAGGCAATATGAGTGTTGAGGAATACTCTTTGAAGTTCTCAACTTTTTCTGGATATGCACCATCCCTAGTGTCAAATCCAAGGGATGAAATGAGTCGCTTTGTGACGGGTGTAGCCGACTTAGTGAAGTAGGAATGTCGTACGACTATGCTACATGATTAAGTTTGGCTAGACTCATGGTGTATGCACAATCAATAGAAGAGTCTAAAGTTAGAAGGATGTCAAGGAATTTGAAAAGGAGTGTTGCTAGTGATCAAGTGCAACCTAGGTTCAAAAGGAGGGCTCAAACTCAAGAAGAATCTAGAAGTGCTAAGTTCAAGGTTGAGAAAGGAGGTAGTTCCAAAGATGGCAAACCTACATGTTCCACTTGTGGTAAGAAACATTATGTTGAGTGTCTATTAGATACCGGTAGTTCTTTCGGTGTGGAAAAGATGGACACAAAGTTAGAGATTGTCCTAACATTGATTTTAGAAGAAAATAGGGTAAGAAAGTTGATCCTATTGTTCCAGAGGATGATGCTCCAACAAAGAGTCATTTCTATGAACTCTGGACTAGAGGTGAGAAGCCGGATGAGAGTGATGATGATGTTGGTAAGTCGTTGTTTTCTCTTATTGTGATATGGATTCCTTCTAAGTGGGCGATTATGGCTAGATAGATGTGCTAGTTGTTGCATGTGCATGATGTTTAGGAGTTTGGTTGAAATTGAATTTCATTAATTTCTTGCATTGTATACTTTATTTAGCTATGAGCATGTTTTAAAAGATGTTTATATGATTTTACCATGCATATTAGCATGTCTATATCATGAATTACCTAAAATTTCATTTTTTTGAAAAATTGGTGTAAATTCATGTAGACTGAACTGTTCACTATGTTATTTTTTCAAAATGTGATTAATTATTTCTTTGGTCTAAAATTGTTGTAATATGGTTAGAACTGATGTGTATGAATATAATAATGAATATAAAATGAGTTTTGCTCTTTAGAATGAAGCATGTGAGTTTTGTAGCGTAATGAGTTATAGAATTGTATTCTAGTTCTGGTTGTGTTGTGAATCTCTTGACTATGTGAAATTGATATTTTCTACTTGATAATGTGTTATATGGTTTGTTTATGTGCTTCTAGTACATTCTCTATTCTTGGAAGTGTTCGGAGAGGGGCAAGTGTCATTCGAGGACGAATGTTGTCCAAGTGGGGGAGAATGTAAGATCCCGAAAATGACATAGGTGAACTAGAGCCTAAAATTGTGGTCAAGATAGTATATGGTCCTAAATAGGTCTATTAAATGGTATTGAGGCAGTTTCTAAGGTATTAGGTGCATTGGATGTCAAACGTCAAGGGACGACCAAGACGTTCAATGACTAAGTCACCTAAGTGCCTCCTATGTGGTTTTGTCTAGTTATGTGTGATTAATGATGTTTTAAGGTCCTTAAATGAGTTTATATGATGTATATAGGTAGTGTGTCATGTTTAGAGAAGTTTGGAGGTCAAACGCTCAAGAACGTCCATGGCGTTAGAAAGATGTGCCTTGAAATGACCATGTGTCTCTAGGCATGTTTCGTTGAGTTTTATATGTTCGTTTTGGGTGAAATTCATGTGAGAGGTCCTAAGCTCGTATACATTCATGTTTTTGTTGGAAACGTTCGGGAAAACATCCCCAAGGACCAACCAAGGGTCCTTGAGGAAGGACCCCAAACTTGGTGTCAAGACTGTCCAAGGCAGGCCCCAAACGACGGAGCCATCAACAGCTCGTGGGCCAATCGATGCCCCGTCGATGGGTGACGTCGACTGGGACATATCCATGGGAGGGAAGAGTACAACAACCAGCCTTAGTTAAAGACCACGGACCAACTAGACGGTCCGTTGGTCAAGGAACAGGCCGTCGTTTTGCAATCGTTGGTGGACTGCCTCCCTGCGCAGGTTCACTGTAAGTCAAGGGGTGAACTTGTAAATTCACCACACTTCCAAATAAGAGTATTGGCGGTTCCCTAAGGGTATTTTTTTAATTTTAAATTTGTATTTAAGTCTTAAACACATTGAAGATTTCATTCTTCAAAATCAAAACCCCAAAATCCCTTAGAAATTCCCTAAGACTCCATTGAAGTCCTAAGTCAAGAAAGAGCTTAAATTGGTGATTTGAGTGGAGATTCTTCATCAAATTGTAGGATTAGCATTGTTAAGGTATGATTTTTGATCCTTTAAACTTGTTTCATCAAGGAGCCCAACTTCAAAGATGTTTTCTAAAGTTTTCAAAGATGAATTGTCCAATTTCATGATTCTACCATGGGTTCTTGCATTAAAGGTTTTTAATCATTGAATAGTGATTGAATTGTTGTTATTTAGATGATTTTAACTCAATTTACCTACGAACCCATGCAATTGATGAACCCTAGTTTTTGACTAATTTATGGGTTAGGTATAATGCTTATGAATTAACGTGTAGTTTCTTATGTGTTTTCTTATGATGTAAGAATTGTAATAAGTTGATATCTAATTAGTATTAAATTGATAAATTTATACTTGATTGACTTATATTTCATTGAGAATTATAGTTTATGCATTGAATTGATGTTCATGGCCATGGGTAAGGGCCTTGTGATGTTGAATTAGGTGATTTGGTATTGGCTTGAAGTGTTGATGATGAAGAGGTTGTACGCTACCCTATTTCCTTTTATTTAATGTTAATTAGACTTCAATTATGTTGTGATTGGTTTTGTCCACTCATGGTGGCGGTGTTATGTGAATTGATGTGGCCTTGTGGGCGTTATTTTAAGTATATTGATCTTGGCCTTATCGGCACTACTTGAAGTTATATGGATATTTGTGTAGTTTATTAGGTGATGTACGATTATATCTACTTACATGTGAAAGTATGTGTTAGTCTATAGATGCTATACAAGAAATCATGTAATGCTATGACTATGTGTTAAGTGTGTAGTCTTAGAGTTGATATATGGTTGTTCCTAACTTGGCTATATGAGTCTATAATGGTTATGTAGATGATGTTAAGGTAATGAATAGATTGACTAAATGAGGTTAAGGGTCATTATTAAGTGTCTAAAGAATGTATGTTATATGTGCTAAAGTGAAGTATGTGGTGTCTTGCTTAGGTAGACTTATGTCCCATACTTGATGCTTGTTTGAGTATGAATATGTGATGTCTTGACTTAGGAACATAAAGAGTCTTAGTATTGAAAGAATGAATGATAGGTGAGACCTTGAATGATGATAAGAGGGTCCTTTATGTGAAACCTTGAACCAAGTGGTAAGGTTATGAAACTTGAAGTCGAAAGCCGTAATGGTATCCTTTATGTAATGAATGATGGACTTAAGGTTGATTGGCTGGAACGACATCATATCAATCCTTTGGATAGTCATGATGAGCTTCTTGTCGCCATAGTGAAATAGCCCTAGTGGACCTTACCTTGGTAAGGTAAATTTAATTGGGTCATGACCATGATATGGGACCCATTTGTATGAGACTTAGTGTGATTAAATCTATGAGAACGAAGGATAGCATCGAGTGAGTATGGTAAGGAGAGTAGCTCTAGTTAAATAATGAGACTAGACTACAAAGCATGCCCTTCATATTTCTTTAATCATGTGCCTACATGGGAGGTGTCTAAGTTCTACCATTGGCAAGTAGAAAAACCTCATCGGAGTAGTATAGAACTCCGGATTCCATGCTCTGCTACTATGGTCTATGTCGGTTATTTCCTATTCTCATCATATGGGATACATATTAACATTAGAGAAGTTCTATGAGGTTTAGGTGGTGGTATGGTACGCTATCTAGACATTGCACAATAGGCTTTGAAGATGTTAGTAAGAGTCCCTAGGTCTTCTCCAAGACCATTATTTGAATGTCCTTTATGTTATGTATGTCTCGTAAATGAACTAATTAACTAATGACTTAATGATATAAAGTATGTAAATGAATAAGTACCTAATCTAAAGTGACTTAAGTATTCCTTAGTTAAAGTGTGAAGAGGGCGTAAAGGATGATATCTTCATGTCTTATCTATGGAAGTCTTGAGAATGACTCTAGTTAGGGAAGATTTTTGGTGTTGTAGACATGATCTAAGCCTTAGGTAGTCTTAAGGACTATTTAGGTAATCTTGAAGAGGTCAATCATGGACGTTATCTTCTTGATTTACTTAAGTAGGTCTTTTGATAGCCTTTGGAAGGAGAATGACATATCATCTATGTGTTGGTGTGCTTAGTGAAAATGATTCTATCCTAGGGAGTCTATAGGATCTCTTGAGTGTGTGTGTAAGGGATTGTATGGGCGGTTGCTTCACAACTCACTCAAGTGAGACTTAGAATCACCTTTGGTAGAAGAATCTTACATTGATGTTTATGATGCTTTGTAGTGTGTATGTGACTCATTATAAGTAATCTTAAGGGCCGTTTAGGCACATTTAGAGAGGGTGTATGGGCGGTCTCTCTTTCTGTGACTTAAGTGAATCTTAGGATAGTTTTGAGTGGGATAATTACATGCTAAAGGGTGTCTAAAGCAAAGGTTTGCAACTTCACTGTACAGTGAGTTGAGGTCACTGTAAAGTTGCTTCAAAAATTATGATTTTATGTTAAATGTTTTCTTGTGTAATTCTAAGTTGCTAAATATTGTTCTTATGATTTTACTATGATTTCTAAATGAAAAGATGCATATTTCTAATAAATGTCTGTTTTCATGATTTTGATGCATAAGACATACTTAGTATATATGGTTGTACTAATTCCATGCTTTTATCTATCTATATAGTTCTTGGTAGGTGAAGATCTTTTGGGAAGAAGACTTGGATTTATAAGATCTTTCAAGAGAAGTTGAAGTATGTCCTCACTTGAATCGAGGGCATATATGTCTTTTATGTTTCGTATTGAAGTATTGTAATAGATTTAATAGTACTATGTTTTCTATTTCGTATGGGACTTGTCCCAAGTACTCTTGTGTCTTAAGATGATGAGATTGAGACTTAGTATTTCCTATTACTTCTAATTAAAGAGTTTTTAAAGACTATGATATTGTTTTATGAAAAGTTTTAATTCCGCACTCATTTTCATTATGTTTATGTGATGAATGATATGAGAGGCTGGTATGAGACCTCCGAGAGGTCTAGTATGCCGTCCCACAGTTCGAGATTGTGCCCTTACTTTTAGGGTGTGGTCTCGGGCTGTGACACCTTTGTAAGGTGGCTGCCTTAATATTAGGATCTTTTCCTTTATATGATCTTGTTGACCAATGTACACACACTCACACCTCATGCATGCTTATCAAAGTAGTACATGATTATGGTGTCTAATGAAAGGATAATTCTCATATGCACTAATGTCTACTACTATGCATGTTAACTATTTGTTTATGAAGTATGATATGTATCCCTTAACTAGGATGACTTGATAGGTGTACTAGTATGAGCAAGGGTATGGGACCTTGTCTATCCATTGCACATGTGTGCCTTGATAGGATAGTTCCTAGGTTTGGTTTTCTATGTAAATGAATATGAATGTATGGTTATGTTATGAATGTGTATAATGTCTTAAAGTGTTTATATGAAAGGATTGCTCATATAGCTACACCTATACACTTATGCATTGAAGTATGAACATGTGTGGTCTTAATGTGTTTATATAAAAGGATTACTCACATATACGGATACACATACACATGTGTGATGATCCAGTAAAAAGAGGGGCGCTTGAAAGGTGTTCTCAAGGATACCCTAATACTAGATAGGTGCTTGAATATGCTATAAGCATATGAGGAGTTAATATCCTAAGCGTATGTTTTATAAAGTAATGTAATAAAGTCTTTTCAAAAAAGGGAACTTAGCTTAGCACCAAGTGAACTTGACAATTAAAGGTGTTGACTTCCCTTGGAGGAAGATTCACCATTGGTTTCTCATAAGGTGTTGACTTCCCTTTTGAGAAAGATTCACCTATGGTTCCACATGAGGTGTTAACTTTCCTTGAGGAAGATTCACCCATGATTTCTCATGAGATGAGGCTACACTCCTAATCAGCATGTAGACGGTTATGTATATCTCTTAGTTCCATAAACTATGCTTGCCACATAGGATCTAGCAAGTGATATCACCTAAGATTATAGTTTAAGGTTAATGTTCTACTTTGTCTAAGTAGGACACCTCTTCTTGGTGTGAGGTTCTACAACACCAAATTCCATGTTTATCACCCATGGTCTTAGAATCGGTTAATGCTATAGTTTCCCTAAAGTAAAATGGACAGTGGAAGTAAATGACTAGTACCCTACCTAGGATAACCTTAGGGATGTTGCTTAGTGTAGGTGGGGGTATGGGACTTCACCTATGCATTGCACAAGTAGCTCTTGAAGGGAGTTCTAGAAAGGTGTTCTAATGTATATGATAATGTTTATGTTTCTTATGCATGACATTGTAGTGTTGTCTACATGTTGTGATGATATGCATGGTATGAGTCTATATGATGTGTCCTTACCTTATATGCATAGTATGAGTCTTATTGACTATATGATGAAGTCTTGCTTGACATGAAGGAGGTTGTCTATGCTTGTCCTGTTGATATATGAAATGTATGTTAAGGTTTGTAGTCTCTTTGTAAGGTTATGGACTTCACATGCACATTGCACAAGTAAACTTACGAAGGGATTATGAATAGGGTTCTATGCGATTCTTATGAGGTGAAGTCCAAGTATGTTAATGTGACTATTGCGTTGCTATGATTATGTTGGAAGTCTTAACTTGTATATGGTCTTATAATGAGTCCTTCTATATGTTCCTTATAGTATGTTGGGTCAAATGTGAGTTATTGTAAGATCCCGAAAATAACTTAGGTGGAGCTAGAGACTAACGTGGTTTTAATGATGGTCTAAGGTCCTAAAATTGTGTATAAAGTGTGGTTGAGGTAGTATCTAAGAGTTTAGGTGAATTGGAAGTCAAACGTCAAGGGACGACCAAGACGTTCAACGACTAAGTCTCCTAAGTGCCTCATATGTGGTTATGTGTGGTACTATGTATTTATGTGTGGTGCATGAGATTATATGGTCCTTAAATGAGTTTATATGGTATATACAGGCAGTGTGTCAAGTTTCGTGAAGTTTGGAGGTCAAACGCTCAAGAACGTCCATGACATTCGAAAGTTGTGCCCTGAAATGACCTTGTGTGTCTAAGCATGTTTCATCAAGTTTTACGTGTTCGTTTTGGATGAAACTCACGTGGTAGGTTCTAAACTCGTAGACGTACATGTTTGGGTTAGAAAAGTTTGGGTACGACTCCATGTAAGACCCCCAAGAGGCCCTAGAGAGGACCCCAACCTAGAGCTCAACACTGCCAGGCAGTGTCCAATCGATAACCCAAACGACGGCCAGTCGACTAGGCAACGACACGTCGATGGGTCTCATCGATGGAGCAACTTTTCCTGCAGGTTGGGGAGTTACAGGTTCAACCCACTAGACCCAAACGATGGGGCGTGGGTGAGACCACGGACCGTCGATGGTCTCGTTGTTGGTGCAGCCTGTTTTCCTGCCATCTTACTGTTAAGTTGAGGGTGAACTTGTAAATTCACCCCATGCCCCTATAAGTCTTTGGACGGTTGTTTTGAGTGTTTATGGGTATTTTAAGAGTATATAAGTCATTAAACTCTCATTTAACCCTAACACTAAGATCAAAACACATTCCCTCCAAACGTTTCTCCAAAAGCCTCCATGAGAGTTCAAAGTGAAGATGAAGCTTGAAGATGGATCTTCAATAGAGTTTCTTCTTCAGTTGGCATTGGGTTCTTCAAATAAGTTATGGGATTTCTTCATCTAAGGTTTGCTATCACCTTAGAGCCTATTTCAAAGATGTTTTGAAAGGATTTCAAAAAGATGAAAAAGCCAATTTCTACTCTAAATCTTGGGTTCTTGCATGAATGGTTTTCAAATGTTAAGATATGATGTTATTAATGTTAAATTTATGTTTTACAATGAAATTCTCCATGAACCCATGATCTTCTCAATTCTCTTAATTTTCAGTAAATTGATGAATTCATGTGTAGATTGATGTGGGCTTTTGAATGTTGTATAGATTATGTATGAATGATGTATATTCTCTTTCAATTTGATTAATTGATTAATGAATATTATTAGATCTATTGACTATTAGGCTTATTGAATTGATATGAACTTGATGCTTGTAGAATCGATTGTAGTTTGTTATGGGCTTTCTAATGATATAAGAATTGTATTCAATTGATATCTAATTGGTTTTAGATTGATAATTCTAGATTGAATTGGCTTAGATTCATTGATTATTATGATTTATGTTTTTGAATTGATGATCATGTCCATGGGTAAGGGCCTTATGGTATTAAATTGAATTGTTTGGCTTTGGATTGAAGTGATGAGATCAAGTGGGTGGTATGCTGCCCTAACTCTTTTATTATTGTGTATAGTTATTGTAATTTAGATTTTGGATTATATGTTATTGGTATGGTCCACTTATGGTGGCGGTGTTATGTGAATTGATGTGGCATTGTCGGCGTTATTTTAAGTATATTGATGACAATGGCCTTGTCGGCACTACTTGAAGTAATATGTTGATTAGTATAGTTGATTATGTGAATTATGACTATATATACCTATATATGAAATAATGTGAAAGTATGTGTTCTTCTATTGATGTTATTTAGGTGATCATGTTAGACTAAGGGCTATATGTTAAGTGTGTAGTCTTAGAGTTGATACGTGGTTGTTCCTAACTTGGTTATAGGAGTCTATAATGATTATATTGATGATGATAAGGTAATGAATAGGTTGGCTAAATGATTTTAAGGGTCTTTCCTAAGAGTCTAAATAAAGATAGGCTATATGTGTTAAATGGAAGTATGTTGTGTCTTGTTTAGGTAGACTTGTGTCCCTTACTTGATGCTTATGTGAATATGTGATGTCTTGACTTAGGAACCTAAAGGGTCTTAGTCTTGAATAAATGGATGTTAAGTGATACCTTGAATAATGATAAGAAGGTCCTTTATGTGGAACCTTTAACCAAGTGGTAAGGTTATGAATTGTGAAGTAGTGAGCCGTAATGTTATCCTTCATGTAACGAATGATGGACTTAAGGTTGATTGGCTGGAATGACATCATATCATACCTTAGGAGATGTGTTTCTTGTCGCCATAGTGAGATAGCCCTAGTGGACCTTGCTTTGGTAGGGTAAATGTAATTGGGTCATGAACTAGATATGAGACCCATTTATATGAACCTTAATGTGAATTGATCTATGAGAACTAAGGCTAGCACCGAGTGAGTATGGTAAGGAAAAGTAGTTCTAGTTAAGTATGAGACAAGAATACAAAGTATGCCCTTCATATTCCTTAACCATGTGCCTACATGGAATGTCCAAGTTCTACCATTGGCAAGTAGAACACCTCATCGGAGTAGGATATATTTCCGGATTCCATGCTTTGCTACCATGGTCTATGTCGGTTATTGTCTTTTCTCATCATATGGGATACCCATTAGCATTAGAGAAGTTCTATAAAGTTTAGGTGGTGGTATGGGACGCTATCTTGACATTGCACAATCGGCTTTGAAGATGTTAGTGAGAGTCCCTACGTCTTCTTTAAGACCATTACTTGAATTTCCTTATGTGATGAATGTCTCTTAAATTAACTAAGTAATGTAATGACTTAAGTTAATAAAGAATGTTAAATGAATAAGTAATTATCTAGAGTAGTTAAGGGTTGTGTAGTTAAGGTGTGAAGTGGCAAAGGAATGGTGACTTCATCTCTTACTTAGATAAGTCTTAGTAATGATTCTAGTGAAGGAAATGTGATTGACTATGTGAACATGATCCTAACTTAGGTAAGTATTAAGTACTATTTAGGTAATCTTGAAGAGGTCAATCATGGACGTTATCTTCTTGAGTTACTTGAGTAGGTCTTTGGATAACCTTTGAAAGGAGAATGTCATGTTTGGTGTATACTATTGTATTAAGTAGAATGATTCTATCCTAGGTAGTCTATAGGATTCCTTGTATGTGTGATAGGGATTGTATGAGCGGTCTCTCCACACTCACTCAAGTGAACCTTGGAATCACGTTTGGTAGGAGGATTTTATGTTTTGTATGTTGATGTATTGTAGGTGTGTATGTGTCTCATTATTAGTAATCTTAAGGATTATTTAGGCATATCTAGAGAGGGTGTATGGGTGGTCTCTCTTTGTGTTACTTAAGTGAATCTTAGGATAGCTTTAGTGAGAAGACGACATGCCAAAGGGTGTTAAATGTGAATCTAGGGAACTTCACTGTACAGTGAAGGGGACTTCACTGTAACAGTGAAGTAGTCACTGTGATATCTTCTTAATGTGTGATAATTGCTTAAAAGATTTTCTTATGTATTTCTAATGTGATAAATGAGGTTCTTATGATTATATTATGATGTTTTAAACCAAAATTCATGAAAAGCATGTTATTAACTAAATGTCCCTTTTTCATGGTTTTTGCATGGCTTCCATACTTAGTATATCTAATGTGCTAACCCCTTCTTTCCCTTTTTGACTAAATTGTAGGGAATTGGATGTCTTGATGTACCATGGATGACGGATAGGTTTCTAAGAGTTGAAGATGAAGTATTGGTGAGTCCTCATCGATTCGAGGACAATATCCACACGTTCGGTTATGTCTTAATGTTTAAGTCTTTCTGTTTATGTCTTTTATGGGATTAGTCCCAAGTTTTGTATACTCTAAGTTTAGATGGTTCAAAGGTTGTAAAGGTTTTATGGTTTTAAATGAAAGTCTTCCACTTTTTTGTTGTTTATGAAAAGAAAGTTTTTAATTCTTACGTACTTTTAGTATGTTATTATGCATTGAACGATACGATAGGCTTGTATGAGACCTCCAAGAGGTCGAATACGCCGGTCGCAATCCAAGATGGCACCCTAACGTCTAGGGTGTACTTGTGGGATGTGATACCTTATAATATGAAATACTTCTTTGCATGTATGTGTTGGGTTAATGAAGGTTGTATGCATGATTCCCTAGTGGCCTTAATGTGATGGTTGAGTGTGGGTAGTGTTATAGGACATTGTCTATACATCGCACCAAGCATAATTAGAGGGTTACTTGGGAAGATAAGGAGATAAAGTAAAAGGAAGGAGTTCACTATAAAATGAAATAAAGTTTACAGTAATTGAAATTGGGTTTACTGTAAAGCGGTGTCTTATATGCCTTAAATGCAATGTGCAGTTTTATATGACGTTTACCATTGAATATGCCTATATGAAACGTATAAATTGGATAAATGCTATTGTAGCAAGGTTTTATGAGATTTTCACAAAAAAAAATGATGCATTGTTTCAAGTAAAATGTCCCTTTTTAAATGCATGTTTTTGCATAGTTGGCATACTTAGTGCATTCTTGTACTAACACTATTCTTCTCTACCTTTTTACACAAAGTGTAGGTTATGGATACTTAAAGGATGTCTCTAAGGTGAAGAGCTTGATATGTGATTCCCAAACTCAAGGAAAGGATTCCTTATGTTCCAAGGATTTCCTATGTCATTTTTATAATCAATGTATTGTAATAGCTTAAATATTATGTTAGGATGTTAAAGGGTCGTATCCCTATTCTACAATATTGATGTTGAGTCTAAGTTGGAAAAAGAGACTTAAGTATGAAGTCATGTTTCTAGCATATGATGTGCTATGAAAGTTTTTAAATTTTCCGCTAAATTTACTATAACAATGCAATGAAGGATAACTATGGGCTTCTATAAGACTTTCGAGAGGTCATTTACTCCATGTTACTTATAGGGGGTTCTCCACGGATGTGACAAACGTGGTATCAGAGCATGAGGTTGTAAAAGTGGTTTTAGGTTCCAAGAAGTCTCATATTGCCACGTCGAGTAGAGTCTCAGTTCATTGGTGGTGAGTCACGACACCTTCAAATGATACGGGAGGCTATAAGATGACAGAGTTTCCCTTCTTCATCATTTTTATTTCGTGCAATAGAACTTAACTCCATAAGATCTCTCTCTTATGTTTTGTTGTACGGTGGTCTTTTAGATGTGATTGCTTGGATGAGATGGTATCTCTATGCTTGAGGAAGAAAAGGTGAGTTTTGATGTTTATCTTGGTTTATGGATTGATGAGTATGTATGAAGGCTAATCTTTGATTATATGTTTATGAGATGCCATTTATGACTATATATCTGAGACTAATGTGAAATGAAATGTCATGTGAAGATATATGTTATGATATGGTTTTAGCTTAATTAAGAGTTAGTAAGGTTATATTGAGTTTTCTTTTTAGAATGGCATGTTGCTAAATGGTTTTGTATGATGATAGTTCTATGATATGGGTTAGAATTGAAATGCTTTAAGAATGTGTAAACTGATAAATATGCATGTTATCTATATATGTATGTTTAATAGTTCATGTTGCCTTATTATGTTAGTAAATGCTTCATTGTTGCCTTTTATGGATTGGAGACTTTTGTATAGGCTTGATCCTTTAAGTGAAGATAGTGTGCTTACCGTGTAGGTGATGATGTGGGTTAGAATGACCTAAAATTTACCTTACTCTAGTTTTGAAAGAAAAGAAAGAGGCCTTATGGCTAAGTCTTCAATATTGCTTCCCCTAATGTCTTATGACCCTTGGTGTCTATGGTATTGTTTAAGACCTTATGTGGTTGGGTAGTATGACCTAACTTGTGTGTTATCGATTCCCTTTGGGTGTTAGTCCTAAAGGGATGGTTATGATTGAGTTAGTAGACTCCTTCATGTGAGATTACGAGCAAAAACCCTCAATGATGTCAAACCTTCTTGAGTGAAGAGTATAAAAGGTTATTTTTGACTTGCCTTGACGTTGGTGTTTAAGGGGATTATGTGATAAGCATACCCCAAGTGGGGGATAATGTGCCTAGATGGTGAGGTCTAGAATGCCCTTGATGTCTCTATGTTGAGTTCCTTTGAACTTCTTTAGGTTGTAAATCACTTTTAAGTGATGATGATGAAGGTTGATAAACTAAGATCCTCTTGAGGTTGGGTTAAGTTGCTCTTAATTCGGTTTACCCTAAGTGGGGGATGGTGATGTGAGTAGGAAGGTTGTAGATATGTCTACCTTGTCCTTTTATTCTTACTTGATCTTGAATCTAATGAATTTTAGTAAATCTTATTCATCATAGGAGCTTTGTATAAAGTATGATATGCATGACCTCTATATGTTTTGTATGTATCGATTGACACTATCTTAAAGACATTTTGGAAGATTCCAAAGTACTTGAAAAATAATTTTGATTGAATACATGTTTTCTCATGTTGATTGTGCATCTTAATATGCTAGTTGTGCATTTAACTTCATCAGATAAGATAAGAAACAAGGTTGTAGTCACTTTTGAGGTGTAAGGTCTAGCCTTATAATTAAAAATTGAGCCTCTTTAAAGTGAAAAGTGTTGAGTCTCTTGAAAAATTATGCGACTTTTATGGTTTGAAAAGCATGATTGTAGGCTCACTCTGGTAAATTGAGGACATGTTTAACTAAGTGCCTTGTGTGTGACTATAAATTGTGTTACTTTCTCAATTTGATGCTTGCTCATGAAAGCTGTTGTTATGCTATAAATTGAAATGTCGTGAAATGACTTCCTAATGTGGTGATGTGCTTGGTGTAAATTACCATTTTGACTTCACTAGGAATAAAGTTTAAGCATGCCATGGTTAAAAGTTGAGAAAATATCATGGTACAGTAAAGTTGACCTTTGTGCATTGGTTGTGTAAGAACTCATGAGACATGTAAGTATGTGAGGAGAAGGAAATTCCTCTTTAAACATAAATAAGCATGGTAAGGTTAAGTATGACTTTCATGGTATTATGACTAAATGATAAGAATCCTGGTTGATTTACTTGACTCAAGTTTATGTGCATTGAAGTATGAGTGCTTAATTGTTTGTTGAGTGATGTTGAACTTTCTTACGTATGACAAAAATGTTATTGCATAATGAGCTCCTAATAAAATGAAATCTAAAGACCATGTTATGATTAGGAGATCGAAGTTCCTCCTATGAAAATGACAAGAACATATGTTGGTGATGCATATTGAAAGTGAGTAAATAAAAGGTTTTGCTTGCTTGTGTTACATTGAGTGCTAAATGACTTCAAGTTGTATTCATTGTAAGTTTGGTGCATTCACTTGTATGTGATTATGTTTTTAATGTGTGATCTTCTACATGGTTCATTGAGTCCTTGATGTGTTTAAGATATTCCAAGTCTCATTCGAGGACGAATGTTCCCAAGTGGGGGATATTTTGAGACCCCGAAAATGAATTAAGGTGGTTAGAGCCTCACATATGTCTAAAAAGTTTTAAAATATGTTCATTAAGTGTTTTATAGTATGTATACTTGATTTGAGGTGATTTGGAAGTCAAACGTTAAGGGACGACCAAGACGTTCGACGACTAGTCACCAAAGGGCCTTAAGTGTTTTTATGTGCTTATGAGTATTTCATGGGCTCATGCTATTTATATGAATTATAGTGATGTTTATCGACAGTGTGTTAAGTTTCATGAAGTTTGAAGGTTAAACGTTCAAGAACGTCCATGGGGTTCGAAAGTTAGCTTTTTAGACGTGCTAGTATATCCTTGTATGTTGGCCTTGTTTTCATGTGTTGTTTGGAGTGGAAAGTCAGTGTAGTTTACCCTACTACCTAGAAATACATGTTAAGAGTAAAAACGTTCGGATACGATTCCCCGGGGACCACCCGAAGGGCCCCCAAGGAGGACACAAACATTGGACAAGAGGCTGTCCAAGACAGCGAGCAAGTCCAAGAATTGGACCTTGCCCTCGCGACACGCGCCTTGAACGCACCTCACGGCCTCAAATTTTATTCGGGGCAGAACTGGGAGGCTGCTACGCGACGCGCAACCCAGTCCCAGATCATGTTGCGTCATTTTTAAGTGAATTTTGACATGTCTAAAAATCCCAATAAGCATGGGGGTCTTTTGGTAACTTAAAGGGATGGTTATATTTTAGGACTTATTTAACCCCATTTCAAATCAAATACCCCAAAACCCAATAAAAAAATAAAAAATCGCAAATCACTCTTCTTCCCCTAATTTTCTCAAACCTCCATTGGAGGGAAAACTAAAGTTCAAGCTGTGGGGTGGATTTTCATGGTTTCTTCTCAAATTTCTCATGGGTATTCAATCAATAAGGTATGGTGATCCTTAATCCTAAGTTATCCATTCATCTAAGGAGTCAATCAAGGATTTTCAAATATGATTCAAACACCAAAATTCCCAATTTCCAATCTAGCCATTGGTTCTTTCTCAAATTGATTTGAAAAGCATGTTTATAATAAATTAATGATTATCTACTATTTTAAAGATGTATTTCAATACAATTACATGATGAACCCATGTTCTCTCCAATTCTCAAATTAGCCTACGTTATGGGCATTGTGATCTTTATTTTGTATTGATTGAGTTATGATTCTAGCATGTTGAATTGCTTATATCTAAGGTCTAAATTGTATATTGATGGTGAATTTTTTATGAGTGATCCATTTGGATTAAGGTTTGATGGTTTTAAAGAGATTAGTCTATAATTCTCCTATCTTCTCTAGATTGCTAATGTAGCTTAAATGTGTTATCGATTCTATGGTAAATTGAAGTATGATTTTGTTTATTTAATGGTTCGTGTAGCTACTGTTTTAAACATGTATTGAAGTTGAATTATTGGAATTGATCAATGATGATGAAAGATTTGAGGAAATATAAGTTGGCTCTATTCTCTGTACTTTTCTTATAGAATTGCTAGTTGATGTAGCCTTGTATGGCATTGTGTGGTATGGTCCACCTATGGTGACGGTGTTTACCTTATCGTTATGCTATTATGTGTTGTGATCATGGACTTGAAGGCAATTGCATCCTTAAAGTGTCCAATGGTTTTAATTGCATATGTTTCCATACTTTGTACATGTTATTTGTACAAACCCGTATTCTTTATATTTATACAATTATGTAGGTTCGGTCCATTGAAGGTCTTCAATTACACTTTGAAGGAAGACTTGGATCTTTTCCCATGTTATTGGAGATTGCTCAAGTCTAAGTATGATGCCAATTTCTACTATAGCTCTGATTAGGACTATGTCTAAGACAATTGTTCTTTCCTTATATTGGAGACTTTGTTGTAAGCCTATATGTGGCATATTGTATTAGTATAAGGGCTATGCCCAAGTCTCATACTTCAATTATAGATGATTTGTGTGTGAGACAACTATTAGAATACTTCATATGAATTGGATATATTACATAAATGAGAAGTCTATGTACACTTCATAACTGAGATGTCTATGTGAACTTCATATATGATAAACGAGAAGATTAAGTAAACTTCACTATGTAAAGATTTTAAATTTTCTTTATTTGTTATACCTATGAATTGCCATGATGTATGTTAAGGGCTAGTGTAAGTTCTCTTCGAGGACGAAGACGCTAGTTACGTCTAGGGGGTTCTCACTGGTAGAACATCAAACTTTTAAGCTATTAGAGGAATTGCAAATTACAAGGTAGCACCGAAATTAATTAATACTAAACATCAATAGAGAAGACTTATAACATATCTGTGACGACATCGGGAGACTCCTCTTGCTCACCCCTAGGGCGAAGAGCATAAAAGTGGTTTCTCTTTGGTTCTCCTTAACTAGTAGCAATAGATTGAGCTTGACCGCTTCCCTTCTCTTGACTCTTTATATTAGGGCAATGTCTAACCTTGTGGCCACTCTTGGAACACCCAATGCAATTCTCTGTCCTAACTAGAAACTCACCTTAATGCTTCTTAACACACTTGGAACAAGTTAGTTTCTTGCTAGGTTAATTATAGCTTCTTGCCTTTTGGGACTTAGGGTTAGACACCCTATCATTTTTAGCCTTGGAAAATTTGGAAGTAACTTGGGTGGAAACCCTCTTCTTGAACCTAGGATAGTCTCTAACCTCAAGCCTACCATTGGACGTACCACCCTCATAAGACATGACCCTCTTAAAATCCCTATTCTTCCTCTTGAGTCTAGTCTCTTCAACTTGTTGTGCATGAACCATCAACCAATAAAAGTCCATATTGTCATGGAGCATCGTTGAATGACACTCTTCAACCAATTCATCAGACACCCCTTAATAAAATGAATCATCTCATCCCTTGTATTAAACACCAAGGAAGGAGCATATTTTGACAACTTAGTAAACTTCAAGCAGTATTCTTGCACACTCAATCCTCCATGACGAAGGTTGATGAATTCTGTCATATTCGCCTCCCTTTTCTCCCTAGGAAAGAAACTATCAAGGAAAGCCCTTCTAAACACCTCCCAAGTTATAGGACCCGCTCTCAAGGGCCTATTATATCTCCATTAGGTGTACCATGTTTGAGATATATCCTTGAGTTGGTAGGAAGCTAACTCAGCCTTTTCATTTGAAGTTAATCCCATGGAATAAAGAATCTTCTAGACCTCATCAATGAAGTCTTGGGGATCTTCATTCACTTTAGATCCATAGAATATAAGAGGGTTCATCCTCATAAAGTCCCCCATGCGGGAAGATGTAGTACTAGCATTCAGTTGAACACGAGGTCCAACCTCCCAATTGGCTTGAGCCAGCATGTCTTGGGATTTAGAGGCTATAGCTTGAGCTTGGTAGTGATGAACTGTGGTTTCACGGTACTTTCAATGTTTTTTCCTTAAGATTGGTGCGTGTCTAGAGCCTGTTTGGAGTAGTTTAACATGTTTTTATCTTTGTTTTGCAGGGAATGTGTCCAAACCCAAAATGCAGAAGGCACCTGAGATTTAGTGAAGAGGTGACACACGAAGGCCATAGACGTTCCGTCGTTGCATCGACGGACTGTAGATGGTGACCGTCGACTGATAGTTCAGGCATCTTGAGAAACTCAAGGAAATCTGACAAAGTGTGGGGTTGCGGAAGGATCGACGGTCCGTCGATTGATCGACGAATTTTCATTTTGAATCATCGTTAAGTTCAGAGATAGTACCAGTACCCGAAGTTGAAGAGTAAGTAAAAACGGAAGGCATCGACGAACCGTAGATGCATCGACGGACCGTACTGTTAGTCCGTCGATTGATTAAGAGAAGATGCCAGCTAAAGGATGAAAAAAGATGCTAAGTCTGGACTGACGGAGGTAGTCGACGGTCCGTCGTTTCATGGACAAACAGTCTGTGGGGGTCGTCGATTACCACCGCATTTTTTGGACAACTTTCCTTATTTTAATTCCTTTTAATTTAGTACAATGTTTCTATAAATAGGGTGTAAAGCCTCGTTTTGGGGTTAGATTCTATTACTATTGTTCTTAGTTTGTTTTTGGAGGTTGGGTTATGCAACTTTAGCATTAATTCAAATTTCTGGGTTTGGTTTTCAAGTGATTTTGTTCTTTCAAGTTGAATTTCTAGATTTTCGTCGAATTGTCAAAGTAAGTTCATGATTTATTGTTTATCAACTATGAATTGTGTTCTTATATGCATGGGTAACTAAATACACAACTAGGGTTGTGGGAACCATGGGTGATTAACAAATTAAACCTAGCTTAATAACAATTCTCAAATAGATTATTGCATGCATTGATAATTCTTTCGCTTAGAAGTATTTTTTACGAGTACACGCATTATAACTCGCCTTATTGCTAAATGTTGGACCAAGGAGGTAGTTAATAGGAAAAGAATTATCAAAATAGATTTAGTGGGACACTATTTTATATGCTTTTCTTGATTGGTGCGATGTAATAACTAAGCCATACATCAAATATGAGGCTTAATATGAAGTAAATGTAAGGGTTAGTAGCTTAGACACACGTAGTCGGACCAAGGTGAAGGGTGAAATTCTCTAAATGTCAGACCAAGAATTTAGAGATACCTAACTTTTCACTTTGCATGCAAAACACTAGGGAAGAATTTTTATAGCTAGGAATACGACGTTGTGAACCTATGGGGAACACTTACACCCTAGTTTGTCTCACAACTTTATAAATGTAAGATTCCAAAAATGACTTAGGTGAACTAGAGTCTAACATGGTTTTCATGATGTTATAAAGTCATAAACGTTTCAATAATATGGTATTGAGGCAGTGTCTAAGAGTTTAGGTGCATTGGAAGTCAAACGTCAATGGACAACTAAGACGTTCGACGACTAAGTCACCTATGTGCCTCATATGTGTTTATGTGTGATTAATGAGGTTACAAAGTCGTTAAATGAGTTATTATGGTTTATATAGGCAATGTGTCAAGTTTAGTGAAATTTCGAGGTCAAACGCTCAAGAACGTCCATGACGTTCGAAATGTTTGCCTTGAAATTACCTTGTGTGTCTATGCATGGTTCGTCAAGTTTTATGTGTTCGTTTTGAGTGAAATTCATGTGAGAGGTCCTAAACTCGTATAAAAACATGTTTGGGTTGGAAACGTCCAGGAAAACATCCCCAAGGATCAACCAAGGGTCCTTGAAGTAGGATCCATGTTGGTGGCAAAGACTGTCTAAGACAGCCCACCTAAGAATGGCAATGGACGCCCAGTTGGTCAGTCGGTGCCCCCTAGGTGAGGTATCATCGATGGACACTTAGGCTTGGGGAAGGAGAGGCCAAAGACCAGCCTCAGTACCAAACCACGAAGTAGCAGGACGATCTGTTGGTCAAGGGACGGGCCATCGATGGTCCTTTCGTCTGTGAGGCTGTTCCAGCGTACCTTTACTGTATGTTGAGGGGTGAAGTTGTAAATTCACCCCACGTCCAAATAATAAGTTTTGCGATTCTTTAAGGATATTTTGGGTATTTTAGACATGTATATAAGTCTTTAACACTTAGAAGATTTCATTCTTCCAAATCAAAACCCAAATTCTCTTAGAAATTCCTTAGAACTCCATTGAAGCAAAAACTCAAGGAAGATCATGGATTGGAGATTTGAGTGGTGATTCTTAATCAAATTGGAGTATTAACATCATTGAGGTATGGTTTTTGTTCCTTGAAACTCTATTCATCAAGGAGCCCAAATTCAAAGAAGTTTTCTTAAGTTTTCAAAGATGAACTTGTCCTATTTCATGATCTATCCACGGGTTCTTGCATTAAACGTTTTTAATCATTAAATATTGATAGAATTGTTGTTAATTAGATTATTTTAACTCAATTAACCTATGAACCCATGTAATTGATGAACTCTAGTTTTTGACTACTTTATGGGTTACTTGATATTGACTTAATGCTTACGAATTCTAGTGTAGTTTTCTATTGGCTATCTAATGATGTAAGAATTGTATTCAATTGATGTCTAATTGTTCTCGGATTGATAAATATATATTGAATTGACTTAGATTTCATTGAGTATTATGATTTATATTTAGAATTGATGTTCATGACCATGGGTAAGGGCCTTATGGTATTGAATTGGATGATTTAGACATGGACTGAAGTGGAGAGAACGGATTGGTGTTAAGATGCCCTAATTCTATTTAATTATGTAATTTAGATTTTGAATAATGTTATGATTGGTATGGTCCATTTATAGTGGCGGTGTTATGTGATTGATATGGCCTTTTCGGCGTTATTTTAAGTATTATGATGGTTATGGCCTTGTCGGCACTACTTGTAGGAATATGCTGATTTGTGTAGTTGATTATGTGATGTATGATAATATCTACCTATATGTGAAGTAATGTGAAAGAATGTGCTTTTTCTATTGATGTTATTTAGGTGATCATGTTAGACTAATTACTATGTGTTCATGTGTGTAGTCTTAGAGTTAATGCATGATTGTTCCTACTTGACTATATGAGTCTATCATGGTTATATTGATGATGATATAGTATTGTATAGTATGAATTAAAGATGATAATGGTTGTTCCTATGTGCTTCTAGAATGACATGTAATATGTGTTAAAGTGAAGTATGTTGTGTCTTTTTTGGTAGACTTGTGTACCTTAGTTGATGCATGAATGATAAGTGAATATGTGATGTCTTGACTTAGGATGCTAAAGACTCTTAGTATTGTATGAATGAATGATATGTGAGACCTTTAATTATTATAAGAGGGTCCTTTATGTGAAACCTTGAACCTAGTGGTATGGTTATGAAACTTGTAGTCGTACGACGTAATGGTATCCTTCTTGTAATGAATGATTGACTTAAGGTTGATTGTCTGGAATGACATCATATCAAACCTTAGGAAAGTCGTGAGGAGCTTTTTGTCAACATTGTAAGGCAGCCCTACGGGACCTCTTTGGTAGGGTAAATGTAATTGGGTTATAAACTTGATATGGAACCCTTTTGTATGAATATTAATGTGAATTAAACTATGAGAACAAAGACTAGCACCGAGTGAGTATGGTAAGGGAAGTAGTCCTAGTTAAAGGATGAGGCTAGAATACAAAGTAAGCCCTTCATATTACTTAACCATGTGCCTACATGGGATGTGTCATAGTTCTATCAATGGCAAGTAGAACAACCTCATCAGAGTAGGATAGAACTCCGGATTCCATGTTTTTCTACCATGGTATATGTCGGTTATTGCCTATTCTCATCATTTGGGATACCTATTAGCATTAGAGATTCTATGAAGTTTAGGTGGTGGTATGGGATTCTATCTATACATTGCATAATAGACTTTGAAGATGTTGGTGAGAGTCCCTAGGTCTTCCCCAAGACCATTACTTGAATGTCCTTTATGTGATGAATGTGTCTTAATGAAATAATGAAATAATGGCTTATGTTAGAAAGCATGTAAATGAATGAGTACCTAATCTAGAGTGACTTAAGGATTCCTTAGTTAAAGTGTAAAGAGGGCATAACAGATGATCTCTTCATGTCTTATCTATGGAAGTCTTGAGAATGACTCTAGTTAGGGAAGTTGGTTGATACTATGGGCATGATCTAAACTTAGGAAGTCTTAAGGATTATTTAGGTAACCTTGAAGAGGGTGTATGGGCATTTTCTTCTAGGAGGACTTTAGTAAGTCTTTTGATAGCCTTGGTAAGGAGGCTGTCATATGTTATACATGTTATGTGCTTGGTGTATTTTAAGTGTGTATCTGTCTCATTATAAGTAGTCTTGATGATCGTTTAGGCATTCTTAGAGATGGTGTATCGGACCGGAAAGGAGGGGGACATCGAACCTCCTGCCAAGAGGCCAAGGTTTCTTGCTAACTCTCAGCCACTTGTTAGAAGGAAGTGCAGCTTGATTGTCGGGGGGAATCAACGGGAAGGAAAAAAGAAGGTAGATTATTCTATTCTATTTCCTCCTTTGGTAAGGATTGGATTTTTGTTTCCTTCTACGATTCCGAACTTTGTCCTAAGAGCTGATTCGTTTAAAGACAGGAAAGACAGTTTCAAAAGCAGAGACATAAACTGGGACAGGATTACTACTGGCATGAAAGCGGCGTGACTCACTTTGATTGGAATCCGTTCCCATGTCTGCATTCTTTGATTTGGAATCCAGCTAACAGTGTTCCCGACCCCTTGAGAGACCCGTATTCTCTAGACTGATGGAAGACGCGGGCCTGGCATATTCGATAAAGTATCCTTTTTCAGTTTCCTTTCAATCTCTAGACTGACCGTCGCACCCTCACCTCAGAGATTGGCTGGCTTGTAAGCGTGATCCTCTATCCTCTCTCTTTCTATCATCAGAGAATCAATCTCGTAGCCTAGCTACGTAGCAGGCTCAAAGCCTTTTGATGGAGGAAGAACCGCGGCTATGGAATCTGCTGCTCTGGCCGCTGTTCTGTTACCCGGTCTTGGTGGTGTAGTTATAGGAGGTGCCGTAGCTGATCTCGAGGCTTACTAGATGGAATTCGATCAAAAATGAAAACTTTGGATATTTTTCTTAGAAGGAGATGAACTACCTATAGATTTGTATGTAAGTGCACGAATTAAGAGAAAGCTGGCATCCAATCAAGAAAGAATCACTTCGGACAATTAGACTGAGCTTCCCCCTTGTCTCTCTTCTTTAGCTAATGATGAAGCAAATCCCTAAAGTCAAAGTAGTCCATGAAAGCATCTATTTTTTCCGTTCGCGCCCTCTTGCTACCCATATGCGAGGCGCCGTCTTAGCCTTCCCTGACCAGGATCGCTCCCACACCTGTAGCGTTCGTGATCGGCCTCCTCAACTGTGTATCGATCGAAAGGCAGGGCGGCACAGCCCCCAACCAAGGGAGTGGTTACGTCCAGTATGTCCCCTCTTATTCCCGACATGCTATGGTACCCCGGAGTGGGTAGGAGCGGGTCGAGTCCGTATCGAAATCCGTGTATGGTGGCTTACCTTCGTACATTCAAGAACAGTTGTGACTCCTTGGCATCTATCAATGCACCGGTGTCCCAATCTGATATGTTTACATTCCTTCTTGCTGGCCTGCCTTCGGACTATGGGCAGTCTCTCTTTTTGTTGCTTAAGTGAGTTTTCGGATAGCTTTTAGTAAGGGTATTACATGCTAGAAGGTGTTTAAGATGAAGTGAAGAGACTTCACTGTAACAGTGAAGAACTTAACTGTAACAGTGAAAAACTTCAGTGTACAGTGAATTGAGATTACTGTAAAGTTGCCTTAAAAATGCTATAATTTGACTAAGTGATTTCTTATGTGTTTCTAAGTTGATAAATGTTGTTATTATGATTATATTATGATATGTAAATTAAAAGATGCATATTTCCAAATAAATATCCATTTTCATGATTTTTATGCATTATGTCATACTTAATACATGTGGTTGTACTAATTCCATGCTTTTATCTATCTCTATAGTTGTTGGTAGGTGAGGAGCATTTCGGAATAAAGAATTGGATCGTAGCATTGTTCTAGTAAAGTTGAAGTATGTCCTCATTTGACTCGAGGGCATAGATGTCTTTTATTGTTCTTATTGAAGTATTGTAATAGACTTAGTAGTACTATATTTCTATTGCGTATGGGTCGTGTCACAAGTACTATTATGTCTAATCTTTGATGAGATTGAGACTTAGTATTTTCTATGACTTTTATATGAAAGAGTTTTTAAAGGCTATCAAATGTTTTGTGAAAATTTTTAGTACCGCACTACTTTTCACTATGTATATGCGATGAACGATATGAAAGGGCTTGTATAAGATTTCCGAGAGGTCGAGTATGCCGGTTGTGACCTAAGTAATGCCCTTACTTCTAGTGTGTGGTCTCGGGTCGTGACAATAAACACCAAAGATTTACTCCTGTTACTTGTTTGACTTAGAGATATTAAAAGACTTTTGTTTCACAAAACCCCCCATTAATTACTTGTTATCAGAAAGAACATGACTAAATAGAAGTAATCGTACATTGAAGTTATGTCTAAATGATTTTTCTCGTGGAATCGACCCCAACTTAATATTTGGGTTCTTTACTTGATACGACCGCTTATACTACTTTTGGGATGTGTAATTTGAGCATATCAGATTTTGGCACCGCTGCCGGGGAAAGTGGCTTTTAGATTAACATTAATAACATTACTATAATTTAGTCAACAATTTCCTGATTTTATGTTTTCTTTTGTTTTTGTTTCTCTCAGGTCTAGCTCTAGTGTATGCCAAGTACACGGATCCGAGGAGCAAGAATACTTCCATTTGATCTTGAACTTAACTATACAGTTCCAAGAATGAATAATCAGCAGAACCCAGCCAATCTAGGTGATGGGAGAAATCGTCATCCTCCACCACCTGTTGAGGCTCACAATCAAGTAGTTGCGGAAAATCATGTTGATGATGCTTTGAGGATGCAGCCTCCCATCCCACGCCCTCAAGAGTTCTATAGGGGAAACTTCAATATAAGTGATTCTGATGGGCCTTATGTCCTACCTCCTCTACTACAGTGGCACACATTCGTGGTAACTAGTAGTTTGATGCAGATGCTCACCGCGAGGGGTTTATTTTCAGGGCTACCATCAGAGAATCCCCATGATAACATAGCCAAACTGAGGTCTGTGTGCAAGAGTTGTGTAGGGAGGCCATACTTAGACATGAAAGTCATCGGGTTGAGAGTGTTCCCTCTATCACTGACGGAGAGGCCACAATATGGTTTACTGAGTTACCCTACAATTCTATCTATACTTGGGATCAGTTGAGGGATGTGTTCCTAGCACGGTACTACTCGGTGTCCAAAAAGCTCAACCACAAAGATAGAGTGAAGAACTTTGTGGCACTACGTGGGGACTCGGTAAGTAGTTCTTCAGACAGATTTACTACTTTCGTGAGGGGCGTCCGAAACCACCGCATTGATGATGAGTCATTGAAAGAGTACATCTATCGGGGACAAAATAATAATAATAAAGTAGTACTCGATACTATTGCGGGGGTTCTTATGGTGAGTTCACATATGCGGAGATCGTAGATAAGTTGGAGAAAATCCTTCGCAACAATAAGGCTTGGAGTATTGTAAAGTTAGACACTGGGAGAAACACCTTTGGAGTGAAAGCTACACACAATCCGGCTGCAGATGAGATTCGTGAGGAGATGACTCAAATAAGATCTGAGCTTGGGTTTTTATTGAAACATGTCATTGGAGGTGCAAAGAAGGTAAATGCGGTGAATTTCTTGACTAAACCACCACCGCCAGCGGATGAATACTATTATGAAGAGGATACTTATGAAGTGAATGATCAGACGGGAGGTTTCCGACCGAACACCCAAGGCTCCAATCAGGAGAATTAGCGTCAAGGTTAGAACTATGGGAATTACAATAGAGAGGGACTATATGTTCGATATGGAAACTACAGCCGCGACAACAACTTCAACCTAGATAACTATAGTAATAAAAATGATAGAAGTGGGACCTATGTTCCACCTCAAAATCGGGAAGTTGATCCTAGGGATGGTGGAGGTAGTATGGCGCGAGTTGAAGATATGCTGCCGAAGATGAGGAGGAGGTTTGATGCTAGCGATGATCACGCCAAGGAACTGAGAGGTTATTTGGCTACATTGAGCAAAATGTGGATGCACATGCGGTCTCGATTAAGCATATTGAGTTACAAATGGCCCAATTTTGTTCTACTATGAATCCACGCCAACCGGGCACTCTTCCTAGCAATACCATTCAAAACCCTAAAAATGATGGACATTGCATGGCAGTCACTACTCGAGGATGTAAGCAAACTATTGATCAACCTATGTCATCTGTGGTAGAAGATGAGATGAGAAAAGACGAAGAGGTGGTGGAAACTAGTGGTGAATTGTTGGACAAAACAGCGAAAGAAGTAGAGGCACCCCTGAAAGTGGTCCCCATTCCTAGACCGCCACTAACATTCCCTCAGAGATTGGTCAAGAAGACTGAGGATGGTAAATACTGGTGTTTAATCACTATGTTGAAACAACTTTCCATCAATGTCCCTTTGATAGAAGCTTTGAAGCAAATGTCCGGTTACGCTAAGTTCATAAAGGATATGGGTACAAACAAGAGATCGGTAAGTTTTGAGGATGATGACCAAATGCAGCATTGTAGCGCTATTGCTACAAGGTCTCTTGAACAGAAGAAGGAAGATCCGGGAGCTTACACTATTCCATGTACCATCGGATTATTACACTTTGCTAAAGCACTATGTGATCTAGGTTCTAGCATAAACCTCATGCCTCTTTCAATTTATAATAAATTGGGTTTTGGTGACCCAAATCCCACTACAATGCGGTTACTAATGGCCAATCGAACAGTGAAGAGGTACATTGGGATACACCATGATGTGCTCGTGAAAGTGGAGTTGTTTATATTTCCAGCCAATTTTGTGATTTTTGACTATGAGGTGGACTTTGAGGTCCCTATTATTCTTGGGAGGTCGTTCCTTGACACTGGTCGAGCCTTGGTTGATATGAAGAAAGCGCAGATGAAGTTTAGGTTGAACAATGAAGAAGCATCATTAAACTTTTGTAGGTCCATGAAGCAGAGTGGTGAGCTCTAAATGGTATATGCTATATCCAACAGGGTTTAGAGTACGTCTGAGGTACAAATCGAAGATCGCCTAAGTGTTAAGGGACTAGAGGCAGTGATCATGAAGTTTGAGAGTAATGGTATTGAAGATTACGGGTCTTTGGTTACGGCACTTGAACAAAATGAATATCGGTAATAACCAAAGAAATTGGAGTTAGATATGAAGCATCGCGAGTCTCCACCCGCGAGACCATCTATTGAGGAGTCTACAAAATTAGAGCTTAAGGCTCTACCGCGTCATCTCAGGTATATATTCTTGGGTAGAGATGACACTTCGCCGGTAAATATTGCTTCAGATTAGAATGTGCAACAAGTAGAGTGTCTGGTGGATGTTTTGAAGAGGTTCAAATGATCCATTGGTTGGACTATTGCGTACATTATTGGGATCCCTCCCGGTATTTTTTCACACAAAATCCAACTCATATCGATCACAAGCCAAGTATTGAGTACTAGAGACGGTTGAATCTACACATGCAAGAGGTAATGGAGAAAGAGATCATTAAGTGGTTGGATGCCTGAGTCATATATCCTATTGCACATAGTAGTTGGGTATGCCCTGTTCAGTGTGTGACCAAAAAATGGGGGAATGACAGTAGTGCCTAATGAGAGGAACGAGCTTGTTCCAATGAGGCTGGTGATCGGATGGAGTGTTTGTATGGATTACCGGAAGTATAATGCATGGCTTGAGAAGGACCATTTCCCTATGCCCTTCATGAACCAGATGTTAGATAGACTCTCAAAAAAAGGATGGTATTGTTTTCTTGATGGCTATTCGCGTTACAATCAAATCTCTATTTCCCAGAAAGATCAAGAGAAGACCACCTTTACTTGCCCTTATGGGACGTTCGCATTCAAGAGGATGTCATTTGGGTTATTAATGCACCGGACACCTTCCAGCGATGTAAGATTTCAATATTCTCCGATATTGTGGAGGACACTATTGAGGTGTTTATGGATGACTTTTTGGTTGTTGGCGACTCCTTTGATCGGTGTTTGAGTCACTTGGTTGAGGTTTTTACAAGATGTGAAGATTGCAATCTTGTGCTAAATTGGGGAAAATGACACTTTATGATGAAATAAGGTATTGTATTGGGCCATCGCATCTCGGAGAAGGGGATAGAGGTTGATCGAGCAAAATTTGAAGTTATAGAGAGTCTTCGCCCATCTATCTCTGTACAAGGCGTGAGAAGTTTTTTGGGACATGCGGGATTTTACCGGAGGTTTATTAAGGAGTTCTCAAACATTTCACATCCTCTGTGCAAATTACTTGAGAAGGAGTGTAAATTCTATTTTGATGAATCTTGTCTGAAGGCGTTTGGAGAGTTGAAGGAGAAGTTAGTGTCTCTGCCCATTATTATTTCCCCAGATTGGTGTAAGCCATTTGAGGTGATGTGTAATGCTAGTGGGGTTGCTTTTGGTGTGGTATTAGGACAAAAAAGGGATAAAATACTTTACCCCATCAATTATGCAAGTAAGGCCCTTAATGAAGCACAAAAGAACTATATTGTGACCGAACAAGAGCTTCTTGCGGTAGTATTTGCATTTGAAAATTTTTGCTCCTATTTGCATGGCACAAGAGTCATAGTGCATACTGACCACTTCGCTTTGAGGTACTTGATGGAAAAGAATGATGTGAAGCCAAGGATGATTAGATGGGTTCTATTATCGCAAGAGTTTGATTTTGAGGTAAAAGATAGAAAAGAGACAGAAAATCAAGTTGCCGATCACTTATCCAGATTGGAGATGAAGCTATGCGAGTGTTGGGTGAAAAGGCTGAAATTGATGATACCTTACCGGATGAGTATGTATTGTCCGCTTCTCATGACATGATTCCATGGTTCGCCTATTTTGCGAATTATCTGGCTAGTGATATAGTCCCATTGGACTTGTCCTTCCATCAGAGGAAGAAGTTCGTGCATGAAGTGAAAAAGTTCTTTTGGGATGAGCCTTACTTATTCCGGAGTTGTGATGATGGGCTTATTCGCCGTTGCCGGAAGTTGAAATGTTAAGTGTTTTAGAGGCATGTCAATCCTCATCTGTGGGTGGGCACCATAGTGGTATCCGGAATGCCCACAAGATTTTGCAGTGTAATTACTATTGTCCGCCCATTTGTGAGTTCTCATGGGATGAAATATATACTTGTGGCGGAAGACTACGTGTTAAAATGGATAGAAGCTATAGCTCTTTCTAACAATTAAGGAAAAAGTGTCATTGCGTTCTTGAAAAAATCACATCTTCTCCAGATTTGGCACACCTAGGGCCATTATTAGTAATGGTTGTAATACCCCCAAAATGAGTTAGGGTGTCTACAGCATAACATGTTTGTACTAAGGGTATAAGGTCCTAAAATGGTTTATAGTATTGAGGCAGTGTGTAAATTTTGAGGTGATTTGGAAGTCAAACGTCAAGGGACGACCAAGATGTTCGACGACTAGTCGCCAAAGGGGCCTTAGATGCTTTTATTTGTTTTTTAGCATTTCATGAGCTTATGAAGTCTTAAAATGTGCTATAATGATGTTTATAAAAAGTGAATGGAGTTTCATGAAGTTTATAGGTCAAACGTCCAAGAACGTCCAAGACGTTCGCAGGATAGTCCTTGAGACATGCATGTGTGTGTATTGATAGGGCCTAGCTTGTTTGGCCGTGTTGCGTGTAATTGTTTTGGGTGAAACTGATGTGGAAGGTACTTGACTTGTTAATGTTCATATTTACGTTGGAAACATGCGGGTACGACTTCCCAAGGGCCCCGCAAAAGGGCCAACAAGAAGGACTTAAAGTCTGTCGAGACACTGCCTTGGGAGTGACAAACGACGAGCTTAACTGACGCCCCATTGGTGTAATGACACCCCGTCGATTGGTAGGCGTGGATGGGAACTTATCCTGGATAAGGCTTGGCCACATGACAACCTCAGACCCAAACGACGGAAGGCATAGAACAATCCGTCGATGGACCAATGCCCCGTCGTTGGGTCCATCGATGTAGGCCTTGTGTCACTGCCTCCGCACTGTTTCATTAAAGGGGTGAATGAGAAATTCACCCCACGTTCTAACCTGACCCTACATTGTTTATTTGGTGATTTTTGGTTGTATATAAGTTATCAAAAACGTGATCAACCCATTCCTAATCCAATTCACACAAATTAGACTTTCCCTCCAAACAAATATTCTCTCTAGAACCTCCATTGAAGGTGAAGCTCAAGAACAGCTTGGAGAATAGATTCCTATGGGTTCTTCATCTCTAAGTAACCTTTCACTTGGAGAGTTAATCTCAAAGTTTTCAAAGAGAAAATATGATCAAATTTCTTCTTCATCAATCTGGCCATGGGTTCTTTCTAAAAATGGGTTTAATGTCTTAATCATGATTAATTGATGATAATGTATTGATTTTAACATTATTTTCAAACCACTTCCATGATGAACCCATGTCCCTTCCCAAACTCGATTTAGCTCTTGCATGGGCATGGTGATCGTGGCTTGTTATTGGTAGATTTGTGATTGTCTTAAGTTGAATTATTTATATCTATTGTTATCTATGTGTATTGATGATGAATTAATGATGAAGGATCCATGTGGATCAATGTATGAAAATTTGAATATGACTAGCTTAGATCTCTAGGTGTTCACTGTAACGTTGCCTTTATAATGATTGAATGTTGAATTCGATTAGGTGAAGATGAATATAACTACTGTCTCAGGTTGATGTTATGAATAAATTGTTGGTATAAACCCTTGATGATCAAACCAAAAGAATCATGATTAGGATTAATCTACATGTTTTAGCTCAATGGTTTATAATGCTATGAATATAATGTGATCTCAATTTAGGGTAGATGAAGCATGATTTAGTCTTGATTATTATATCTTTAGCAACTGCCCTAGGTTAGTTTTATTGGTATAATATTAATGTTAATCATGGTTATCAAAGTTAAGAATATTAGCAAGTGATCTATGACTCTCTAGTTTCTAGTATATATGTGATGCCTTCTATTATGTTATAGTATGATATATTAGCGACTTGTACATTGTTTCTTTTATGATTAAATGTATATTAAGATACTTCCCTATAATTTATTGATGATGAAAAAGGGTGTATTGATCAATGATGATCAAAGGTTAATGAAGTTGTAAAAATGACTCTTCCTCTCTACTTTTCTTATAATAGTGATAGTTGATGAAGCCTTGTATCGCATTGTGTGGTATGGTCCACTTATGGTGGCAGTTTTTACTTATTGTCAATCAATATATGTGTTGATTATGGCCTTGAAGAAAAATTTATGAATATATGAGTGTGTGGTTATGATGATTTCACTATGTGAAGCTTATGCCTACTTTCCTATTTTAATTGTGATCTAGGTTTTATGGATATTGTATTTGCATGTGTATATCTATGTTAGGATAAAGTGTAGGTGCTGCAATTGATGATTTAAAATGGTTAACAATCCATTACCTATGTACCCCTATGTCAATGCATGAATAACAAAAGTTAGGAGTCTTAAGTGTAATATGAATTTGACTTGTCTCCTATGATATTGTGTCTATGCTTGAAAGGGTATTGTGCTCCTAATAGGGTGGTCTCAATGTGTTGTCGATAGCCATTATGTGATCATGTTGACCAATTCACACACACCCTCACTCTACATGCATGCTTACAAGTAGTATAGGTCATGGTGTCTAAATGAAAGGTAGTCCCCATATTCACTAATGTCTACTATTATGCATGCTAAACTTGAGTCCATGAAAGTATGTCATGAACATGTATTATATGGTATGATGTGAAGTATGTGGTATGATTGAGTATGATTATACCTAGTGTCTAGATGTGATTATATGAATGCATGACTCATATAATGTGTTATGTGAATGGTTTGTTCACATATAAGTATACACACATACATGTATGAAGATCTAGTCAATAAAGGGGCATTTGAAAGGTGTATTCATGTGTACCCTAAACTAGATGGTGCTTTGCATATGGTATGTCCATGTGAAAGTATTTCTCACATGATTTAGGTATATGAACTCTCATTTATGACCTATGATCTAAGCATATGAGGAGTAATCTCCTAAGACTACATTTTATGAAGTAAAGATAATTAAGATTTTGAATGAAAGGAACATAGCTTAGCACCGAGTGAACTTGTATATGAGTGTGTGTCCCTTCCCAATGTGGGAAGGAAGGTCTACCATAAATCTCATGAGGTGGATAGCCTCATAGCCCAAGGGCATAGAGGGATGTTTCCAAGATGGACTCCAAGTTCCATATCTTTGTTGCCACCATAGGATACTAGCTAGTGGATCATCCTAGAAAGCTATGTCATGATTGGTTCTACTTTTACCGGTAGACCACCTTCTTTAGGTGTGGGGTTTCATCACACCAGATTCCGTGTTTAGCATCACATGGTCTATGTTGGTTAAGGCAATAGTGTCGCTAAAGTAAAATGGACAATGGAAGTAAAGTAAGGACCCTAACTAGGGTAACCTAAGGTTAGTTGCTTAGTGTAGGTGGGGGCATGGGACTTCACCTATGCATTGCACAAGTGGATCATGAGGGAAGTCCTAGGAAGGTGTCCTAATACATGTCTCTATGTATACGTTCCTTATGCATGACTTTGTAGTAATTGTCTACTTGTTGTGATGCAGTGCATGGTATGAGTCCTAATGAACCTATGTGATGTGGTATTGTTGTTATATGCAATATGTGGGTCTTAATGACCTTATGATGAAGGGCTTACTTGCAATGAATGATGTTCTCTTCACTTACTATGTTGATGTATGATTGAATGACAAGGTTTGTGGTCTCATGATGGGTTTACTAAGTATGTGTGAGGTTATGGGGATTCACATGTACATTGCACTAGTAGACTATGCTTGGGGTCATGAACAAGGTCTTATAATGATTTATGTGAAGTGAAGTAAATATATTTGCAAATTGATGTAGCTTACTGTAAAGTCAATAGAGTCATGACTTAAATGTGTCTATGATGTGTTATGCTTCTATGATGGTATGTTTTGTCTTATGTAGGTTGCATGTATGCTTTCTTTGTGGCCCTAAGGTGATGCATTGTACCAAGTATCACTAGAGGGTTACTTGGGGAGGTTAATGAGTAAAAGGAAGGAAGTTCACTGTAAAGTTAAAATATCTCAGTGTATAATAACCCCAAATGTGGCTTAAATTCTATATGTAATTTTATATGATGTGTTGCTTTTGAATATGTCAATATGAAGCATGTGAATGATATAAATGCTATTGTATAAAGGTTTGATGAATATTTACTCAAAAAGGCATGAAGTATGATTTCAAGAAAATGTCCCTTTAATGCATGTTTTGCATGGTTGCCATACTTAGTGCATTCTTGTGCTAAATCCATTCTTCTCCACTTTTTACACAAAGAATAGGTTATGGATGTGTAAAGGATGTCTCTATATATGAGGAGCTTGATATGTGATTCCCAAAATCAAGGAAAGAAATCCTTAAGTCCAAGGATGTCCTGATGCTTATTTTACTGTAAAGTTCTTTAGTATTATACTTATGTATTATGTTGTAAGGGTCGTGTCCCTAAAGTAATCTTATGATGTTCAGTCTAGGATGGCAAAGATACTTAAAGTCTAAATTAAAATATGTATTATGACTTATATTATATATATATGAAGTGATGTTTCTTGCATATGATGTGTTGTTAATAGTTTTAAATTTACCGCTAAATTTACTATGACAATATGATGAATGATAACTATGGGTTTGTATAAGACCTCCGAGAAGTCAAGTACGCCATGTTACTTCTAGGGAGTGCTCCCCGGATGTGACAAACGTGGTATCAGAGCATGAGGTGTTAAAAGGGGTTTAGGTTCCAAGAAGTCTCATATTGCCACGTCTAGTAGAGTCTCGTATCATTGGTGGTGAGTCGCGACACATCAACTAGTACGGGAGGCTATAGAATGATAGACTTTACCTTCTTCATCATTCTCATATCGTGCCATAGAACTTAACTCTATAAGATCTCTCTCTTATATTTTCTTGTCCGGTGGTATTTCATATGTGATTGCTTGGATGAGATGGTACCTTATATGCTTCAGGGAGAAAAGATGTGATGTACTTGGTGTGACTTACCATTTAGACTTCACAAGGAAGGAAATGTGAGCATGACTTGGTTTGAAAAGTTAAGGATTTCTCATTTTAAAAGGAATAGACCTTGAGCCTTACTTGGGTGTGAGCTCATGATACATATAAGTGTGTTGAGGAGAAGGACATTCCTCCTTAAGCATGACTAAGAATGGTATGGTTGAGTATGACCCTCATGGAATTAGGCCTAACTAATAAGAAGTATGAGTGCCTAATTGTTTCTTGAGTGTTGTTGGAATCCGCCTAAGTGTGACTTAAAGATGGTTGCAAGATGAGCTCTTAATGAATTGAATTGTATTGACCATGTTATGATTAGCAGAAGGATGTTCCTCCTATGAACATGATAAGGGACTTTGTGTTTCATGCATTCAAGAGTGACTGAATAGAGGTTTTGCTTGCTTGTGTGCATTGAGTACTAAAATGATTTGAAGTTGTGCTCCTTGTATGTTTGGTGCATTTACTTCTATGTGATGATGTTATGAATATGGTAAGATGCTATATCCTTCATTAAAGTCCTTGTTCTGATTAAAGTGTTCTAAGTGTCATTCGAGGACGAATGCTCCCAAGTGGGGGATATTGTAAGACCCCCAAAATGAGTTAAGGTGTCTAGATCCTAACATGTTTGTCCTAAAGGTCAAAGGTCCTAAAAAGGTTTATAATATAGTATTGAGGCAGTGTGTAAAGTTTTAGGTGATTTGGATGTAACAACCAAAAGTACCCCCTAGTAGTTAGAGCACTCTTAGATCGCCACACGGCGTCGTCGACCTCTCTGAGGTCTATGAAAATACCTTAGACATCTTTCATTGCATAATCGTAATAAAAATACAGGAAAATATAAAACTGTTCATAGCACATCATATGCTAGAACATTACTTCATCTATCTATAGCACATCATATGCTAGAACATTACTTCATCTATCTATCTATCTATCTATCTATCTATCTATCTATCTATCTATCTATCTATATATATATATATATCTATCTCTCTCTCTCTCTCTCTCTCTCTATATATATATATATATATATATATATATATATATATATATATAGTTACGCTCTAATTTCTCTTTGCCATCTTAAGACACAACTGTTACACCCTCAAAATGAGCTAGGTTGAGCTAGAGCCTAACACTTGTGTAATAATATTTTAATGTCATAACATGGTTTAGAATGGTGTTCATAGGAAGTATATAAAGTTTGGAAGTGTTTGGAGGTCAAACATCCAAGATGTTCGGAAACTAGTCGAACTTGAACTAGTGTGTCATATTGTTTTGTAGTGATGTTTTGTGGGATAGTTTGAAGGTTAAATTCGGTACCAACAGTTCATGCGCGTAGCCTTACATGCAAAGGGTCAAAACGTATGGGAACGACGCCCCGGGGACCTTCAAAAGGGTTCCCGAGGAGGACCCAAACATGGGTCAGCGAAGCTGCCAAACAGCCAAGATTTGGCATGCTGCTGCGCGACGTGCAGCTGACAAACAGTAGGAAAAATTCTTGCCTTGAGACGCGGAGCTGTCACAAACCATTCTGTCCAAGAAATTTTTGAAAAATAAAACTTGGAAGTGTTTCTGCGACGCGCAGTAAAGTCCTAGATTTCTTTGCGTCATTTTAAAGTCAAATTTGAGTTGGTCAAATTGTCCAATAAATGTAGGGTCTTTTGGGTCATTTAGGGGTATATTATTGATGGTTATTATACCTATATAAGCCCCTAACCTCACCAATTAAAACTAAACTTTCATCTCAAAATAAAACCTCTCCTTTCTTCTCTCCAAAACCTCCAATGTTGAAGCTTTGAAGCTCCAAGGAAGAAGATAGGTTTCTCAAGTTTTTCTTCATAAATCTTGTGGTAATTTCATCATAATTAAGGTATGGTTATTCATTCTTGAAATATCTTTCTTCAAGGAGTCAATTCCAATGATTTTCAAAGATGATCAAAAACATGAATTCTTCAATTTTGTGATCTAGCCATGGGTTCTTGCATAAATGGTTTTGAATCAATCTTTTTGAATTGAATTGATGTTAATGCATTGTTTTAAATCTATAATTCTTATGAACCCATGCAAGCCATGCAATCCTTATTTTGTCTATTTAATGGGTTAAGTGATCATGTCTCTATGCTTATGAATTATAGTGTAGTTTTCTATGGGCTATCTAATGATGTAAAGATTATATTCAATTGATGTCTAATTGGTCTTAGATTGATAAATATATATTGAATTGGTTTAGATTCATTGAGTATTATGATTTATACTTTGCATTGATGTTCATGGCCATGGGTAAGGGCCTTATGGTATTGAATTGGATGATTTAGACATGGATTGAAGTGGTTAGAATGGATTTGTGGTACGTTGCCCTAATTTTCTTTATTTTATGTTAATTAGACTTCAATTATGTTGTTATTGGTATGGTTCACCTATGATGGCGGTGTTATGTGCTTTATTTGCAATTGATATGGCCTCGTCGGCGTTATTTTAAGTATATTGGTGATCACGGCCTTGTCGGCACTACTTGAAGTATTATGATGATTTGTGTAATTGATTATGTGAAGTATGATCATATCTATCTACATGCTAGTAATGTGAAAGTATGTGTTCTTCTATGGATATAAGGTGATCATATTGGACTACGACTATGTGTTTATGTGTGTAGTCTTAGAGTTGATACATGATTGTTCCTACTTGACTATATGAGTCTACAATGGTTATATTGATGATGTTATAGTAATGTATAGGATGACATAAAGATGATAAAGGTCATTCCTAAGTGCTTCAAAGAATTATATGTTAAATGAAATAACGTAAAGTATTTTGTGTCTTATTTTGGTAGATTTGTGTCCCTTACTTGATACATGTATATGATGAATATGAAATTCTTGACTTAGTAGGCTTATGCAACTTTGTCTTGTTTGTGTATGGATGGATGTTGAATCAAAGTATTGTATTTGTGGATGTATATAAGTGATCAAAAACGTGATCAACCCATTCCCAATCAAATTCAAAAAAATTAGACTTTCCCTCCAAACAAATATTTTCTCTAGAACCTCCATTGATGGTGAAACTCAAGAACAGCTTGGATCTTGGATTTCTATGGGTTCTTCATCAAGTTTTAGAGGTTTTCCTCTAGACAAAGGTATGGTGATCATTCATCTCTATACCCCAAAAATGAATTAAGGTGCTTGGAGTCTCACATGTGTCTAAAAAGTTTTAAAATATGTTCATTAAGTTTTTTACAGTATGTATACTTGATTTGAGGTGATTTGAAAGTCAAACGTCAAGGACGACCAAGACGTTCGACGACTAGTTACCAAAGGGCCTTAAGTGTTTTTATGTGCTTATGAGTGTTTAATGGGCTCATGAGGTATTTTATGAGTTATAATAAGTTTATAGGCAGTGTGGTAAGATTCTTTAAGTTGGAAGGTCAAACGTTCAAGAACGTCCAAGAGGTTCAAAATTTAGCTTTTTAGACGTGCTAGTGTGTCCCTTTATGTTGTCCTTGTTTTCATGATTTGTTTAGAGTGGAAGGTCAGTGTAATTTACCCTAGTACCTTAATAGAAATGTTAATGGTCAAAACGTCCGGATAGGACTCCCCGGGGACCACCCGAAGGCCACCCAAGGAGGACCTAAACATTGGACAAGAGGCTGCCCAAGGCAGCGAGCAAGTCCAACAATTGGAACTTTCTCTCGCGATGCACGCCTAGCACGCATCTCACTGCCTCAAATGTTAATTGGGGAAGAATTGGGAGGGTGCTCCTTGACGCGCAACCCACTCCCATATCATATTGCATCGTTTATAAGTCAATTTTGACATGTCTAAAAGTCACAATAAGCATGGGGGTGTTTTGGTAACTTAAAGGGATGGTTATAAGCTGATTTTATGACTTATTTAACCCCTTTTCCAATCCAAATCACCAACACCCAATACGAAAATCAAAAATCCCGAATCGCTCTTCTTCCCCAAATTCTTTCAAACCTCCATTTGAGGGAAAACTCAAGTTAAATCTATGGGGTGGATTTTCATGGTTTCTTATAAAATTTCTCATGGTTATCAATCAATAAGGTATGGTTATCCTTCTTCCTTAGTTATCCATTCATCTATGGAGTCAATCTAGGATTTTCAAATATCATTCAAAGACCAAACTTCCCAATTTCCGATCTAACCATGAGTTCTTTCTCAAATTGATTTCAAAAGCATGTTTATGATAAATTAATCATTATCTACTGTTTATAAGATGAATTTCAATCCAATTGCATGATGAACCCATGTTCTCTCCAATTCTTAAATTAGCCTATGTTAAGGACATTGTGATTTTTACTTTGTATTGATTAAATTATGATTCTAGCATGTTGAATTGCTTATATCTAATGTATATTGATAGTTAATTGGTTATGATTAATCCATGTGTATCAAGCTTTGATGGTTTGAATGAGATAAATCTATAATTCTGCTATCTTCTCTAGATTGCTAATGTAGCTTCTATGTGATATCGATTCTATGGTAAATTGAAGTATGATTTCATTTATGCAATGGTTCCTTTAGCTAATGTTTTATACATGTATTGATGTTGAATTATTGGAATTTATCAATGATGATCAAAGCTTGGAAGAATTGTAAGTTGTCTCTATTCTCTCTACTTTTCTTATAGAATTACTAGTTGATGTAGCCTTGTATGGCATTGTGTGGTATGGTCCACCTATGGTGGCGGTGTTTACATTATCATTATGCTATTCTGTGTTGTGATCATGGCCTTGAAGTCAATTGCATCTTTAAAGTGTAGTTATGATGATCACACAATGAGAAGTATGATGCATAGTCTCCAATGCAAGTTTATGATCTAGATTATATTGATGATGCTTCCTCTACATTCTAATGACTATGTTAGGGCTAGGTGTGGTCTACATGTTGATGTTTGAATACTCTTGTGTAGTATGATCCCTACCTATGTGCCCTAAATGAATGTGTCATTCTAACCAATCTTAGGAGTCTTAGATTCAATGTTGAAGTTGTCTTATCTCCTATGTTATTATGTGGTGTGTGGTCTATACTTGAATGTCTATTGTGACCTTTGTAAGCTGGCTGCCTTAATGTTAGAATTGTTGCCTTTATATGATCATGTTGACCATGTACATACACTCACACCTCATCCATGCTTATCAAAGTAGTATAGGTTCACGTTGTCTAATGAAAGGATAATTCCCATATGCACTAATGTCTACTACTATGCATGTTAAGTATATGTTTATGAAGTATGATATGTATACCTTAACTAGGATAACTTGATAGATGCACTAGTATGGGCAAGGGTATGGGACCTTGTCTATGCATTGCACATGTGTGCCTTGATAGGATAGTTCCTAGGTTTGGTTTTCTATGTACATGAATATGAATGCATGGTTATGTTATGAATGTGTATAATGTCTTAAAGTGTTTATATGAAAGGATTGGTCAAATAATTACACCTATACACTTATGCATTTATGTATGAACATGTGTGGTCTTAATGTGTTTATGTGAAAGGATTGCTCACATATATGGATGCACACACACATGTATGATGATCTAGTCAAAAGGGGCGCTTGAAAGGTGTTCTCAAGGATACCGTAAAACTAGATAGGTGATTGAATATGCTATAAGCATATGATGAGTTAATATCCTAAGCCTATGTTTTATAAATTAATGTAATAAAGGCTTTTCAAAAAAGGGAACTTAGCTTAGCACCGAGTGAACTTGACAATGAGAGGTGTTGGCTTCCCTTGTAGGAAGATTCACCATTGGTTTCTCATAAGGTATTGACTTCCCTTTTGAGGAAGATTCACCAATGGTTCCACATGAGGTGTTTGACTTTCCTTGGGGAATATTCACCCATGATTTCTCATGAGATGAGGCTCCAATGCTAATGAGAATGTAGAGGGTTATGTATATCTCTTAGTTCCACAAACTATGCTTGCCACGTAGGATCTGGCAAGTGATATCACCTAAGATGCTAGTGTAAGTTTAATGTTCTACTTTGGCTAAGTAGGGCACCTGTTCTTGGTGTGAGGTTCTACAACACCAAATTACATATTTAGCACCCATGGTCTTAGTGTCGGTTGCTATCGTTTCCCTAAAGTAAAATGGACAATGTAAGTAATTGACTAATATGCTAACTAGGATAACCGAAGGGAAGTTGCTTAGTGTAGGTGGGGGTATGGTACTTCATCTATGCATTGCACAAGTAGCTCTTCAAGGGAGTTCTAGGAAGGTCTTCTAATATATATGATTATCTTTTTGTTCCTTATGCATGACATTGTAGTGTTGTCTACTTGTTGTGATGATATGCATGGTATGAGTCTATATGATGTGTCCTTACCTTATATGCATAGTATGAGTCTTATTGACTATATGATGAAATCTTGCTTGACATGAAGAAGGTTGTCTATGCTTATCTTTTTGATATATGAAATGTATGTTAAGGCTTGTAGTCTCTTTGTAGGCTTACTTACTATGTGTGAGGTTATGGGACTTCACATGTACATTGCACAAGTAGATTTAGGAAGGGATTATGAGTAGGGTTCTATGCGGTTCTTATGAGGTGAAGTCCAAGTATGCTAATGTGACTATTGCCTTTCTATGATTATGTTGGAAGTCTTAACTTGTACATGGTCTTGTAACGAGTCCTTCTATGTGTTCCTTCATGTATGTTGGGTCAAATGTGAGTTATGTACCTTATAATATAAAATACTTCTCTAAATATGTGTTGGGTTAATGAGGTTGTATGCATGATTCCCTAGTGGACTTAAAGTGATGGTTGAGTGTGGATAGTGTTATGGGACATTGTCTATACATTGCATCAAGCATCCGTAGAGGTTTACTTGGGAAGATAAGGAGTTAAAGTAAAAGGAAGGAGTTCACTATAAAATGAAATAAGATCACTGTGATTGAAAGTGGGTTTACTGTAAAGCGGTGTCTTATATGCCTTAAATGCAATGTGTGGTTTTATATGATATGTGACCATTGAATATTCCTATATGAAGTGTGTGAATTGAATAAATGCTATTGTATCAAGGTTTTATGAGATTTTCACAAAAAAGGAATGATGCATGGTTTCTAGTAAATTGTCCCTTATAAAATGCATTTTGTTGCATGGTTTCCATGCTTAGTGCATTCTTGTACTAACACCATTCTTCTCTACCTTTTTACACAAAGTGTAGGTTATGGATTCTTAAAGGATGTCTCTAAGGTGAAGATCTTTATATGTGATTCCCACGCTCAAGGAAAGGATTCCTTATGTTCCAAGGATTTCCTATGTCCAGTTTATAATCAATGTATTGTAATAGCTCAAATATTATGTTATGATGTTAAAGGGTTGTGTCCCTACTCAACTCTATTGATGTTGAGTCTAAGTTGGCAAAAGAGACTTAAGAGACTTCGAGTCTAACTATGTATTATATATATATATATATATATATATATATATATATATATATAAAGTGATGTTTCTAGCATATGATGTACTATGAAAAGTCTTAAACTTTCCGCTAAATTTACTATGACAATACGATGAAGGATAACTATGTGCTTGTATAAGACCTCCGAGAGGTCAAGTACGCCATGTTTCTTCTAGGGGGTGCTCCCCGGATGTGACAAAGTAACCTTTTACTTGGAGAGTTAATCTCAATATTTTCAAAGAGAAAATATGATCAAATATCTTCTTTTTCAATATAGCCATGGATTCTTTCTTAAAGCGTTTTTAATTGCTTAATCATGATGAATTGATGATAATGTCTTGGTTTTAACTAGGATAACCTAAGGGTAGTTGCTTAGTTTAGGTGGGGGTATGGGACTTCACCTATGCATTTCACAAGTGGCTCTTGAGGGAGGTCCTAGGAAGGTGTCCTAATGCATGTCTCTATGTATATGTTCCTTATGCATGACTTTGTAGTAATTGTCTACTTGTTGTGATGATGTGCATGGTATGAGTCCTAATGAACCTATGTGATGTGGTATTGTTCTTATATGCAACATGTGTGGGTCTTAATGACCATATGATGAAGGGCTTGCTTGCAATGAATAAATTTGTCTTCACTTGGTATGTTGATGTATGAATTGAATGATAAGGTTTGTGGTCTCATGATGGGTTTACTAAGTATGTGTGAGTTTATGTGGCTTCATATATACATTGCAATAGTAGACTAAGATTAGGGTCATGAACAAGGTCTTATAATGATTTATGTGAAGTGAAGTAAATATATGAGCAAATTGATGTAGCTTACTATAAAGTCAATAGAGTCTTGACTTAAATGTGTCTATGATGTTTTATGCTTCTATGATGGTATGTTTTGTCTTATGTAGGTTTCATGCATGCTTTCTTTGTGTCCCTAAGGTGATGCATTGCACCAAGTATGACCAGAGGGTTACTTGGGAAGGTTAATGAGTAAAAGAAAGGAAGTTCACTGTAAAATGAAAATAGCTCACTTTAAAGTAACCCCAAATGTGGCTCAAATTCTATATTTGATTTTATACGATGTTTTTCTTTTTAATATGTCTATATGAAGAATGTGAATTATATAAATGCTATTGTATAAAGGTTTTATGAAGATTTACTCAAAAAGACATGAAGTATGATTTCAAGAAAATGTCCCTTTTAAATGTATGTTTTTGCATGGTTGCCATACTTAGTGCATTCTTATGCTAAATCCATTCTTCTATACTTTTTACACAAAGTGTAAGTTATGGATGCGTAAAGGATGTATCTATAAATGAGGAGCTTGATATGTGATTCCCAAGCTCAAGGAAAGGAAAGGATGCCCTAATGCTTATTTTACTGTAAAGTTTTTTATTATTAGGCTTATGTACTATGTTGTAAGGATCGTGTCCCTAAAGTACTCATATGATGTTGAGTCTAGGATGACAATTATACTTAAGGTCTAAATATGTATTATGACTTATATTTTATATATATGAAGTGATGTTTCTAGCATATGATGTGTTATGAAAAGTTTTAGATTTTCCGCTAAATTTAATATGACAATGCGATGAATGATAACTATGGGCTTTTATAAGACCTCCGAGAGGTCAAGTACGCCATGTTACTTCTAGGGGGTGCTCCATGAATGTGACAATGGTGGATCTAACTTTTGCAATAGGTTGTTCAAAGGGCTATTAGAGAAATATAGGGTTCGCCATAATGTGGCCACTCTTTACCATCCACAGACTAGTGGGCAAGTTGAGGTGTCAAATCAAGAGATCAAGCTATTCTGTTGAAAATGGTAAATGCTTATAGAACAGATTGGTCAATGAGGCTTGATGATGCTCTTTGGGCCTACCGAATCACATTAAAGACCTACATAGGTCTGTATCCATACCAACTTGTATATGGGAAGGCTTGTCACTTGACAGTTGATTTAGAGCACACAGCCATGTGGGCAATGAAGAAACTGAAGATGGATTGGAATGAAGCAGTGGAACATACACTTAATGGGTTGAATGAGCTTGATGAGTTTCACCTAAAAGCGTATGAAAGTTCAGCCGTCTAAAAAGAGAAGATGAAGAAGTACCACGACCGAAATATTGAAAAGAGAGAATTTGCATTTGGGGACTTGGTGCTTCTATTCAACTCTAGACTACACTTGTGTCCGGGCAAACTAAAGTCCAAGTGGATGGGACCATTCCCTATCACTAAAGTGTCTTGCACATAGAGCGGTTGAGTTGGAGAACAAGGAGGGTGCAGAGTTCACTGTCAACAGGCAAAAAATTAAGATCTACCTAGGGCATGCAGAGAGTCTCTATGAAGTTGTTGAGGCATATCACCTTGATGAAGTCTGAGTAATCAAGGATCTTGCGTCGTGCGGCGATGTTAAATCAAGTGCTTCTTGGGAGGAAACTCAAGGTGTATCCTCTAGCCAACAATATATTTTTCTTTTCTTTGTAGGAATAGTTGCATTCTCGTGTTTCATTTTGTTTTACTCATCCTCATACTTTATTTTTTTAGTGTTGGATAGAGATTAGTTTAGGGTCCGTGTCTCAAAAGTATCCAGAAAAAAACAAAAAGAATAGCTTAATGGGTGTTCATTTTGCAGGGACTAAAACCACGAATTCTACAGAAAATGGTCTGGTGAACAGATCTACGGACCGCATCGACAGGCCGTCGTTCCACCGACGGACCGTCGTTGGTGTCCGTAGATCCCAGGTATCTCATGAAATTTTTCTAAGTCTTTGTGCAATTGATTGTCAAATCGACAATCCATTGACTGACTTACGAACCATCGACGGGGTTTTGTCAGTCCAAAGAGCCAGTGACCCGACCCGACCCTGCCGGTTATATTAAAAGAAAACCCATTCATTAGCCTCCAAAATCTTTTTAAATTCTTTTCCCAACCGTTTCCCTTCCCTTATTTTCTTCCTTTCTTATCACACCACATTTGTCCCTTCAACATTCATCAGATTCCCCCAAACTCACACATTCTCCTAAAGTCCCAAAACTCTCTTCTTCCCAAAATCTACTTGGTTCCTATTGCTTTCTCCTGTCGGTGTTCAAAGGCAGGCACGTAGGTTGTTGAAAAGATCACCCACCCATTCACTCCACTATGATTTTTAGGTATTTCGATTCCCTTTGCTTGAAGAATTCTCCTTCATTTGATGTTGGAAACAAAACTTAGAATGTGGGTCTTGACTTAGGGACAAAATTGTATTTTTGTTCTTGTTAAAATTTGGGTAAAATTTCCCTTAGAATGATAGAAAATGAATGGGTAGTGGTGTAATCTATTTAAATGAGTTTATAGACTTTCTGACTTAGGGTTTGGTAGCCTCTTTGAATTCGATAATGAACCTTGCAAAATCAAAACCCTAAGGATGAAGAAATGGTCTTTTAATTTTTGTTATGTGTTCGGTAAACTTATGAGGGACGAAAAGGTGTCAAAATGTGATAATAGAAACAAGGCCTGGAATCTGTCTTAGGCCAACAACACGAGACACCATTGACGGATCGTCAATTGATCGATGGCCTGTCGATGGGGTCTATGGATTGGGCAACCTTAAAATTGTGTAACTCTAAGATGACGGAAGTGGAATACGGTCCATTTATTGATCAACGGACCGTTCTACATGTCGGTCGTTTCCAAGTGCGACCCTTTTTTGAGAGAGTTTAAAAATTATTCTAAGTGTCGACGACTGAAGTGGACTATAGTTCGTAGATTGATCGACGGTCCGTTCTTCACGTCCATCATTTCCAAATAAGAGGTCTGTAGAATGAAGAATCAAAAAAAATTCCTAAGTGTACAATGACGGATACTATCGACGGACCATCGATTCATCAATGGGCCATTGATAGTTCCTGTCAACCAGTACTGCTGGTCTGAACTTGAATGTGCGTTGTGTTTCCTTTTTCTATTTTTTTTTGTGGGTGTAGTAAGATTGCTATGAGACTAACAACTATTTTACAGGTACATATGGCCCCCGAACCGGACATCGTTTATTCCAGAGGCATGTCCATGTCCGTTGCACCATCCCGTCGGATGATTGGCACTTCCGACGACGAGTGGGATCCTGAGTATGTGCCCCCTGGCAGCTATACCGCTACACCTGCTGCACGAGCCACTCGGGGTACCCCCCAGAAGGTGTCTTCTGGCATAGTCAGTGCCTCCCAGTATGATTAGGAGCACACACTGACCGGCATACCGTCTGAGTCTGCCTCGGGTTCAGAAGGAGCGTCAGGCCTCGAAGCGGCAACAGGTTCAAAGTCGGCCAACTCTACGGGGTCGAATGAGGCTACTTCCTCCTATTCCAGTCACCTGGAGCCACTCACCCAGAGGTTCCTGCCCGCCAATCCTCGTCTGATGAGGCTCATAGTTCGGAGTCTGCTCCGGCACCCCAGGATGATGTCCGTGCACCAGTTCCTGATATGCCAAACCGGTAATGCATAGATGGTCAGTATGAGGTCTACAAGGACATAAAGGTTCTGAATGACAAGGGGGTGATGACCCGGTTGGTGACAATCGAGCGGAGAGTTCTTACAGGGAGCCTTCACACAGTCCCTCATTTGCATAGATTGTTTACCCTCCATACGCTCGAGTGGATGGCTAGGAGTCTAGGGTCGTATAGCGAGGAGATTGTTCGAGAGTTATATGACTCATATGTGGTGACTCTTAGAGGTTCTTTGGACAAGTGGGCGAGACCTGCCAAACAGGACCCACTCACACAAGTTCTAGTTCAATCCCACCGGGTGGACATTTCTCCTACTACCATCCGCCGCTTCCTGTACGCTGTGACCATTGATGTTAATTTGGACCCCTTTACTCCGGAGTTTGATTACAGGTGGGATATGGTCAAGAGTTTCCAGTTTTAGAGGACCAGAGATCAGAGAGAGACCACCAAGATATGGCTTGCACAACAGTTGTCCATTGACGGTGAGGGAGCAGACTGGGTGTTTGACCCCAGAGGCTTTATCATAAAGGCCAACATCACCTTCACAGCCATGTTCTTCTGGCTGTTAGTCCTCCACCGCTTATCTCCGACGGCAGCAAATATCATTCTTACATGGGATAGAGCGATATTGGTAGCAGCCTTGGTGGCCGGGTTCGAGATCGACTTTGCTAAATTATTGATCTCAGTGGTACATGAGAGGGCTTTTAAGACATCTACTACTTACCCATTCGCATGTATGATCTTCCACTTATGTAGAGATGCTGGAGTGCATATTTAGCACTGTATTGGCCTCCGTACTCCAACCGGTATTGTTCATATAGGTCTCATCAAGGATGAGGCCAATGTGGCGGCACCGCGCAGAGGGACTAGAGTTGAGTTGCAACCATTGAGTGAGAATTTTAGAGGATACGGTAGAGTTAGCCCATGGGGTTAATTCTGCCACTTCAGAGCCCACTGATACCACCCCGGTCGAGTCTTCCCATGGCACTAGTAAAGCACCCAGTTCCTCCCGGACTACTCCACCGTCTACAACACTGGTCCTGAGAGAAAGGGTCCTGAAGTTAGAGGTCCAGATGGCGACCCTACTGCATCATATGCAGACTTGAATGCAGAAATCAATTGGCGAGGCTGAGGACCGGATTGAGAAAAGGTTGCCCCATCAGATTGAGTGGAAGATTCAGGCAGTTAATCAGTGCCTTGATGCATTTGAGTTTTGGATTCTTGCATGCCCATCAACCACCATTGACTTGACTACTCTTCAGGAGGTTGTGGCAAGTTTGCGGGCAGATATTGACAGCATCCTGGAGATGAGGAGGCCTGAGCCCGAGATTGCACCCATCGAGATAGCGGAGGACACAGTGCTTGTTGCACTATTCACGGCCCCTACTACACTGCCGCCTGATCCACGTGGTCGTGCCAAGAGTTACCATTCTAGATGCACCACAGAGGGAGAGGATGCCCGTTCAATGAAAAAAGAGCATACGGACCTTGAGGCTGCGAGGAGAGCCTCTTTGATTGATGAGGACACCCTTCAGATGAGGGCTCGAGAGTTGGCTGCTGGGGCATCTAGTTCCAGACCTGATGCTTTTGAGAGGCGCACCAGTGAGGGTGCAAAGATTGTTGTGGGCACCAATAAGGGTGACCTAATACTGAGGTTGCAGGTTCCGAGAAATCGGACCCGCCTTCTTGTTGATCATCGACTCTATGCGCATCAGGTTTGCTTCACATACCACCCTGTCTTTATATTTCTTATGCATTGTGGACAATTGCATGTTTTTTTGTTGGGGGTAGGGTAAATGAAAAGTGAGTGTTAGGGTGAAGTCTGAGTAACCCAACTCACGATCCTCTGTTCAGGGTTTTCTTGCATGTGTTCTTTTGCCCCAAAAGACTGATTACTTTACTGTTGAACCAGCATGTCTTAACTTATACGAAGTATGAAAGCATGAAATATGAAGCACGATGGCTAAGCATCAATGATATCCCGTTCTAAGAAAATGCTTGCTTGAATAGGTATAATGAAAGTTGAATGTGTTGGCTCTAATCATGACATAGAGATGCACCCACTATATGACCCTCAAACGAACACTCAAACTAGGTGTCTAACAATCTAATAGGGTAACGAGGTTCCAAGATAGTGTGAGAAAGTTTGATTGCTGCACTGTTGGTACCTATCTAGAACTTGTTCGGTTGGTCCTGCAAAAGGGAGCTGTGTTAGACGACTAGGAAAGGATCATAGGCCCTTGTTTGAATTAGCAAACATCTAGCCTAATGTAAAGTGAACCAAATGAAATTGTTATTCCTTTTTTATCCAAATATGTTGAGCCTATAATATACCTTTCTTTTCTTCACCAACTCACCTTCCCTGGGTATAATGTGTTGGCCCTAGTCCCTCCTTGGACATGTGCACCTAAACTTAGGTTAAATGCATAAGTTGAGGGTGGCTAATGCAGAAACTGACCTCTTCTTGTCCCTGACCCAATCTTGGGTAATGTGTCCCTCGACTCATGGCAAACCGATAAGTTGAGGGTGGCCATTATGAGTGATGACCCGAAAAGTAGGTAAGTAAAGAGTAATGTGCAAAAGAAAAGAAAAAGTGATCAAGAGAGGTGAATCAGTCAAAATTATCAATTGAATGAAAGAAAAATAATGATAAATAAAAAGAGAGAAAAGGAAGAGAAAATAAAGAATAAGAAGAGTTGAACAAAAAGAAGTAAGAGTCACTTCCACAAAGGACAAAGAGGAAAGCAACGCAAAGATGAAAAGAAAAGAAAAGTAGGGCATACGAAATAATGAAAGAGGTAGGACGCTTAGCCGTAATGTCAAGGAGGGAAAAAACTCACTGAAATTTACCCATATGTACCATACCTGACCTTGAGCCTACGTTACAAGACAAGAAAGTCCTATCGTGATCCTAGAGTCCAATGTGGTGAACTTAAGTAGTGAAAATAAGGGCAAGCCTATGGCGACAAGTACTAACTAGGTGTGAATTTGTTTTGAGCGTGAGTGTTGAATAATGATCCGTGTACCCAAAGTTAAAATCACTGTGCAAAAAAAGGAGGATTTCTTTATGAAGTGAGGGTTGCAATATCGGAAAGTTGGTACCTTGGCGAGAGGCAAAAGAGTAGAGATGTCGGTGCATGGTGAGTTTATGTCATGGTATGATCCACATGAGTTAGATTATCGACCCTAAGAGTAGAAGCATGCACTAAATCAAAGAAAAAGTTGGTATTGATAGCCATGTGATTGCGAAAGCTTAAAAGAGGATACTTTTGTACAAAGAGTTGTGTTGAGTCATAATGCGTGGCTTGAGGAAAAACAACGAATTTAAGTTGAGGGTGGTTATATACCATGGTTTCACGGTACTTTCAATGTTTTTTCCTTAAGATTGGTGTGTGTATAGAGCCTTTTTGTAGTAGTTTAAACATGTTTTTATCTTTGTTTTGCAGAAAAGGTGTCCAAACCCAAAACAAAGAAGGCAACTGAGATTAATTGTAGAGGTGACCCACGAAGGCCATCAACGGTTCGTCGTTCAATCAATAGACCGTAGATGGTGACCGTCGACTCATAGTTCAGGCATCTGGAGAAACTCGCGAAAATCTAACAAAAGTGTAGTGATACGGAAGAATCGACGGTCCGTCGATTGATGGACGGACAGTCCTGTTGAATCGTTGTTAAGTTCATAGATAGTCCTAGTACCCGAAGTTGAAAAAAGTCTAGGAATGGAACAACGGAAGGCATATGCGAACAGTAGACGCATCGATGGACCGTGTTGTTGGTCCGTCGATTGATTCAGAAAGGATGTCAGCTGAAGGATGAAAAAAGATTCTAAGTCTGGACTAACGGAGGCAGTCGAGGGTCCGTCGTTTCATCGACAGACCATCTTTGGGGTTCTTCTATCATAGCCGCGTTTCTGGACAACTTTCCTTAATTTAATTCCTTTTAATTTAGGACAATGTTTTTCTATAAGTAAAGGGTAAAACCTTTTTTTGGGGAATTGGACACTATTACTATTGTTCTTAGTTTGTTTTTGGATATTGGGTTTGCAACTTTAGCATTAATTCCAATTTTCGGGTTTGGTTTTCATGTGATTTCTTGTTCTTTCAAGTTGAATTTCTGGATTTTCTTTGAATTGTCAAAGTAAGTTAATGATTTATTGTTTATCAACTATGAATTGTGTTCTTATATCCATGGGTAACTAAATCCACAACTACGGTTGTGGGAACCATGGGTGATTAACAAATTAAACCTAGCTTAATAACAATTCTCAAATAGTTTATTGCATGCATTGATAATTCTTTCACTTAGAAGTCTTTTTAACGAGTGCACACGTTAGAACTCGCCTCATTGCTACTTTCCAGACAAAGGAGGTAGTTAATAGGAAAAGAATTATCAACATATATTTAGTGTGATACGATCTAATAGGATAGTCTTGATTCGTGCTAAGTAATAACTAAGCCATACATCGAATATGATGCTCAATATGAAGTAAAGGTAAGGGTTAATAGCTTAGACACATGTAGCAGGACGAAGGTGCAGGGTGAAATTCTCTAAATGTCAGACCAAGGATTTATAGATACCTAACTTATCACATAGTATGCAAAATACTAGGGAACAATTGTTATAGCTAGGAATACGTCATTATGAACCTATAAGGAACACTTACATCCTAGTTTCTCTCACAACTTGATAAACACCAAAAGTTTACTCATGGTACTTGTTTTACTTAGAGATATTAAAAGACTTTTGTTTCACAAACCCCCCCCCCCTTTTAATTACCCATTTTCAGAAAGAACTTTACTAAATAGAAGCAATCGTACATTAAAGTTAAGTCTAAACCATTTTCCACATAGGATCGACCCCAACCTAATAGTTGGGTTTTTTAATTGATACGACCTCTTGTACTTCTTTATGGAGGTGTAATTTGAGCATATCAGGTAGTCATGGCTTGAGCCAAAGTAAAAAAACGCCAGTCTTATCTCTCCATCCATCATAGGTTAAGGAATGACCGAAGCTTGTATTTGTGGAGGCACTTAGTTATCTTGTCGAGGGGCTTGGTTATCTTGGGGGTGCTCCCCGGTCATTACAGTATGGAAGGTATTCACTTTTGGGATCTCTTTCCTTAAGAGACTCTTCAATCTTAGTTCGCAAAGATGTCAAAAACTATGGTTTTCATCCGATTTCGTGGGTTAACTTTAAAATTGATTTAATGTTATATTGTATTGATTAATATTGATAGATTATTATTGTTTATTGGATAATTGCTTTCATTCATTAGGCTTTGACCTAGTTTTTTGTAAAATGATCCATCATTATCCCTTTTCCCTAACCCTAGGTTATGAATTGAATTGATTGGTGATTAGGGATGATGCAATTGACTTAGTTCGTGTATAGTTTACTATTATATGATTATAATGAGTGAATTGATTGATGAATATTGTGGAATTGATGGTTAAATCTTAATAGAGGGTCTTGGAAGCTATTGGTAAGACTTATGATTATGAGTTCTCTACTTTAATAAATGATGGTTTATTCTTGATGATGATGTTTACATTAAATTATGATTATGTGAATAGATTAGGAAGATAATGATATGATGAAAATGATTTCATGTTATGAATATGTGAATGTGAGATCTTCATAAGGGTATGATCATGCAAGGATGAATGTGATTCTCTTGTGTGTATTATTATGATATGACTATGATGTGCTGATCTCACTAATGAAGGGTTGTAATGAAAGGAAGTTCTCATTCAATACCTAAAGAGATCCTGACATGATTATACAAGGGGTAGTCTCCTATGGTCTATATTATGATTTGATGATTAAGAAAGGCTTAACATTTCAAAATGGACTTTAGCTTAGCATCGAGAAAACTAGATATGACAAGTGTCCCTTCCCATTAAGGGAAGGAAGGTTCACAATGGTTCTCATGAGATGGAGACTATAATGCAATTGTGCATAAAGAGGGTTTTCAATACATATCTCCTAGTTCCTTAACCCTGTACCCCCATAGGAAAACTTGTTGGTGGTTATGTTCATGTTTTTGTTCTACCATACCAAGTAGAGCACCTTCTTTCAGTGTAAGGTTTCTTGACACCGGATTCAATGTTTACCTTACATGGTCTATTGTAGGTTAAGGCAACTGTTCCCAAAATTAAAATGAATGAATGAAAGTATTAAAGTGAACACTAAGTAGGGTGACTTAAGGGGTTCTATTTAGTGTAGGTAAGGGTATGGGACTTTACCTATGCATTGCACAACTTGACCTTGAGAGGAGTCCTAAGAGATGTTCTTATGTACTTATGTTATGAATGAAATGTATATTCTCACTGTCATGATTTTAGCTTTACATAATTTTGATCTTACATGATGCTGACTTCATTGATGAACCTGATATTGGTCTAAATTACTATGTATGATGATGACTACACATGATAGGATGTTATATGAAATATTGACATTGTTTATGGTCTCTTTTCTAGTTTACTTGATTATGTGGGGTTAAAAGGCTTCACCTAGGCATTGCACTTGTAGGTTTGGGATGGGATTTTGAGTAAGGGTCTTGTATGCTTTGATGTTATGAATTCTATGATATGAAATGTTTATATTGCCTTATGGTGATATTGGTCTTGTGTTGGATATGAACATGACTTCATGTTATCATGATTATTGACTTGTATATGCTCTTGTATGTGCATAAAGGTTTTTCAAAGTGACTTAGCATGGTTTTTAACAAAAAGGTCCCCTTTTTCATGTTTTCACTGGTTTTAATTGCATACGTTTCCATATTTAGTACATGTGGTTTGTACTAACCCATATTATCTATATATCTACAATTATGTAGGGTAGGGACATAAAGGTTTTCAAGGCCTCTTTGAAGGAAGACTTGGATCTTCTCCCAAGTTATTGGAGAGTCTTCAAGTCTGAGGATGATGCCATTTTCTACTCTAGCTATGATTTGGACTATGTATAACACAATTGTTCTTTCCTTATATTTGAGAAATTGGTTTAAGCCTATATGTGGAATATTGTACAGTGTGAGGGCTATGCCCAATTCTCATACTTCTATGATAGATGGTTTATGTGTGAGATAAATATAATACTACTTCACATGAATTGGCTATATTTCATAAATGAGAAGTCTATGTACACTTCATAAATGAGAAGTCTATGTAAACTTCATGTATGATAAACGAGAAGTATAGGTATACTTCACTATGTAAAAGTTTTAAATTTTCCACATTTTCTCTACCTATGAATTGCCATGATGTATGCTAAGGTCTAGTCTAAGTCCTGTTCGAGGATTAAGACGCCAGTTACGTCTAGGGGGTGCTCCCCAGTCGTGAAAAACATGGTATCACAGCATGAGGTTTAGTAATCATAGGATTAATGTATCACTAAACACGGTCAACATAGAGTCTTGCTTATGAGTGTGAAGCGCGCCATACTTATGAATGAGAGACTATGTGATGTTAGGAAATTCTCACCTCTTTGGTATTGTTCAAAGTCGTGCCTCAAGAGTGGTAAGTTTATGTGTCTCTTTTTTTAACCCTTTTATTGTGGTTATAGGCTTTGAGTACTAGAAGCGAAGACACAAGAAGAGTTGAAGAAGAGATTGCTAATGCGGGAGTTCCTCCCATACACAATCAAGATCTTTCCCAAGACTAAGCTCCATAAGGTGACCAAGTTCTGGTGATTCCTTCGGCCATGACGGATGGAGAGATAAGGTCGGCTTTCATAAGTTTGGCTCAATGTATGAATGCTCAAGCTCAAGCCGTAGCTACTCAACCTCAATCATGATGGCTTAACAATACTTGGAATTCGGACCGTGTGTGCAACAACATGTTAGTACCATGGCTTCTCACTTGAGGGACTTCACAAGGATGAACCCTCCAATGTTATTTGGGTCCAAGCTGAATAAAGACCCCCAAGACTTTCTTGATGAGGCCTACAAGATCCTATATGCTATGTTATTGAGTTATAATAAGAAGGTCGAGCTAGCCTCATATCTACACAAGGATGTGTTTCAAACTTGGTACACTCAATGGAGAGACAATAGGGCTTTGAGAGCAGATCCCATAAGTTAGGATGTATTTATAAGGGGTTTTCTTGATAGGTTCTTTCCAAGGTAGAATAGAGTGGAAAAAGTGGGAGAGTTCATCAACTTTCTTCAAGGAGGTATGAGTGTCCAATAGTACGCTTTGAAATTCACTAAATTGTCTAAATATGCTCCTTTTTTGGTGTCTAATCTTAGAGATAAAATGAGATGTTATGTGACGTGTGTGTCCGATGATCTTCTGGAATCGTGTCATTCAGCGATGCTTCATGATAACATGGAAATTTCTCATTCGATGGTGCATGCTCAATAAGTTGTGGAGAGTAGGGTAAAGAGGAAGAATAGTGATGCTAAGAGGGAAATGTCTTATGAAGTAGGTACTTCTAAGGGTAAGTTTGAAATCGAAGACAAGCATAAGTTCAAGAAGAGGTTCTCCAACCAAGTTCCTACTATATTTACTAAGGCTAGCAAGTATAGGGTGTCTAACCCTAAGTCCCAAGGGGGTAGAAGTGTAATTCACCAAGTGATAAACGTACTTGTACCAAGTGTTGTAAGAAGCATATAGGTGAATGTTTAGTTTAAACGGATAATTGCTTTGATTGTGGAACGAGTGGTCAGAAAGTGAGAGATTGTCCTATGATAAAGGTTTGAGGAAAGGAGAGTAACCAAGCACAATCAAGAGGTCCTAGTTCTGATGCTCTAATCAAGAACCGCTTCAATGCTCTCTACTCTAAGGGTGAACAAGAGGATTCTCCCGATGTCGTCATCGATACGTTATAAGTGTTCTCCATTAATGTCTATGCATTACTAGATCCAGATGCTACATTATCTTTTGTATATCCATTAGTAGCTAAAAAATTTGATATTCTACCCAAGATCTTAGTTGAACCTTTTTTGGTTACTACCCTGGTGGGTGACTCCGTTGTTTCTAAAAGAGTCTTTAGGAGTTGTCCTATATCATTGCCCAATAGAGTTACATTGGTTGATTTGGTAGAACTCAATATGTTGGAATTTGATGTCATATTGGGGATGGATTAGGTGCATACTTATTTTGCTTATATTGATTTTAGAACAAGAGTAGTTAAAATCCAATTTCCTAATGAACCAGTCTTAGAATGGAAGGGGGGAAGCTCAATCCCTAGAGGTAAAATTATTTTGTGTCTAAAAGATTGTAAGATGATTTCTAAGGTATGTATCTACCATATTCAGTGGGTAAAGGACCATGAGTCTGAAGCTCCTCCATTAGATTCGGTACCCGTAGTGAAGGATATTCCAGAAGTCTTCCGCGATGACTTGCCCGGAAATCCTCCCGAATGGGAGATGGAGTTCGATATACACTTGTTGCCGGATATGAAGCCTATTTCAATCCCTTCTTACCGGATGGCTCCGTCAAAGTTGAAGGAACTAAAGATTTAACTCAAAGATTTACTAGACAAAGGTTTCATAAAACCAAGTTTTTCTCCATGGGGCGCTACAGTGTTGTTTGTGAAAAGAAAGGATGGGTCCCTTAGGATGTACATTGATTACAATTAACTAAATAAGGTCACAATGAAGAACAAGTATCCTCTACCTAGGATCGACGATTTGTTTTATCAACTCTAAGGGGAAAGCTACTTTTCTAAAATTGATTTGAGGTCGGGCTATCACCATGAAGAACAAGTATCCTCTACCTAGGATAAATGATTTTTTTATCAACTCCAAGGGGCAAGATACTTTTCTAAAATTGATTTGTGTAATAGTACATAGTTAGACTCTATGTCTCTTTTGTCATCTTATACTCAACATCAATAGAGTAGAATAGGGACACGACCCTTAGCAACACATACTAATAACTAAGCTATTACACAAACAGTAGATAAGAACTTTGACATAGGTAATCCTTAAATCTTAAGGACCCCTTTTCTTGATCTTGGGGAAACATCTATCAAGCCTTCACTTTAAGAGAGATTGTCACATCCTGGTATACCCCCTAGATGTAACCGGCATCGTCGTCCTCTTTGAGGACTAAGACAAGCCTCTTAGTCTTACATTATTGCATTCATCAATCAAAAGTACGGAAGAATTTAAAACTTTTCATGTACATCTAATCGGAGGTTTACATAGACCTCTACATACAGATAATAATAATAATATAGAGTATACATAGACTCGTTCATATAAGAAGATTACATAGTCTTCTACTTTTATTTCACACACTTATATAATGAAGAAATAGAGTCATAAATCCGTCTCATGTCATAAACCATCTAAACGAGAACAATAACATTGGGCATAGCCCTACATCAATAAAAGTAAGCCACATATAGGCTTTATTCAACTTTGTCTCAAATAGGAAATAGAGTCAATACAAAAGTTGTAGTAACTAAGTAACTTCATAAAAGAGTATTGGCATCGTCCTCGGGGAAATGAGGACCTACCACTTGGATGATAGAATATCCAAGTCTTCCTTCAAATCACCTCAAGTCAAACTTCAATGACCAGAACCTAAAATGTTTGGGAAAGAGGGAGAAAATGGGGTTAGTGTCACAACTGGAATCTAGACCCCAAACGAGACCGGCGTCGTTGACCTCTCAGAGGTCGCAGACAAGCCTACTTACGTCATTCATACTTCATCTAGGTTAATTTTAGCGGAAAATTTGAAACTTTTGTTTCCTTAACATACTTGTTAAACATCCTTATCATTTTATAATTGTTCACCATCAACCATCTAACATTAAGAAATAAACAACTGAAAGAAATAGTCCAATAAGTATTAAGTGTATAATTGCCAAAATGGCACTAATACAAAGTCTGAATAAAAACAGGAAAGAAACGCTAGTGGAACATGCTGCACTAGCTCAACTCTAAAAACTAAGCTAGAATGTAAAACAGTAGCATCCTACCAAACTCCAGATGAATGCTGACGTTCGGATAGCTGCAACAATGATCCTGTAGCTCTATCGCCCACCTGTGCCTGTACCTAAAATAGTATAGATGTGTAGGGTTAGTACACATTTGTACTAAGTATGGGTATATGCAAGAACACACCACGGACATGCATGAGAAAGAATAACTCTTTTCTAATAACATGATTTTTGGGGGTCAAGTCAGTGGACTTGCCAAATTGAGATTAGGAAAGTCATGCTATGAGAGTAACATGCATCATCATAAACATCATATTGCACACAGCACATAACATCTTCATATAGCACATATCATAACATATAACACATAGCTTCTTTCATATCGTTCATTCATATACCATGAGACCTTGGAATCATGGACTTGACATTAAGACTTTCCAAAATGAGGGCTCTAACATATGGGACCACAATTAGGGAGTCTTCATTAGCAAACACAGAGTCTGCTTCATTCATTCATACGTACTTCATTTCATTTCATTCATAAGCCAATGTGAACACCAGCTATACCTAGGGTGTAGTTTAAGACTTTCATCGGGCTTGCTGTGCAATGATCAAGAATAACCTAATGTCATTACCTGAGTCTAGCTCACCTCTTGATTATCTTATCCTAACACCTTTGGTATCATTCATTTCATTATGTGCTTCATTTGAGGCTGGCCTTATTCATTCATTGGGAACTTTAACTTTAACCGACATAGATCATGTGAGCATCATGAAATCCAGTGTCTCCCCCACACCAAAAAGAGGTGGAATCACCGGCCAAAGTGACCCAATAACATGCTAGCGTACATGGGAACTTAACCCCGCCAGATCCCTATATTAGCAGTATAGGTTCGAAGACTAGGAGATGTATGGAGACCCATACACGGCAAGACAGACAGTCTCATGTCATGAGAGTTACAAGAACCTTCGCCCTTCCCGAAAGAAGGCATCACCACTGATAGCTAGTCTATCGGTGCTCAATATAAAGTTCTATTACATTCATCTCATACGTCATGGAAGCTGGCTTCTAGTATGAGGACGTCATAGCTCATTAGATGATTTCTCATCTCATCATTTGTATTAAGTGTGTTAAGCTCAATACTTTCATTAGAGTGTTCATAGAGACTGGTCTCTTCATTATCTTACACTCTCATAGGTGAGTACGTATTGGTAACATTTACTTAGGCTCATTTGAGATTGCTCTCATCATTTACATTAGCCTCATATCATGTTGTCACCACATCCTTCATCATTAGCACCTTTGCTTTTCTTAGTTACTCACCTCTTGTTATGTGAATGTTCATTTCATCATTTGATAGTTCATCTCATCATATGCCAATGTACTTGGACATTTAGTGTATCTTACACTCATACTTAACCCTTCTAGGGTTCATCATTTCATTACATACATCTTAGGTTCACTTACTTTTGAGCGTATGTTAGACTTATGTGTCTATACATACAAGCCATGGGGCTTCATTCATAGTTCGTTAAGTGATTCTTACTTTCCTAAGATTATGTAGTACAAGACTTATGTATCTTGTATATATGCCAAGATCTTGATTTTGATCTAAGTAGGTGGCATTATTCTTGGATATTTTGTTCACGTATGACTTATGTATCAATACAGAAGTTTGGGCAAGGAAACCCAATTTCAATTCAATTGGATATCATTTACATTTTTTTTCATCGATTTTATTTTTAATATTCATAACATTATAGCTCTAGATTAAATCCCAACATTAACATAGTATCATTAATATTCTACTTAATGTTTCCCTTAAGATGGCCGAAGGGTTGTGGGTTCGAACCCCCACAACCCCCTTATTTTTTGTTTTAATTTGGCTGAGGAGGCTGTGAGGTGGTGCGTTCGAACCCCCACAGCCTCTCTAATTTTATTTTAATTAAATTGGGCGAGTGGCAGTGAGGTTGTGGGATCGAACCCCCAAACCCTCACTTTATTTCTTTAATTAAATTTCTCCTTCCCTCTTCTTTCAGCCTTGAGGTCGTGGGTTCGATTCCCACGCCTCCCATTCCCTTTTCTTTAATTTTCTCTCCTTCACTCGCTGCCTGGAGGTCGTGGGTTCGAATCCCACGCCTCCCACTTATTTTTTTGATTTATTTTTCTCCTCCTTCTTCCCCCAGTTCGCGAGTTCGATTCCCCCTGTCCCCATTATTTTTTTCTTTTTTTTTCCCGCGAATTTCCAAATGACCAGGTTCGAATCCCCTAATCCCCACTTCCTTTTTCCCTTCTCGCGAAAGCAGCAGCTGGGTTCGAAACCCCTTAGCCCAATTTCCCTTTTTCTTTTCCGCGAAATCAGTGACTAAAGAGTGAGGTCACAGGTTCGAAACCTGATGGCCTCACCTCTTTAAAAATGTATAATTTCCAGATTTCTGGGTTAAACTTTAGCCTAAAATAATAAGGCATAGTTGCTGGAAATTTTCATCATTCCTCAAATCATTTTCATCAATGTTTTTACATGATTTTCAAGGTGCATTCATAAGTCATTTAAACACATTCTTAGGCGTATCATTGATAGATTCATTTGGCTAAAGAATATTACTCAATCAACCATATTTCATTAAAATGAACATCACATTGTACACATATTTTACACATAAAATACAGAAGAAAAACATGTCTCAAACGACCCCAAAACAGTGGCCAAAGCCACTGCCAATGTGCACACACACACGCCTCCCTTTTTCGATCACATTTTGATTATCGTCTTCGTAATTTCCCTCACATAAACATGTTCACATTTAATATAAACACATCATTCGTGCCTAAATCTAGCAGCACGACATACCCATCCTACGAATTCGTTTGGGAGCTAAGGACAAGGACATACGAAGGGGAAGAACCTTAGTTTTCAAGATCTTGAGAATCGTTTGAAGGAAAATACTCTTGGAGAAAGAATTCCAGGAGAGAAACCCATACCTTTTGACGTTGTTCAAGTTGAAGCTGCTGCCCAGAAACTCCTCCAAACCACGCCCAAGTTCTCCTCAACGTACACACCACTCGACGAACAACCTCTCTTTGCCTTGATGTTTTTGATTACCTCACTTTTTGTAAAAACTATTTTTTTCAAGTGTGAAGAATAATTGTTATTAACTGTTCTTGAGATTTCTTGATAGTCAGAGCGTGAGAGAATGAGAGTTGAGATACGTGAGAGAGAGTTGAGAAATGTGAGGGAGAGAGTTATTAGGATTAGGAGACTAACATCAAGACTTAGTCAAAATAGGATTTAATTAACTTAATACAAAAATCTGATTTATTTTAATTAATACTGAAAGGACCATTTTACCCTTAATGAATAGATTTTAATTGATGACTAAATCATCAATTCATTGCTCCTAGAGGGGCTCGAACCCGAGTGGCACCCCATTAACGAAATGGGTCAATCCGGGTCTCCCCAATCCGAATAGCTCTTTTAATTAAATTAATTAATTAATTTATTAATTCCTCAGGGTAATTACAAAATTACCCTTGGCCTGGAAAAGACCATTTTACCCCTGGACCCTCAAAACATAAAATTTCTTCTTTTAAGTCCGGTAAAGACTCCTTCGATTAAATCTTTGTTTTTGAGAGCCTCACATGGTTGGTTCCAACCTTTCCAAGCTCAACTAACTCCCCAAGTTAGTTGACTTGGTCGTAGTAAGGGTTTTGAGATCTGGTTCTACGCGTATCAATCCGTGTGAACCTTGGTTTAATCGCAAGCATTATTGACACCCTAAGTCTTTATCCTATTCATTTTTAGGGTTGTTACACTATCCCCCTCTTAGGAATATTCGTCCCCGAATGACACTACCACTTCACATCGTAATGCCAGTCAGATCATAATAAAATCACTACTGCACAGTCAAACAATAGTAACAAAATACGGAGAGATAAGGAAACATAGGCTTAAGAGTATGAACTCTAACCTCAAGAGCTGAAAAGATGAGGGTAGCGGGATTTCATGTCGGCCTTAGCCTCCCACGTAGCACCCTCAACAAGATGATTTCTCCACAATACCTTCACTGTGGCAATCTCTTTGTTCCTCAGCTGCTTGAACTGTCTGTCTAAGATCTCAACAGGTATCTCCTCATAAGACAAGTCTTCACCAACCCCCAAACCTTCAACAGGTAGGATTGATGCTGGATCACGTAGGCACTTCTTCAATATAGAGACATGAAAGACTGGATGAACAGAAGCTAGCTCCGCAGGCAATGCTAACTCATAGGCCACCTCACCCACACGCTGTAGGATCTCATATGGACCAACATACCTCGGACTCAACTTCCCTTTTCTACCAAATCTCATCACCCCTTTCATAGGTGATATCTTCAAGTAAACCTGGTCACCAACATCAAACTCTAAGGGCCATTTTCTGTGATATGCATATGACTTCTGCCGACTGTAAGCACTAGCGAACCTGTCCCTAATCACTCTGACCTTCTCTAAGTCCTCATGAATGATCTTTGGACCCGAAATGGATGACTCTCCAACCTCGAACCACCCAACTGGAGATCTACACCTCCTACCATACTGTGCCTCAAACGGTGCCATCCCAATGCTGGAGTGATAGCTATTATTATACGAGAACTCTATCAAAGGCAGATGGTCATCCCAGTTACCTCTGAAGTCTATCACACACGCTCTCAAAATGTCCTCCACTGTATGAATGGTGCGCTCTGCCTGCCCATCTGTCTGAGGATGAAAGGCAGTGCTAAGCTTTACCTGCGAGCCCAAGCTCTTCTGGAAAGATCTCAAAAAATGTGAAGTAAAGTGAGCTCCTCTATCTGAAATAATAGACAAAGGAATCCCATGCCATCTCACAATCTCATCAATGTAGAGCCTCGCATAATCCTCGGCTCTGTAAGTAGACTTCACAGGGATAAAGTGGGCAGACTTAGTCAATCTGTCCACAATAACCCATATGGAGTCATGCTACCTCCTAGTCCTCGGAAGACCAACCACGAAGTCCATATTAATGGCCTCCCACTTCCAAGTCGGAACCTCAATAATCTGAGTCAGACCACCAGGCTTAAGATGCCCTGCCTTAACCTGCTGACAATTAGGACATTTGGCCATATATTCTGCAATATCCTTCTTCATGCCATCCCACCAATAAATCTGCTTAAGATCATGATACATCTTTGTGGAACCTGGATGTATGGAATATCTGGAACCATGGGCCTCTGCAACAATCCTGGTCCGCATATCATCCACATCTGGTACACACAGTGTCACGACTGGAATCTAGACCCCAGACGAGACCGGCGTCGTTGACCTCTCAGAGGTCGCAGACAAGCCTACTTACGTCATTCTTACTTCATCTAGGTTAATTTTAGCGAAAAATTTGAAACTTTTTGTTTCTTAACATACTTATAAAAACATTCTCATTTATATGTAATTGTTCACCATCAACCATCTAACATTAAGAGATAAGCAACTAAAAGAAATAGTTCAATTCTTATTAAGTGTATAATTGCCAAAATGGCACCAATACATAGTCTGAATAAAAATAGGAAGGAAATGCTAGTGGATCATGCTCCACTAGCTCAACTCTAAAACTAAGCTAGAATATAAAATAGTAGCATCCTCGAAAGTATGAGGACCTAACAAAACTGGATGAATGCTGGACGTCTGGATAACTGCAACGATGATCCGGTAGCTCTATCGTCCACCTGTGCTTGCACCTAAAATAGTAGAGTTTGTATAGGGTTAGTACACACTTGTACTAAGTATGGGTATATGCAAGCACACACCAAGGACATGCATGAGAAAGAATAGCTCTTTCCTAACAACATGATTTTTGGAAGTCAAGTCAGTGGACTTGCCAAATTGAGATTAGGAAAGTTTCCAAATTTGGATTAGGAAAGTAAATGAGCTCAACTTTGTCACGACTGGAATCTAGACCCCAGACGAAACCGGCATCGTTGACCTCTCAGAGGTCACAGACAAGCCTACTTACGTCATTCTTACTTTACATAGGTTAATTTTAGCGAAAAATTTGAAACTTATTGTTTCTAAATATTGCCTACTAAACATTTCTAATACTTTCGTAATTTGTTCACCATCAACCATCTAAGATTAAGAGATAATCAAATGAAAGGAATTGTTCAATACTTATAAAGCGTATAATTGCCAAAATGGCACCAACACATAGTCTGAATAAAAACAAGAAAGAAACACTAGTGGAACATGCTCCACTAGCTCAACTCTAAAACTACGCTAGAATATAAAACAGTAGCATCCTCGAAAGCATGAGGAACTACCAACTCCGGATGAATGCTGGACGTTCGGATAACTACAACGATGATCCGGTAGCTCTATCGTCCACCTCTGCCTGCACCTAAAATAGTAGAGTTTGTATAGGGTTAGTACACACTTGTACTAAGTATGGGTATATGCAAGCACACACCAAGGACATGCATGAGAAAGAATAGCTCTTTCCTAACAACATGATTTTTGGAAATCAAGTTAGTGGACTTGCCAAATTGAGATTAGGAAAGTTTCCAAATTTGGATTAGGAAAGTAAATGAGCTCAACTTTGTCACGACTGGAATCTAGACCCCAGACGAAACCGGCGTCGTTGACCTCTCAGAGGTCGCAGACAAGCCTACTTACGTCATTCTTACTTTACATAGGTTAATTTTAGCGAAAAATTTGAAACTTATTGTTTCTAAATATTGCCTACTAAACATTTCTAATACTTTCGTAATTTGTTCACCATCAACCATCTAAGATTAAGAGATAATCAAATGAAAGGAATTGTTCAATACTTATAAAGCGTATAATTGCCAAAATGGCACCAACACATAGTCTGAATAAAAACAAGAAAGAAACGCTAGTGGAACATGCTCCACTAGCTCAACTCTAAAACTACGCTAGAATATAAAACAGTAGCATCCTCGAAAGCATGAGGAACTACCAACTCCGGATGAATGCTAGACGTTCGGATAACTGCAACGATGATCCGGTAGCTCTATCGTCCACCTCTGCCTGCACCTAAAATAGTAGAGTTTGTATAGGGTTAGTACAAACTTGTACTAAGTATGGGTATATGCAAGCACACACCAAGGACATGCATGAGAAAGAATAGCTCTTTCCTAACAACATGATTTTTGGAAGTCAAGTCAGTGGACTTGCCAAATTGAGATTAGGAAAGTTTCCAAATTTGGATTAGGAAAGT